>JAOTQK010000012.1:6625663-6652419 GCA_025642025.1 Rhododendron ferrugineum
TGGAGTGGACTGGGCCTACTATAAAATGTTAAAAATGGACTAGAGACTTTATTAACTTAGGAGGTGGACTAGAGACTCTTCAAGTTCCTTATAGTGGACCTAAGACTAATTTAGAAAAAGTTATCTCCAGATGAGCCGGCAACTCAACCTTGTCCGGGCAACCAATGGGGGAACTACACGTCATCCAAGTAGCATACGTTGCAACACAATCACGAGGAAGCATTAAAAATGCTTATCCTATCGTTTCCTCTTTTTGAACGGCTTAGGATCCTCTGTGCCAATTGCCTGACACAACTCCCCATCCTCGTCTTCCAACAATGACACGTGTCCACCACAAGCAAAAACCAAAAGACTCAACCACATCCAATCTTTTCTCTACTGTGAAAATCTTGGCCGACGGAACACATTCTTTCTCTTCGGCATATCGCCACATCCATCATTGATAGCCTTTTCATCCTCCGCCCGCCGCCGCCAGCCCTCAATCACGCTCTTATTTTCATCTCCACAATGCAAGAATTAGGAGATTTAAAATCCTTATTTTCAAGAAAATGAAAACCTAATCATAACAGCACCTTTTTTATTCTCCAAAAACCGAGAGTACGTGAATTGGTAAAAGATTTGGGCAGTAGAAAATTAGTAAAGAGTGAATTGCTAATCTGGCCGGATTGATTAATATTGTGGGTCCCTTTTACTCTTATATACGGGGGAGAGAGAGAGAGAGAGAGATCACCGGAAAAGTGATGGTGTTGCAAACCATCAAGATCAATTTGGCAGGAGGTTAAAAGCTGTTACTAAAAGAAAAGGGAAGAAGACAAAAGCGAGATTGTGTGTGGCTTAGCCTTTTGGTTTTTGGTGTAGCCTACACATGTCATTGTTTTGATTCGTGATGGAAAGCATTAAAGTAAACAAACAGGGTAAGCATTAAATGTTTCGTGATGGTTGCGCAACTTCTGCTACTTAGATGACATGGAATCCCCTTATTGATTGCCCGGACAAGGTTAGTTCACCGGCTCATCCAGATATAACTTTTTCTCTTTTTTAAATAAAATAAGGGAGATGATATTCACAATCCACTCCAAGCCTCTCAGATGCCCCCTTTTCCCTTTTAGCCTTCCGCATGGGGAGTGTGGGAGTCCAAAAGTGAAGGGTGAATACCATTATCCAAACCTAAGATCAAGAAAAGGAACAGAATCTCCAAGAAGAACCTAAAACAGAAAATGTAATGTTCTCACAGCGACAGTCAATGAATGACTAAAGTGGAAGAGATCTTTCCATTGTTATCTTGTATCCTGTAACCAGGTACTTGCAGATGCTTATATGGACTCACCACATTTCATTTTATACGTTAAGTAGGACAATATCTCAACACTCAGCATTGAAAATTACATAAAAAATAAAAAAACAAAGTTGCAAGGAGGAAACATAGCCGAAGGCAGAGAGGATTACCAAGTTCTTGCTTAGGATAGCCTGATGAGCATTTGATATTAAGGCCTACAAATGAAAATCAGTTGAAAGAAGTTATATCTTCTTTTGGTTATCATACAAAACCAAAAAGGTATACTTGCTGTTTCAACCCGCGAAAAATGGGAAAAGGAAAACACAATCTACTTCAATTCAATAACATACGTAGGTAATAAAAAGACTACACTACTTCACACACATCTTATCGCCCCATTTCTTTCTGCTCTTCACAGTACTCTTTTCTCTTTGAAAAGCCATAAGGAACTAGTTTTGTATCCATGTTTCCTCATATAACAACTTTTGAAATGCAATGACAAACATGACGTGCAGCTTCCAAGTGGCACATAAAAAGGACCAGACTGAAAGTAGATCCACATCATGCAGATCCATAATCTAACACAACTTAAATCAGCAATATAATCAGGCCCTAAAATAAAGAATGCTGATCTTGTTCGAAACACTTGGGTAAGAGCTACGAAGTAAGAACCACTGATGGATACAAGGACAAAAGCAAAGAAAAAAGAAAATTCTATCCATTGCAAGGACCAACTGGATGGATCAGACTAAATGCGCTCCATTCAGCTTCATATGGGGAAGCTAACTGAAAACATGTGAACTCTCTAACCTATTACCAACCTTTCTGAATCGTTCCTCCTCAACTTGGTCCACTTGGTCCAACAACTTCTCCAATGAACCTGTGCATATTGAGGAGGATAAGTGCCAAATCAACAAAGGGTAACAATCACAAAGTGGAAGAACAAATAAAAGAAATGAGACCCAGGAAATAAAGAATAATAGAAACTGATCGGCTGTCATGCAAAACTAGTTAACTAACCTCTCAATCGTAATATAACATATTTGGTCGTCCTAATGACTTATTGAACAGAGACCAATGGCCATCCATGTTTGTAAATGTATACTTCTTAGATAGCTTGATAAACATTGTTGGGCCCATTTCGTAACAACTTAAAGCATTAGGAACAATTTGTGATTTAACATGGTATCAGAGCTTTGATTTCTAAGAGCTGTTGGATTCAAGTCTCTCAATTTACCTTTGTTCCCTCTTTGCATTCTACTTTTCCACATCGCGATCTATTTCCCTCTATTTATGGATGTTCGCATCTCTAGCTGCAAGAACAGTGTGCACATGATTGAGGGTGTTTGATAGCTTGATATACAATGTTTGGCCCATTTCCTAAAAGTTTAAGCATCAGAGACAATTGACAATTAAAAATAACATGTGCTGTAACTGAGGTACGTTCCTGACACAACGGTTGCACTCACCACCTTGACACTATGGTTGTACTCACCACCTTGCCAACGGTTTGACTTCCTGATTTTAACACGATTGGAAACATGCACCCAAAGGATAAAGAAAATTATGATCCCTTTAAGTCTAAGTGTCTAACAAGGGGGCAATGTATAGTTTTTTTTTTTGATAAGTGGGGCAATGTATAGTTGTGCGTACAAAGTATGCATCTCAGACAGTCAACCAAGTATAGCAAAGGCAAGAAGGTTGCTAAGGACTTCTACATATCCATATGAAGCATCATTTCCAACACAGCTTCAATTCTCTTATCAAGCACATTATGTAGTCGCCTCATGTCCAAAATGATTACATGTCGCTAAGAAAATGTTCATTTTATACATGTAAGTCCATTCTTGGTCACATCTTACCTTGGATAGATCTTACCATTCAAGACCAAAAAAGTTAATCAACAGACAACTCTTTACTTAACCAAGCTGTTAAACTATACAGATTCAAAACATGAGCGAATTGAATGATAGTAGCACATAACACGATCTATAGTGTATTTGATGAGTAACAGGGATTACAGTTTATTCACAAAGTGTCTTTCCATCTAGAAAAACAAGAAAGGCAGAACATGTAGGTGACCATGAAGCAAGCAAACTTACCAAATTAAGTATATAAGAACCTTCGATTTCCAATCAGTTATAACAAGCCCCTCTTGGTAATTACATCTCACTCAAAAGAATAGAAACTTTCTACGGAGAAGAATTTAGGCTCCCCAAACACAAAGGTTGAGTTGGAGAGAGATTTGCCAAACCATTATGGGATTCTAGATCAGAGTAATACTTAGTTTTAGTTACTGCTGGCAAAGTTTGTAACTTTATCAGCACTATACAGTATAAATTTATCAGGGCTATACAGTATACAGCATGCAAAGGCAATTATAAGACACCATATACAACTGCAAGAACTTATAGGAGACCCATAACTTACATTTCATGCTGCAGCAACAACTTCAATAAAACAAAAAAATCTCTAAGTTAGCGGTGTTATTATGATTAATATGTAGTGTTTCTTTTAATTTTCCTTTTGGTGGAGTTGACCTCCTTTGTACGCTTTCTGTATCCCTTTTTTTTCTTAACCGAAAATGTTTCTTCATTACCAATTAAATAACAAAAAGAAACTTACCAACAGAAACTGAGTAGCAAATCAGATTTGCCTATAGCATATAGGTGAATGCTACGTATGTAACAAACTTCATTTTGACATAGAGAGATGGAGGATAACACAAATGCTAGTCTTGCAACGGCATAATATCACATATATCATAAGGTATATTTATTTATGTGGACAAAAGCTTATTATGATTCAATAGAGATCATAATAAATCTGAGTATGCCTCATGAAGCAACAAAAAATATAGATAAGAAATTCGAAAGAGCTTAAACTCTAGGTTAATTTCATTCAACAAATAAGGATTACAAGTTTTTTTTTTTTTTTTTTTTTTTAAGTTTTGATAACTAGAAGTCCGGATCAGCTTGAGCGTACCTCGACTAATTCTGGGGCCCAAAAGTTAACGACCGGGCAAACCTCCAGTGGCCCCAAGGTTTGGCATGTTTGGTCCCTGGGGAGATGATTACGAGGTTTTATTATCATATGTTCTTTCCCAGTTTTAGTATTTCTTCATGTTTTCCTTGTACCTCTTTTGTCCCCATGTTAATACTTAAACCCAAACCAAACTGTTACTCTATCAATATGCAGAATTTAACAGAGCTGCTGCGCTAAAGTGTCTGATAGGGAGACAAGGAATCAGAACTTTCCATACTCATTTTCCAGCTCAAACTGATCTTACAACACATGCAGGTATTCAACCAAATAGCAGACAGTACATCTCAACCTACCAAATTTCGTGATAAATTTAACAGCATGCACAGTTCCGATTCCTTCGATGCCTGCATTTGAAAAATCAACTCATCATTATACTCTACTTTATCCAGAGCCTTATTGTCGCAGAAGAAATGATATCAAAGTTCAATGGCAGTTCAAAGAACTACAATAAAACAAATAGATATATGCATATATTTACATATCACTAAGATTGAACTTTGAAGGAAATTGACAATTGGCTTAAAAATAATTTGAAGAAAAACAGAAGTGAAAACATAAAGAGTAACGATAATGTATGTTCGACACCGAGGGAACATCTCGCATCATCTACAACCCCAAAGCCCCTTAATTGCTGTATGGATTCATCAACTCCACAAATATATGCAGCGGTACCACTTTATGGACTACATGGGATGTTTAAAAAGCCTAGAAACCCTTTAGAGAAACGTGAGGCTGAATGAATTCAGTAGATTAGGCACTGAAATAAGTTCGAGACAAAGATCTGGAGCAGTGGACTTTAAAAAAGCCTAGAAATCCTTTTGATGGAACCAATACGAGTACAAAAGAAACAGGGAAACGCGAGGCTAAAAGATTTTAGTAGATTTGGCACTGAAATAAGGTCGAGATAAAGATCTGGTGCAGTTTCCAGATTAGCTTTCAGATGTAATTTATAGAAAGAACAAAGAAAATTATGTTTAGGCATCTTAGTAATTTTAGCAGCACAATGAAAAAATATTGAGGGAAAGAATTCTGGTGTCTCGGCGATTAATCGACTCATAGCAATTAGTAATTGGCAATTAATCGGCGCATAGCAATAAGTCGGATAGGCCCCGCCATTGATTAATCGCCGATTAATTCCGATTTTTAGAACACTGGTATTTTTGGAAAAAAAAAAATCATGTTTACTCTTCCTTTTATTAATGTCATCAGAAAATAGTTGTACATTCTTCCAAACGGGCCCCTAAATTGGATACAAGCTGAAACTAGAGACATGTCTTTTTGGATTACAGATGCTACTGAGGTGCTTTTAAATTGCCCTAACTTAGTAAACAACCTAACTTGTTAAATCTTGCTTCCATCATAGAATCATCCAACCAACTTGGAAACAGATTCGCTCAATCTGTGGATAACTGTGTCCTTTAAACCACTTTGCTAGACATATCAAGCTTTCAGGTTTCCACAAGAAGAAACGTAATCATTCTCCTAAAACCTAAAGAAAAACGCATAATAATCTTTGATAGGTGCGTAAATACGCCTATTTGCTCCCCCTAACTTGGGCTTGTTACGTCCGGTTATTATATTACTTGGAGTTTGATACTTGTTTTTCCCTTTTCAGGACTGAAGGAGCAATTAAATGGTACACGGAGCTAATTAAGAATTATTTCATGGGATGGGCCCGCCTAAAAAAGGAAATTCATTTCCGAAAGGAGTTCATTTATTTTAGAAATTGATTATGGGCCAATGATGTTGGGCTGATTTTGGAGAATTAGAATATGGCTTGTGGACACAAAGGCAACGTTGAGGCAGAGGAGTAATTTAGTCATCAATGGGCCAACACTGGAATTCTTTTGCTACTTCAGGTTCACACGGTGGAAACGAAATATATAGGACAGCAAGGGTTTTGTTTTGGGGGACTTTTGACACGCATAACAGCTGCGGCTGCAGCAGAGGCAAAAAACTCCATGTTTGGCTAAGCGGTTCGGCTCGGGTAACGAGGATATCTCCCTGAGTAATGTGATTGTTTAGATTTTAAGGGTTTTTATTCAACAATTAATTGTATGACTTTGGATGATTCATAGTTTTTATGAAAGTTAATATTTTTCCGATATATCTTATGTGTTTGTATTCATGATATCAAGCACCGTTATATGATTGTTTTCATTGTTTCGGGATAGGCTTTGATAAAGACTATGCGATGTGAGACGGGTCATGCCGTTGGTTAAATTTAGTAAGACGATCCGTGCCGTGTTAAGATAGCCTATACTGAGTCTTGAGAATATTTTGGGGGATTATCGATAGGAATTGCTACCCTATCGGTGGTCCGTTTACAAGTTTAATAAGACCCTAGACTTCGCCACAATTATATTGCAAGGGGAGGTTGAATCGAAACCCTTGTCCCTTTTCTCTCATCAGTTTCCCATACCTTTAATCTCCTTTCGTAGTTTAATCATTAGCTTAATCAAATCAATCACAAATCCAACTTCTATTTGTTTTTCAAATTAAATTAGAAATTAATTGGAAGTACCGTAACTTAGCTTTTTACTCCCGTGGACGATCCTGGACTTAACCATTGTTCTTCGGAATAATAGTTAATTCCTTGTTTTATAAATTATATTTTTGGTACAAAAACGACAGACCAATCTTGCACCAACCGAAAATAATAGATTCCACAAATGGCCTAGCAGTCAAATACGTAGTATTTGGCTATTGGAGTCATTTCAATGACCTAGAATCTTTTGTGGAGTTCATGGGGGACTAGATCTTCAGACACATGGGTTGCACTCCCGTCCTCCAATACAATCATACGGTGTATTGGCCCTTAAGTCCATGAGTACAGTATAAACAGGATGGTGATCCTAATAGGCCACATTGGTTTCCTGCTTTCTATTTAATGTTCAACATTCTCATACGGGTCACAGACTCACAGGCACTGTGCATAAAAAGGGACTTGAGATACAAAGACTCAATCCTCTTAAATTCAACTAGTCAAGATACATCTTTTGAAAAGAACAAATATGGGTTAAAAACTCATGGACTTCGCAGAACAAAGTAGAAGTTCATAGAGCAGAAAGTGCAAACTAAACATCTCAAGCATACAGCCAAAGTAGTTTGAGCATTCTAGTAACCTAGTTTTCCTTTCCATTCAAGATGGTCAGCTCATTTACGGTACACAACCTCCCCGAACAGTTTTGTGATTCAAAAAACCAACTACACTACAGTACCATGCAGGATGCTAGTTTGATGTGAGCAAAGGGTACAGCTTGAATATGCACAAAAGCACAAAATCTTGCTTATTGCTATATGCTCTCAGTTTCATTTTCGATACAAAAATATATTACCTCCCAGCTGAATTTACTAACCAACAATACAGATATCAAGATAAAGGATTGACAGAAACATCATTCTTGAACGAATCACTAAAAACCTGGTATGTTGTCGGACTCGTCCCCCATAAGTGACATCACATCAACAAACTGAGAAGGTTGCAATGATCCATACTTCTTCGCAAAATCCTCCATTCCAAAAGAAACCAACCTGGAAGCAACACCAACATGTCAAATCCCCACATATCCGATGTAAAGCAATAAATAGACCAAAATCCAGGGGAGACCAAGGTATATGATTCAACCAATATTCAAAACTGATAGATTGAGATGAAAACTTCACGAGGTATATGATTCTACCAACCCAACTGTGCAAACAACTGCATGCATTGCCCGATGGATGTCCCCATGAGCATAATTCTGAATTTCCATGACCGAACTAGTGCAAGGTGGTATATTCATAATTAATAATTGTCGATTCAGGTTCGATAAAATCCCTTCAAAACAAGTCTTGCCTTGCATCTTTTAACTGTCATGTCTGCATTCATCTACACAACGGCCACCCATTTACAATCCCACTAGCCTTGGTCAAGCTGGAAGAGAAGAAACTAACTTCCAAGCATCATTCTTGCTACAGTATGTGCAATTAAGGATCGTTGACACATAACTTCCACCGCAGCGGAACAGACACATAGTTCAAGGAAAAAACAGAGACAACTATATCAAGAAATTTTGATACAGGATGCTACGTACAAGCCGTGACTATCTTTCTAAGAGCAACAAGAAGGTTGGAATCATCAATAGGAGATGGAGATCATCACCTGAAAGATCAACGGAAAGATCTGTAATTGAAGTTGATCGAAAGAAAAGACCGAAAGATGAGAGCTGAGAATGGCAACTCATTGCCAAGAACGAAAAGGCCAGCATGTGCTAGTTGCACCAAGCGGAAACAAGAGTGAGGGAGCAAAATGTTTAGATTAGGAGCGCCTATGGGAGAATTTATATTTAATTTGTAGAACTATATGCTATACTATTCACACCAATTATCTTTTATTGGTTACAGTCCACAAGCTGAAATAGACTCCTATACCATTCAAAGCCAAGCACTGGCAAGTCCAACCCCTTGACAGGCCAATTAGCGATCCGCTTCAGCTACTTAACCATTAAACCCCCAACCACAAATTTTGTTCAAGCCCTCTGATTACACATATCCGAAACTCCAGTAGGTCAAAACTTCTAAAATGAAAAGGAAATATCTCAATTTTCTATCTAGAAGGCCTTCTTCTACCTTATGGAACCCTAAGTCAAAAAGCTACCAAAGCAATACAAAAAAACACGCCAATATGTCTAAGGTACCTATAGAAGTTCCTGTTTAACTGCATCAGTTATCCATTCATTAAGACAGACGAAAAGTGATAACATACATCCAGGTTTTAATGACCTAAACATTATTATCAAGCCAAACATCAACTTATACTTCAATATGTGAAGCCCTTACAACCAAAATAAATCCAATCACATGATTTTACTGACAATAAACATTTAAGAAACAACTACAATCCTGCTAAACTGAATGCAAGTCTGTAAATCTTTACTGGAAGGTGAGCTAAATTATAGAATGCAGCATGCGCTGTTATGTGTCTTCTAAGCCAAGCAATTAATTTAGCATCAGATCTGACGTATGTTTACACAACATGCTGTTGTATAAGGCAGAAAGGCAGAAATCCATTAAGTTTTCGGCAGTATATAATTCAAAAACCCGAGCATTATTTACCTAAATTTGGCACATAACCGAATTTTTAGACCACCATTAGGATTCAAATAACATTTTGGCCGTTTAATTCAGATGCTGCACATCTTGAAACCATAACGTAAAGACTAAACATTAAAGCAGCCCCAGCAAGACTAAATCCATGTAAAAAATAAAGAAGAAAAGTACTCAAAATTCAAAACCAAGAGACAATAGATGCCAGCTAACAAAAACACAGATGCAGAAAAGCAGTTACTTCGCAACATAAAGATGATACTAACCCTGATCCACGAGGTGCAATTCGAAGAAGACGTAATGAAGGAGATAGAATTTGGAAAAAATCTTTGTCAGGAGAGACAACTCGTACCTGCGACCAAGGCAATATAAATAGTGACTACAAATTATGAGTATAAAACCCACTATGTTTTTCCAAATAAATGTTACAACAGAGCAAGTATCTTAATAAGTAGCAAAGACAAGAACTTATTTTCCTGAATGAGTAAGAACTTGCAGAAATTAAGTTGTGTAATCATGTGTCACAGAATTACGGTGCCCAGAACTTTTTAGGAAAGTGGACTAAAAGAATCAAGCCAAAACGTATGAAATCGTTGGAAAGATACCAACTTACCAACTCTTTTGCTCATTAACAAAGGAAGAAATTGGGAGATAGTCTCCCTAGTACATATTTTTACCCCATCAGAACACGGAATTAAATATTTTGATGACGTGTTTTCAACCACTCAATCCTTGCGTTTCCTATATACTCCACTTCATCAAATTACACAAAAGCTTATATTCGCTCTTCTTTTCAATTTCCTTTTCTGCCTTACAGAAAGCTCCTAGGTGAACGTAATAACAAACATCTCTATTAGAACTTATTTAGACGTATAAGTGCATCAACTTCTGAGTTCTGTCTAGAACATTCTTAAGAACCATCCAAAAGGATGCCCGAAAATGCGAGGAACACCCTATTTCCTGAATGAAACAGAATGCAAATGAAAACTATCTGCTGGTTTTTTGCCAAATCATAAAGGAACACAAGTAACTTATCTATTTCTCCCTCCGTCCCATAAAGTTTGGCATTTTCACGAATGCGTGCCATTTTAAAATTGCATATATGATATATCTTTCAATTCATAATGTTTTAGGTGATTTTTTGAACTTTGTTTAATAGAACAAATTAAAATCTATCAAACAAGATCCATATTGCTTATAAAAAAACATTACGGATTAAAAGATATAGCTAAATTTTTCATAAGGCTGGAATAGCGAAAGTGCCAAACTTTATGGGACGGAGGGAGTAATAATGAGTAGGAGCAAAAGACATTTTCTGCCAAGACCAGCCACACGTGACACAATACATATGTCCTTTTGAATCCGTATCCATTGAGTCTCTACCCAATGACATAAGATGCACTCCTAAATCTTTCATTCTAACGAATGGAGGAAGAAATATTTTGTTTGATTCATAAATGCAAAGTCAGTATTAGCAAGTAACATGCCTTTCGCATATAGAAACAATACAATGGATGAGATCTCTATGATCAACTTATACTTCAAGCCAAACATTAACTTATACCCCTTGCCCAGCCTTGATCTGATAAGGCTCATTCAACAGGATCAATAGCCCAGCTAGACTATGTATTCACCAAACTTTAATCTGTAAAACCTTTCTACTAACATCTAAAAGTCTAAGTAGCATTATGCGGAAGCCAATATCCCTTGTCGGAAGACATCCATTTCTACATGAAACAACTGTTCCGATTTCTAGACAACCACATCGCTGAGCAAAGTGTATATCTTCCTCAAGTCCCTCATCGGAAGAAACCATCTTTAACCTTGAACTAAAACTCCAAACCAAGGCATGTAACTAAGACTTGGTTTTCCACGATAAACTTCTTCTTAAAACTAGAGGGAAGGATTACATTTTATCCACACATTCTTTTTCACCAAAAAGTTGTTTAAGGTTTAGCATTATAAAATCTGGTAGTTGGATATCACCAAACAAGTTTTTTATAAAAGACCTGCATAATAACAGCTCTATCGTGCTTTCTAACTACTATTTATTCCCTTTCTTAAACAGTAAAAGGTTGCACATTCTTTGATACATGGCATCCATGATAGTTGGAATGGTAGATTCAGTGTCTCACTCACCATCCCAGTAGCAAACAACTGAGTCAAATTTTTCTCAGATCCTCTATTACAACAACAAAAGATAAAAATTCAAGTAGAACCATGAAACAGTAGACAGTGCTTATTTCTAAAGAACTATGTTCAAATAGATAACCAGTTATTTTCTGGTACCAGTAATATAGCTTGAGGAAATACCTTGAACCCAGCATTGACACTCCTTACGGCCAATGTACCAATGACATCATCAGCTTCAACCCCTGGCACCTGCTTTAAATTGAAGTTCAAATTGCCTCCTCCAACCACACCTTAGTCAACTGATCAGAAAATGAGTGCTTCATAACTAGTTACCTCAATTACTTTAATGGACATAGCTTTAATAGATGCTTTAAAGTATTGAAGTCCCTGAACTATGGTATCAGGAGTAGGAGGGCGGTGGCTCTTGTATGAAGGGTAGAGAGTATGACGAAAGTTTAGGCCTTCACAAGATTCAAGACAGAGTGTTAGAGCCACAAATACATAAGAGTAACTAAACCTTCAAATTTTCATCTGCAACATACTGAAACACACACACACACACTCCCCGAGAGGACAATGATGGAGTCTTCAAACTTCTAACACCCACACACCAGAAAAGAGAACTTCCAAAACCACAACAAAAGGACTGGTAAGATGTCTTCACTTTGGTTGTCAATATCTATAGAAGATTCCCATTTGAATTCAGATATCCATAGTATCCAGACCAAGAGCAAAGTTGTCATGACTCCCTATGTTACATGGATCCTTCATTTTGGCTCAAGTACCCGTGTCGATGTGTCCGACACCTGCATCCTTTTGGACACTCGGATCCTCTAATTGTTAAGATACTTACAGAAAAGGAATATCAAATTAGCTAGAAAAGTGATATTTCGAGTATTTCACAAAGACAGAAAATAGGGAAATAGCAAAAACATAATTTTCTTAACCATTTCTTGTTTAAATACATTTATAAATTTACGGTACATAATCTGAGAAAACATGCAATATATAATACAAATAAGAGTTCAGGACGTGTCCCCGTACCCGTACCCAAGTTAGGGACACATATCCCAAGATTTAAGTTTACGAAGATCCGATGCTTGGACTTGCACTCGCACCCGAGTCCATGTAACATAGATGACTCCACTGTTGGCAAGTGCACACTCAAATGTGGCACTAGCAGGAGCTTAAGTGGAAATCTTGTGATTTGTCTTCTTACGAAAATAACTAATGCAGATATGACAAAAGTATACTATTACGAAAGATATGTACTGCACAAATCCGAGCATGTGCTACACTCCCACACAGGAAAGCAGACATTTATGCCTGTGAACACAGATACGGATGCGGGCACATGTAGGCTAGAGAGAAGTGGATGGTAGAAAGCATCTCAGCAGACATTTACAGTAATTAAATCATTAAAACCAGCACGTGAATTATTCAGTTCCTGAGGCATGACCGAATTCCTCCATCTAGCCACACATTTGCATTGGACTCATGTGTCTAGTGGTAGGACCCGGAGAACTATGTGGCTAGATGGAGGTGATGGGGCATGCCTAGGAGCACGGATGAATTTTCCCTGAGAGGGATGCCACGAAATAACTTCACCCAAACACTCATTTACTAAGATCAACAACCTTAATCACCTGCAGCCAGCCCCTGTTGCCAACCCACCTCCCCATAGATACTGCTGGAAGCAGCATGTCTTGATTTTGCTAGACATAGTGCGATTAATTAATATTTGTTATCATGGAATTCGTCTCTCTTCTAGTTTTTTGCCTTAATAAAGAAGTCAGAAGAAGAACAGAAAGCTAGATTTAATAGCTTAGGTTGGGTTTCCAGTCTTTGGGGCTCAAAACCGGACCCTACGTGCCTACCAAACAGTAACCAGCAAGATAACTGGTGAGTTCAGCCAGTCAGTAACCACAGTTAAAACATAACCCAGACAAGGCTCTATATGTTCAGGTTTTTCCTAAAGCAAGAATTGTTTGAAGCTACAAAATCTTCTGAATAATCAAGTGTGAGATTCAAAGGTTGGGAGCGCCTAGAGAGCATTAATGTAGTTAGAATATAAAAAAATAACATAAACATATGCAAGCAATATCATTTTGCAAGCTATATCATTTCCCTTGGTGGAGTAGTAGTACGTATGACAAAATGGGAATAAATACTGACAATAGGGGATTCACAAATGTCCAGTCTTCCTCATGATAATTGGGCATATTTTCTCCCACTAAATGTTCTAACTTGTACAATTAGATAGGAAACTTTTTTGATAGCAAGAACCAAAACGAGTTCTGTTTCGTAGCATGAGTTTATTGTGCAGAATTCAGATGTTAAAACAATCCCTGATTTTCATTTACTATTTAGTACATCAGGGATTGCATCAAAACACTATGGCACATTTTCCTTAATTGCAAGAAGAGAAGAAAAGAATATATTAGACCCCATGGCGATAATTAACTTTTGCCATATTCACAAAGAAGTCTACTATTGGGACCGACGGTGGACTGACGGCTGCGCGGGGCCCACTACGGGTACCGCACGGAAAATCGAAAATCCGAGCCATTCAATAATTTTAAGAAAAAAATTCAAGTGCACCCGCGAAAAAATCAGCTCAATCTGATATGTGTAGGTGCTGGATCCAATCTCCCCATTTTTCATCCATTCTTCCCATTTTTCAATCTTAATGAGAAATGGGAAGATTGGATCATACACCTACACATATCGGATTGAGCTGATTTTTCACAGGTGCATTCGGTTTTTTTTTTTTAATTATTGAACAGCTTGGATTTTCCGTGCGGGACCCATAGTGGGCCCTGCCCAGCCGTCGGTCCCAGTAGCTTTTTCGATTCACAAATGTCCAATCTTCCTTCATATTTGGAAGTCAAAACTCCACCATCCGGCAAGTCAAACATATTCTCACGTGCAGCAAATGACTGTATCAGTACAATATGAAAATGTAAAGAGGAGAACAGTTAGCTCATGCTAAACTCGGGCAATCTCACCAATTACAATGGTATAGGGGACAATTGGGCATATTTATTTCTCCCAGTAAATGTTCTGCAATTAGATTGGAACCATTTTAATAGCATGACTGAGTTCTGTTTCGTGAATGAGGTTAATATGCAGAGTTCAGATGTTAAAACAATCACGGGATTTGTATTTAGTATTTAGTACATCAGGGTTTGCATCAAACATTATGGCACATTTTCCTAAACAGAAAAAAGGGAAGGAAGGATTACATTACACCCAATGGCCATAATGACTTTCATTATATTCACAAATGTCCAATATTCCACTCTTCCTTCATATTTTTATTTGGAGTAAAAATTCAGCCATCCGGCATGTCAAACATATTCTCATGTGCAGCAAATGATTGTATCATTACGATAGTAAATGTAAAGAGGTGAACTGCTAGCTCATGCTAGACTCTACAATTAGATTAGAGTAAATAATGCTCGATATGGGTATTTAGAAAAACAACATCCAAACCATGGTGATGCCAAACTTGTGGTATGTGCTGACAACATGGTTACGAGGACAAGCAATTGATCTCTAGATGGTTAGAAGTAAAGCATGAATGTAGACTACACTCAACTTGAACAAAGAATACAAGAAAGCTTTTCCCAAACTAGGACATGCAAGAGCACTAATAATCCAATTCTTCAGCGGTACCAATCAGACATAAGAAGGCAGGAATGAAGTGCCAAACAAGTTCTTTACGGGTAAAAGAAAAAAATAGCTAACCTACAACGATGAACAATGCATTTACTAATGTCACAGACAAGAAATAAGGTGATTCGGATGAAAGCAATATCATAGGACATAATTTAACCCCACCACCACCACCTGTGACCCCACAAACAAAAGAGAAAAAAAATAAGCAGACATACATATAACTATCAACTAAATAGCGTACACCAGTGTAACTTTTGATGTTGAGTCAAATGGCCAAACCATGCAGCACACTGCACAAGCGTACATACACTGTTGCTTTACTATATCAGAAATGGAATGCATTCTAGATGGAAGCCCGTACGTGCCAATATAATTCGCAGGGGAAGAAGGAAAATAAATTTGAAACAAAACTGAACACAGAAAAGGGAAGGAAACACTATGTCGATGTTCCAGCAAGAACAAGGAAAAAACCCATATGGGCCATATCTACAGAGGGCCGGCACTGAGATTCATGGGGCTATAGGCGAAACTACAAGATGGGGGCCTTTTATCCTTGAGCCGCTAACGCTAGATTGACGAAAATCCTACCAAAAAATGTGAGGCATTCTTAAGCCATTATCAGAATGACAAAATCACAGCTTCTAGGTGTCCTTATGCCTTCTTGGACTATGCATCTGTTTCATGTAGAGGCCATAAGTTTGTGAACATGTGTTTTGCATCTTAGATTATACATCTTTTCCAGGTTCAAGCTCCGTGATACAACAATTGGAGGCTTGTAATAGGGGGGCTTATGAATTTCTTTTAACCAATTTTCGAAATACTTTTAAAAATAATTTAAGAACTAAGGTATTTTTTGATTTATTAGCTAAATAAATCTTGTAAAAGGAAGATACCGTAATACAAATCAAGAAAAAAAAATTAAAGAAGCATACAAACTATAGTATGGTGGAGTAATTGAAATCTGTAAGTTTAATATATCTACACACAACCCCCCCTCCCCTCTTCAAGATACTTGACAAGTTAACCAGTTGGAGCAGTGGTTTCGAATTTGAAACTTAACAACAGCATTTATAACATGAAATAGCTCGTGTGAAAAATTGCTTCGGACTCAAAAACAGATACAAGAAGGTTCGACCTTAGGGTACCAATGCAGCCTTCCTACGGCCACAGGAGCCCTAGTGTAGAATTGTGCTGCATATAATATGTGATACTTCTCTTACTTTGGAGCCCTATTTTTGGGCCCAAAAGTGGGGGCCCTAGGCTGCGGCTTGGTGGGCCTATGCCCAGGGCCAGCCATAATCTACTGAGTCCAAAACTGCGCTTCCAAATCAACTCAACAAGCCTTTGTCCCAATCGGCTATATGAATCAATTCATCCCATTTCGTCAAATTTCTTAACAAAAGCACGAAAAAATTGGAAATTCAAAATACCCATTTTTAGACAGGAATGCATAAACTGCTGTTGCAGTCGATGCTCAAGTGACCATCCCAGAAACGACACTTCAGTAGCATAATAAGGTTTGAATGTGCATACTGTATCAACAGGAAAGCATCTAGAGTCATAACGATTATTCTAAGGATATGTGGAGCTATATCATCATTTTTTGTTTAGTCCAATTTTTCTCTCTTCTTGTTCCCACTCATCAGAACAACAAGGGAGAAGTGCATTACATCTTTGAAGGTCTTTGAAGGACGGAAACATGTTCTACCTCAACAGAAATTGCAGTCCTAAACAAGCCAGCCAAGCTACAAGGCAAATAGGACTTATGCACCAAGAAATCTACATCCCTTAATCCTCGCAAGGAGCACTTTTAAGTTCGTAACTTCCTGTGTAAAAAAATTATCTTTAGATCTATCTTTCGTTTACTCGAGCCTACAGTTCAAGTTTATTACACAATACAGGCACTCAAACAACATACCTTTTCCCACAAAACTTTGTTTGGACGAAACAGACGTATGACCGAATGGAATTCCTGTAAAGACAAGTTTTGTTTTATCAAAATATTGCCTAAACATCATCATAAACGAAACCCAATAATTAGCAATTGCTTGCCATTGATTACAAAGTGGAAGATTAGTGTCCGTACCAATGTTATTCAACCTACGCGAATGCAAAAAAATCTTATGGCTACCATGAAATTAATAAGCATCTAGTCGAGCTATGACACCACAGCCATCCTAAAAAGTCTTGCGCATCTACTTCAATAATACAAGGATCATTCCTATAAAGACTAATATAAAAAGGCATCTAACTACTAAAATAATAAAAAGTCTCGTGAATCTGCTTAAACAGTACAAGGATCATTCCTGTAAAAATAATATGAAGGCATCTAACTCGTAAAGTACCTAAAATGGTTCGAAGACTCAGAAATACTAGTAATCACTAACCTAAACATGGAATAAGTACACTATGGGACTCCGTTTAGAAATCCAATCGATAACAAGGGATAATATGCAAAGAAACACTCAATGCCATCCTAAAAAGACCAAAACAAGCAAGCTCACAAGATAACTGCAATAAATCCTCTCAATTGGTACAAACTATGGTTATGCATCACAGCCCATCGTAGAATGCACAATGTATCGGTGCGTAACTTAACTCAATAAAGTTAATAACCAAAGGAACAGAGTTTAAGTTTGATTTCAACAAAGAGAGTAAAGAAGGGAGGCAGGCCGCAGGTTTGACAACATAAGGAGAAAGTCGCACCCTTTCTTGCAAGTGGAGTGGAAAGCACCATGTACTCCCATAGTCCCATGTATTTGACTCGCTAACTACAACTAACACTACTGTCTTTCGCCGAGCAAAAAAAGAAAAAAAAAAAGTCTCCCCCTTTATTAGGCCCAACAATATATTATCAAGTTATTCAACACCCTCTCTGCAACCTGTTTTGCATCTCTTGCACGTGAGATGCGGAACTGGGAACGAGTGAATGAAGGCACTTGACCCCAAATAAATAAGGTTAGGAAGAATAATCAGCCATTTACGGCCGCATGAATTTATATTAGCTTCAGTCAAGAGTGGAGCACCTACAGTTTGTTGTTAAACAAGTACTCCTAGTACAAATCATTTTCACTACTCTGTGGGAGCACCTGCAGTTTGTTTTTAAACCAGTATTCGACAAATTGAGAAGGACAGCGTCCATCACGACTCCTGATGACTGCTATGAAAAGGAGTTCTACTAGTAGTTATATGAGCTACAACTTGAAAGCTATAATCTGAATATTTTTTCACAAAAATCAGGACCTCAGCAGAAATCACAGGCAGCCCCAAAACATCGTTTCATTTTGTTCCATGGCTTTTGAGTTCCAGAAAACACAACCGAAAAGGATTTCCAAAAGCTGTCTCTGCCAACCCCAAGGGGTGGCTTGGTGGTCAAGGCCTGAGACTTATCATAAGGTCTCGGGTTCGAAACCTCTCAGATGCTATCAACTCCTTTGGGGCCAGTTCATACGGAGCATTTGTGCTGGCTTTAAGTGGGGCCCCCGCTAGTGGATGGTGAGTTTATGGTCCCCAGGATTAGTCAAGGTGCCCATAAGCTAGCCCAGACACCTGGTTATCAAAAAAATAAAAGAAAGAAAGCTGTCTCTCCCACAAAAGACTACAATTGCCTAACCATCTTCATTGAGCAAAACTAGATTAAACAGGATTCAGCCAACCATTCGTTCCATTAAGATAAGAAGATGATATTTTGCGGTTTCTATGTGACTAGTGATGGGGAATGGAAAGAAAACTTTGAAGATTCTTGGCAATAAAAAGATCCTGTCTAGATATGGTTTATATGGACAAGTTGTATTTGTATTTGAGTATACTATGCTATTTAGGATGTTTAGATTTGTCAGGATATTATTTATTATTCTGTACCTTTTCTATTTAGAGAGTTTATATTTGTTAGAATCCTATTTCTAATTTATCTTTCTGAATTATGGTAATTGTCTTGCATATAGACCACATGTATTAGGTTATGGGGGAATGAGTTATTGAGAATTTGAGATTAAGTGTGACATTTGTGTTAGGGTTTTGGCCCTCATTCTTTCTTCCTAAATTATCATTCTTCTTTAACTATATGCTCTTCTCTTCTGGAGCGGTTTTCCACCTTCTGTGGTTTTGTGATCAATTTGATAGTTGGACAGATTTTATTAACAGCTGTCCTACATCAACTAGGGTATTTCCCTTTTAACTAGGGTATTTCCCTTTTAACTAGGGTATCTCCTTGACCACTCCAGCCAATTAAAAAAAAAAAGGACAACCACAGAGTAAAGGTTCCAAGGAATGAGAATTTGGCAGGGTGAATTCCGTACACAGATGTTTTAACGGTTTTTATGAGACTGAGGAACTAACATGTTTCTGGAAAAGAGATCCATAGAGATAAACAAATGACAATGAGTCCCATCATAACTGGAAAGACTTCCCCTTCAAATAAGGTCACTCATGAACAGGATCATTCTGTTGAAGCTTATTGAAGATCAAAAAAAGGGATTAAAAAAATAGATGCAAGTACTCATTGGTAATCGAAGTAGAAATAGAAGATGCCAATACTCACTAGCTAATTAAGTCTTACCATCATGGTCAAACACCACCTGCACAAGAAACAAAAAAAAAAAAAGAATCAAACAGAAGCAACATCAACAGTTGCACTATAAATAGTAAGTTTCTGATGATTAAAAAAAGAGGAAAAAAGAAAGAATAAGCGAAATTAATATGGCTTTTCGAGAAAGAGCAATTACAAGAATACCAGAAATTTGAAAGTTCATATTTCCAATTGTGATTACGTAAATTACTACTACAAACATAAACCATATAAACTGCTCATTCAGGTTCTAGAATGTTTTATATATAAAACAAGGAAAAAAAAAACAAGGAGAGAAGAGGAACGAACAGAGGACTACGGATAAAGAAATACCCTATTTATGCCTCATAACACTTTTTTTTGATAAGTATTTATGCCTCATAACACTTGTAATGGGTAAGTTACACGAGCTGTTCTTGTAATTTACCTTTTGAGAATATTGGTCCTCCTAGTTTCAACTATGAAGTTCATCGATCTTTCCCTTAATTTTATGACTTCTGCATGAACGAAGTCCAATCAAAAGCATCGTTGTCATTCTGATGGAAATTGCACATACGGCCCTCACTTGACGTATTGTGGGAGCAAAGTGGAGAAAGTTAAAAATAAAAAATAAAAAATAGACAAAGGAGATCATTCTGGTAATTAGTGGAGAAACAACCAGATATTCATAAGACCAAGCCCTATTAAACAATCTACCCACCGGATGACCAGGTGGTTGTTGTTGGATAGCTTCATATCATATTCATTGTTTGACTCCATTTTCTAACAGCTTAAGCTTTTGGGACAATTGGTAACTTAGCATGAATTAGGGCTTCTGTTTTTGGAAGGTCTTAGGTTCAAGTCTCTCCATTTACATTTGCTGCTTGTTTGCATTCTTCTTCTCCCCTTTACAATATGTTTCGGTCTCTGCATGGATGGGTACATCTCGACATGCAAGCTGTCTCGCACGTGAGGGAGGGCATTGGAAAACGTGAGGGAAGGTGGATAGTTGATATACATTGTTGGGCTCATTTCCTAACAACTTAAGCTTCTAGAACAATTGGTAAATTCAAAGTCCCAAGCATTTGAAATACTATTGAAGAGAATTGTCAATGCACCCAGAGCTCCCATCTGGACAACAATCAAAAGATGGACAAAGAAAAAAAGAGTACATCAAACAATTATCTTCCTTTTCATTTTTGAAAAAACGTAGATACGCAAATGAAGAAAGAATTATGAAAAAATCACAAGTTTTGAAAACCATCTCTCTTATGCAGAAAATATAGACTAGCTGCATCAGCATTATCTCCAAATGGGGTAAAATAAAAAGAGCTTGAGTTTAAATCCTTCAACTAGGAATGTAGCTGGAGATGCCCAGCTAAGTCAATCTCTCCATCCAATTGTCATAACAGGAATAGTACCCAAAAAAAGTTCATAACAAGGCCATGCCAACTAATAATAATCGAAAACTAAAACAAGGATAGTAATACCAGCATAGGAAAGTGAAACGATAAAAAGCACAGATGGTGCATAAGTGTGGCTTTTCTGTATTTCAAGAGAAAGACATTTGTTGGCATAGATACGTACCGCAACATGTGAAGGAGTAAACTCCAGGACATCAATAATCTGCAAGAACAACACAAATGAGCTTAAAATGCCCCAAAAAATTACACTAATATTCTGTTTCGTGAGGTGTGCCTCAATTCTTTGTAGATAGTTATATCAATGAACATATTTTAGCTTACCAAAACGAAGGCAATTGGCAGAGTTAGGAATTACAGTTGTTTTCTTGCACAAAATTACCCTAGTTGTGAGAGAAATAAAACTTGAGTTTGAACTTAGAAGCCAGCGGCACAATTCATTACATTATTCAGTTAGTCCTGTTTCTAAGAGGCAATTTTTATTTTTATTTTTGAACAATTTCTAAGAAGCAATTGAAGCAACATAAGAAGCTCAAGTTACTCAACGAGGTGCCATCAAGTCTCCATTCAACCACAAAAGTAGAAAATAATGCAAGCTTATTTCTCCTTAAGATATCCATATAGAGTTGTGGTGCATTTTATTGCTCTGTATACTTACTGCAAGAATGGGTTACTAGCTAGTAGAAGAACGAAACAAACATAAACACGACTTACAAGAGATAAAGCAGTAGATATAGTTAAGACCCAATCTCCATTGCCATCAGCGTTTGATAGATGACCATGGTGCAACTTTGCTACTCAGAATGCAACATAATGGAACCACCATTAGCCACTGTATTAGTTAGGATGTAACGAGATAAACGGATAAAATTATAGACACAATGTCAATGTATACTATGTTGAATGCTGAGACAGAACAAGTGGTGTCTGATCCCTATAGGCGTCTCTAGATTACCAAATAGGCAATTGACAAATCCATTATGCTTCTTTCACAGCGATGTGAAAATTCTCTTACTACTAGTAAGTGTCAAGTATCAAAAGTATTTACTTCCACTTTTTACATATTTCTTTTCAATTTGAGTACCTTGGAACCTATCTAGGAGGTGGGGGAAATGAGTAAGGTAGGAATCGTCTCATGTAAATCATACTGGATGAATATCAAATCATAGACTAGTTAACAAAATAGTGTTCACCAGCAAATTCGGAGACATGTGCATCGCTTAGTCTCTGCTCAATCACTAGAACAAAAGAGAAGCAAGAACTTTTTGCATCCATACCTTTTTAGTAAAGTACTAATTCAGCCACTAAGAAACAACATGCGAGTAAGATGAGAGTAACTGAATAAGAATGTTGCGATAAATGTGTGGTAAAACTTTGCAAAATAGAATTAGAAAAGAAAACTTTTGTGGACGATAGGGGTAGCACCAACACCGATAGCAAATAAGATGAGAGAGAATAGATTAAGGTGGTTTGTACATGTCTATCATAGACCATCAATGCGGTAGTTAGGAGGAGTGTCGAGTGATATGCATACGGTAGATGGTAGGCACTAAGGGGAGGGGTAGACCAAACTTGAATTTGGAGGCTCTAGTTCAAAAAACCTAGGTTTCTTCGATACCATGGAACATGGTGCCCTCGCAAAACTCAATGGAGACAATGGATTCATGTAGCCGACCCTAATTGATCGGGATTTAAGGATCGGTGTGCTTCAGTTCGGTACAGTTCGGGACGGTACTAATTCAGCCACTAAGAATGAAGATGTACTACTTTGCCATTTTGAGGTATACAGCATTATGTTATCATCAAAACATCTCGAACTTATTACATTTGCCCCCAAAAGAGCTACTAGTCATGTTATCATATTTCTTTGTGTTTGGACTTTCTTGGCATCATCTTCCAATAGAAAACTGCTCTACACCAGCCTGCGGCTGTTTGCATCAAAGTTGATGGTACATAACTTGGTAAGACCAAAACAAAAATCAAGTTGATGGTCAATACTCAATAGCCTGCATAAGTTTGCATCAACCAAATTTCAAATGGTCTCATTTACAAGTGAAACAGAATATTACTTCTCCAAAGTTCATTATTGCCCTCTGAACTAGGTATGTTCATCCTTACAGAATCGTCTAAAAACGGGAGATATTAGAGAGGACTATTTCTTCATGAAGTACCTACCGTGCACAACCAAGGACTAAAACTCATTCCATGAAGATATTAATAAAACATTACTTGTGGATACATCAAGACCACCAACCTAATAGTATTACACAGCTCAACACTTTAAATATGCATACACACAAAATAGGCAAGGTTGCGTGATGTACCAAGAAGCCTGAAGTAAGCTCTATAAATGACCGATGTGCCATCAATAAGCATAACTCTGCCATTTGAAGAATCAAGATTGCTTGATTTTTCAACAGTCTTAACGGAGTCAGAAATTGTGTTTTCACAGTTTGTTCCTTCAGTTTCAGTAGATATCCCCTGATTTGTTGAATATTTTCTGAAAGGAACTCCAAATAAATCCGAGTCCAAACTACCAAAGAGTTTGCAGGAATCCTGATAGACAAGCACCAGATTGGATAGTCAGATAAAAACATACTAAGCCTGTCGAACGGTAACCTCAATCAAAGTGCAAAACTCAATCCTATCTGTTCAAAGGCAACATGTGTGTCTATACTTACGACATTTTGTATTGTACTATATTTCCACATACGTGATACGTCCATGTGATACAGTATATCATAATACATTAGCTACGGCACAGATCATCACTAAGCCATTTTTCTCTTTAATTCGCAGGAAAAGCTTGGTATCTGCTGCCTTCACTTTGAGTTATTTTCTATAAGGAAGACCAGAAAAGATTGTACAAGTGCATCGACAATTAATCGCTTATGCCTGTCAATTATGAGAATGTATTTCCATGTGAAATGATGATTCATCTCTTATGACTGTCAAATATACGAAAAATACACAATGGAAAATAAGACGATGGGAAGAAATGATGTAGAATTGCCTCACATTATGAGAGGTGATCGGTGGTCCACACATTCAGGATCCATTAAAAAATGGGGTCGACGTCATCAGGATTTAATAATAGTGTTAACACCAAAAGCATCAGAATCTAAATCTGTAAAAAGGTGTCTAATGCCTTCCTAGTAAAGTGTCACCGCCATGGTTGGGAAATCTCAAAACTGCGGCTAAATTTTCACATTGCCTGCTCTCCATTAACATCCAAAAGTCAAAGGAGTAAATGGGCTATAGGAGCAAAATCTTCCGTCAGCTATCAAAAAGAATAGAGGAGAATCTCAACAGTGTCCAGATTAAAGTGAAAGTCGTCAAGAACTCTCAAGTTTTGATTCCTCTCCATATCACTCGCACAAGGGGGTTGAACTCTTGGAATTTCTTTTCCCGTATTTTGTGAGAAACACAAGGTATTCTTTGAAGTTCTCCATAGAATCCATACAACTTGACTGGCACAAGAAACATGAAAACCATAACAGAGCTAGCTAGCAAACCACGCACACACAGAGAGGGGGTTTGTGTGTGTGTTTTTTTTGCTCTTTTTTTTTGGAGGGGGGTAATCCATGCTTTCAGCAATAACAAGCAACGACACTGACCTCCTGTGCAGTTGCTGAAATACCTCATTACCCAATGTAGCAGTCACACAAAAAAATTCTTTATTTCTTATTCAGAATTAAAAATGCAACACAAAAGGTCAAATCAGTGAATTCTAGTGGCCTGATAGCCTGATTTCACAAGCCGCTACCTCAAGGATGACAAATACTGTCACAAAAAGCAATTGCTTTCTACCATTTGCACACAATGCATTATAGAGTACTACCTTGTTAAAACATATGGCTCGCGGACGAGTCCCATAAGGCCTCAGTCTCACAGGATTGCACAAGTTTCCAGCCCTTTGAATCATTAAAAAGTTCCTCCCATGGAAAGAAAGACCCCTGGAAAACGAGTGAATGACATAATTTGACAAATGATGGCATGCCATGCACTCATGCCAGCTTTTCCAGATACTATAACGCTGAATTTTGGCAGGTTATTTCATGGGAAATGAGTTCCAATTCGTGGCCTGTGACGTTGAAATTACTGCTCGCACAATACAACTGCAATGCCGATTAAGCAAAATGTCAACATGCCGAGTAAACGATGGGCCAAGAGAAAAAGATACATGGAGCCACTGGTCTCAACCATACCCCTCCCCGGCACAACTTTTTTTTTTTTTTTTTTTGACAAAATCAAGAAACAAACAAACAAAAAAACGGTGGCACAAACACAAAAAAGAGGTGAAAGAAAGCCCTAAACAGTGACCATAAGTAGGCATCCACATTCCAAGGCGATTTACAGACTTCCTAAAGCAGTTCAGTCTCTCACATCAGGTCCCATACATCAAAAAACCTAGAGACCATTGTGACCATATGCTCCATATATATATATATATATATATATATATATATATATATAGAGAGAGAGAGAGAGAGAGAGAGATTGGGCACTTGTTCTTACAGTTGCCGGAGCCGCCAATCGTCGCCGGAGCTGCAACCGGCTTTGTTCGATTCAAGATAAAGATTTTGGGGTGGTACTGTACTGACAAATATACATGTTTCACAATATTCAACCCTACAACTTTAAGATATAAAAGATTGACACCATAGAATTTTAAAAGTTTCTATGATTGACCCTGCGGTGTTGTCCCAAATTTAGGGCCGTAAACGAGCCGAGCCGAGCTTTTTCAACCTCGAGCTCGGCTTGTTTACTAAATGAGCCAAAAACTTGAGCTTAAGTATGGTTTCATCATTAACGAATGGAGCCCTTAATGAGCTGAGCTTAGTGTATCCACAATACTATAATCAAAAATTGATAACTAAAAGTTGTCACATCATGATTATCTATTTAAGAGATTATTAAGGTTAGTAATGTAAAAGTTCACAATGACATAATTAAAATTGGATAATCAAAACTTATCACATCACCTTTTCAAACTACAAAAAGCTGTGAACATAGAAAATAGTTTTCCTAAAATAGTTTTTAAACTAATAAACTGAAATCGAAAATAGTTTTTGAAAAAAGAAAACATTTTTTGTGGAACTACAGTTTTTGAAAAATAGTCTTTATATAAGAAAAGGTTTTAAAAAAATAGTTTCCAAAACAAAAACAATGTTTTCGAAAAAAGTAAAGTTTTTTTTTGTAGAAAAACTATTTTTAAAAAATGTGTTTTGTTTGGTTGATAGTTTAGTTTAGTTTTGGTGATTGGTAGAGAGAGAAATAATGTAATGATTGGAGAGATGGGTAATGATTAGAGATAGATAGAGAGAAAAATGAAATTAATAATTGGAGATATAGAGTAGTGATTGAAGAAAGATATAGGGTAATGATTGAAAAACAAAATTAAAACTAAAGATAAATGACAACCGAACACAGTTTTTTAGTAAAGTATTTTTTAGAAAACATTGTTGAGAGAGAGAGAGAGAGAGAGAGAGGGGGGGGGGGGGGAGAGAGGGGGGGGAAAAGGGAAAGGGAGAACACTTTTGTGTAAAGATGGGGGTGTTTGATT
>JAOTQK010000012.1:6653955-6667200 GCA_025642025.1 Rhododendron ferrugineum
GGGGGGGGGGGGAGAGGGGGAGGGGAAAAGGAAAAGGTAGAACACTTTTGTGTAATGATGGGTGTATTTGATTGAGAATATGAGAGATTCACTAAATTTCATTATTGGCAAAAGGTTGCTAGTTTTGGTTATCCAAAGCCTAAAATTTGATTATTTCTTAGGAGGTTGTTAAGTTTGATTATAGTATATGAGGCATATTTTGCAGCAACATTATTAACTTTAGAAACCTATAACTTTTGATTATATCATTGTAGATACTCTTAGTCATTTACTAAACGAACCTCTTTAATCGAGTCGAACCTCCCTTAACGAACCGAATTTTTGTCGAACAGTTCGGCTCGTTTCATTTCTACTAAATGGGCCAAAAATTCGAGTACGAACTTGGTTCGTTTACTAAACGAGCCGAGCTCGCGAGCTACTCGGTTCGTTTACAACGCTAGTCCCAATCGACCAACCGTGTCACATGGAAAAATATTCATGAGCACTTGCATTTGTAGTCTGCACTTTACGAGAAGTTTTTCAGTGCCGGGTGGGTATATTCCATTTGGTGCCCGCTCATCCATCCAAGCCGTCCAAAAGTATTTTGAATGGTTCGTATTTAAAAAAAAAAACTTTTTCAGGAGAGAGTTTAACTTTTTCAAAGAATTTTTTTTTTTAAATCCAAATCGTCAAAAAAATACTTTTGGACAGCCTAAATGTGTCAAGCGGCCACCAGGTGGTACCCCACTCGGCACTGAAAATTTCCTCCACAATAGGATACAAAAGCAAATGAGGATACTCCAAATGAAAGACAAACGATCCACTTCAGACACCTTCGTTGTGTTTGGTTGGGAGTTTAGTTTAGTTTAGTTTAGTTTAGTTTTGGTAGTAGGTGGAGAGAGAAATAAAGTAATGATTGAAAATATGGGTAATGATTGGAGAGAGATAGAGAGAGAAATGAAATTAATAATTGAAAATATAGGGTAATGATTGGAGAAAGATATAGGGTAATGATTGGAAACAAAACTAAAACTAAAACTAAACTAGGAACCGAACAAAGCCCTTGTGTCGTCGCAACGAGATGAAATCCACATCATTAGCAAAGTGACTAATTCGACTTTCACACTGTTTCCATTTAGACAACCAAGATCAACATAACGAAAATCTTCCTAATCAACAAAACTAAAATTCAAACAGCGAAGAAAACCAAATTAGCTGAAGATGTCCTCGCACCAAGAGTCAAGACAACCATAACGACAAGATGGAATCCTCAATGCGCGACAATGTGGGGCTTCAGACTTCAGAGAGTGCATTTTGCCGGAGACTGAAAACAAAGGACTCAAACTTGCTTCCAAATGGTACTAAATTTGGATCGATTACCTCGTCGCACTAGAAATAGTAGAAACCCGATATCCAAAATCAAATAAAAGAAGCGAAACAACGAGTCGATTGTGTGTCGGCTCGGTATCAACGGGAGGAATCCTTAACCAATCCACTCTTATCCTCACAACCCCCATGTCCTAAACTACATTTGCAAGTTGTAACTTTTCCTTATACAACTTAAGTAGCTCCGGAGCTTCTTCCCCGTAACGTATAACAAATTTCTCTAGAAACAGTTTTTCAGAAGTTGACAGTGCCGTCCAACTAATACCTTTGGTCTTAATTATACCCTTCGACGCCAAAACTTGATAAATGGCAAATCTTGGAAGGATCCTCTTCTCAAAGCTCAACGAAATGAGTACTGGCCGTCGTGCAATGACCGAAGACTCCCAACCGATTTGATTGATAGCGAAATCCATCACCCGATTGATCTTATCCTCCGACGCTCGCATACAATCCGGATACAACTTAAAAGCTACAAGAATCTCATCCTTGGTCCAACCCCATTTCTTATAAACCTCAACCTTCTTCTCCCACGTAGATTTACTCGCTGCTCTCAACACATGAATTGCTCTCAAAAAACTCCCCTTCGAAGGGTCAAACCCCATTTTCTCTAAATCCTCCACGATCTGTCGAAACTCATTGCTGCGCATCATGAATGGTCTAGGTTGCTTCAAAAACGAACTTATTACACGGGCATTCGGCACACTGGCTTCACGCAAGATTTCGATGTTGGGTGTGACATGAGTTAGCTTGTCTAACGAAAGAAGCATAGCACAACGTTTAATAGCAGCTATGGCTTCCTCTTCGGATCGAAGCAAATTACTACAGAAATCGAAAGACGGGATGATCAAATTTTCCAAACTTCTCACAGCAAATGCCGATGTAGACATTATCCTGGCAACATCTTTGGCTGAAACGCCTTTAGATTTGAGAAACTCGATTTTGGGCAAAAGGGTTTTATTGGGATCGAATATGAGTAACTGAGGGTACTTTTTAATGAGGTTTGAGATCTGGGTTTTGGTGAATTCATTGTTCTTGAAGAATGCCAGTACAGAGTCTGGCCTTTTGGGAGATTCGAAATTAACACGCTTTGCTGAGGAAATGGCTACTTCTGGAGAAAACCCACATGATTTTATGAGGTAAGTGACTGTGAATGGGTGTTGAATTTTTGGGTTTTGAAGGGATTTGAGAGATGAGGAAAAGGGGTGGATTTGAAGGAAATGGATATTGTGGGCCGGAGAAGATTTAGCAGCACAACTTACATGGCGCAAAGCGTTCGTAAAGATAAACTTGATCATTTGATGAAATTTTTAGGAGGAAGAAGAGGAACAAACCTGAATTTCAGAGGAGATCTCACAAACCACAATGTGCAAATATTCCCTAAAACCCTCTTGTTCCATGAACCCTAAAAACGCTGAGAATTTTTAGCATTAGGTTCCGGTTTGGGCAGGCAGTTATTCAGTACTCCCAGTATATATATACATGTTTTCTCCCCATACAACATGTGGGGCTTATACGTGGATTTTGCATAAGCCCACATATTATGTGATGGGAAAGAATATAAACCGAGAGTATTGAATAATTTTTCTGTTTATGCTGAAGCTTGCAAGCTATAAAAACAAAGAGAAACTTTTATGTATACAGGAGATAGAAGAGGTGGTGGCAGTGTCCCCTCTGGTTCATTTTCAATTTTTTGGCCATTTTCCAAACATATTTGATTATCGGCTCCATTCACTTTATAGATCTCGGCGAGAACATTAATCATACCAAAAATTGTGTTTATCGGATTTTAGTAAATACATGATCGGCACACATGAAAATTGTAAAAAAATAAAAACTGGGCTGCGATTCAGTGTGTTTTTTTATCTAATTTTTGTTTTCTTCAATATTCACATGTGCCGATCATGTATTTATTGAAATCCGATGAACACGATTTTTTGTATGATTAATATTTTCATCAAGATCTAAAAAATTAGCGGAGCCAATCATTAAAGTGTGCTTGGAAAATGATCGAAAAATTAAAAACGGACCGGAGGGGACACCACCCCCTCCTATCCCCATTATACATAAAAGTTTCTCAAAAAGAAAACGTCCAAAATATACCTAAAAAAAACCTAACGAGTCTGAACGATTCATTTGAGAGGATTGAATTAGTAATTTTCAATCAAAAAGTGAATATAGCTAGAGAAGTTTACTTTTCATACAAATTCCAATCACAAACCTCTTCTCTATTTCAAAAACTTCCTCACTTTTTCTCCATTCTTTATTCACTCTCAATGCAAATCTAATACTTTTTGCATTTTATATTCAAAAAGTAGTTTTGGAGGATCCTCTATTTCTTTTTCCCATACTCTACATATGGAGTATCAAATTTCATCCTCCAAAATAGAAGAGGAAATAGAGGATGGGTTGGAACGAGGATTTCCTACAAAATAGAAAAATATAGGAAGAAATAAAGGATTAGAGGATGGGTTGCAGATGCTCTAAATACAATCCATTAAAAAATAAAAACCAACAAATTTTAAGACAAAAATACTCTCATGTGTCATGACCATTTTATCCATGAAATTTTCTACCTACACTGCAACCCTTCATCTTCCTCCTTCTTACACTACAAATCCTAGTTTTGTACACTCCAAATCACCCACCTCTTCCATTTCTCATCTCGTTCTCAATGAAAACCAATCAATGATGCCACGGACATAGTAGTTTGGGAGCCAAAATCGTTCATGGAGAAACCCACAAAAAAAAAAATCTACTTCACTTAATTTTTTCCGACATTGTCAAATATCCAATCCCAAAATTCGTAAGGTTTTTTCGATTTTAAAATATGAAATATGCACGTATTTTCAGATTTTAAAATTCCAACGTTGCATGTATTTTCCGTGCATTGTTAAAAAATTCTTTGGATATTAGAATCTGAAAATATGAACTACTTTCAGATTTAAAAATATGAAAATATGTGCATATTTCGAATTTTAAAATCCAAAAATATGTGCAGTTTTCAGATTTTAAGATCCGACAACATCGAGGTTGACTAATTAAATCTTACAGGTGGTGGTGGTGCCGATGGTGAATGATGGGGTGATGGAATGAGCTGTGGAGTGGAGAGAGGGAGTGACGAGAGGGGGTGACGGAGTTTACTGGTGGTGGGGGTGATGGAGTTTGCTAGCGGCTGCGATGGTCTTGAATAGTCGGGGATAAGTTGGGAATTTGGAAATTTGTTTTTTAAGTACTACAAAAGAGGGGTGGTTTTATTTGCAATGTGTTGTTTTTAGTAAATAGTGGGTTGCTAAAAGAAGTGGCCTTTCATTTTAGTTTTCTATGAGTAACTCCATTTTTTGGGGTTTGATGATCACGGTATCCGGACTAATTTACGTCCTCCTTAATTTGGTCAAAAACAGACCATTCACGTTGGGATTAGAAAATTCACAAAAAATTACTTTATTGCGGTTTAACCCTAAGAAACGAACCCCACTAACCAACCGGACTTACCATTGGGGCTGTTTTTCTATGAGCAACTCATTCACGCACAAACCCCAAGGGGGGTGGCCTAGTGATCAAGGTCTGACACTTAGAGGTTTTCTTCCTCCTAAGGTACCCCAGCACGTGGCTTATAGTAATTTAGCTAGGCTCGCATCCTTTCTGTTGTTGATTCACTTCTGGATTGCTGCGAGGGAGAGACATCACTATTCTTGCAAAGTGGACTGCTTAAACAAGTACTCCCTCCGTCCCAATTCTTTAGTCCCTTTTGGGAGTCTGTACCACTTTTCAATTGATTATATCTTGCAATCCATAGTCTTTTAGGTGATTTTAAAAACATCGTTTAAAAGAGCTCATTGATCTATCAAACAAGATTTATATTGCATATAAACAATATTACCAATTAAAAGTTATAATTAGTTTTTTTTTTTCTGGTTGGGATAGGACGATGGACAAAAGAATAGGATGGTGGGAGTAACTAAGAAAGGGGTGCAGTTGAACTGAACCAAGTCATCGGCGACCAAGCGGCAGCTAGCAGAACTGGCCGAACCAAGGCACGAGAGATCACGGTTAATATATACTAGAGGTGGCAAATGAGCGGGTCTGGACAGGTTGAAACGGGTCATGGGTCAAATATGGGTCAGGCCAAACCCAAACCCGCCCAACCCGACCCGTTTTCCATTTTTTTTTTTTTTTTTTCTCTTTTTCTTTTCCCCTCCTCCCATCCTTTTTTATTAAGTTTGACGTAAAATTAATAAATGCAATTTTTTTTTGCCTTTCATTAGGGAATGCGAAGAGAATAACTGTATAACCCCGTTCGGCTAAATAAGCCAACTGGCTTATTTTTTGTTCTTATTCAAATTTTTTTCGTATTTGTTAATTTTTCTTCAATTTTTTGGGGATTATTGCATCGTCATGATAAGAGGAATTTAAAAAGTAAAAAATTACGATCGAAATCTATTTTTTTTGAATAAATACGAAAATAATCCAGTCCGTTTGACCAAAAAAAAAAAAAATCGGCCGGTAACGATGTGGAGTGTGGACCCCATTTTCTAATTTTTTTTTGAAAATTCCTTACCAGAACAAGAGGCGGAGAGGGAGGGAAAAGTGGGAGGGCCCCCCTCCACGTGGATCATTGGCTGGTGGGTGGGAGTAAAATACCAGTACGTACGTGAAAAGCCGACCTACGGAAATTTTAGATTTGGGCTTTTTTGGTTCTTTTAGTTTCAACCCATATTGAACTCATTTTCAACCCAATTAAACCCATGTAAATATGGGTTTACATGGGTTCAACCCATACCAACCCATTATATAATATAGGCGGATTGGGTTGGGTTATAAGTGGGCGGATTGGGCGGGTTAAGAAAATATGGGTTGAGATTGTCACCTCTAATATATAGAGTAGCAAGTTAGCAACCCAAGGCTGTAAAGTAGGAGAGCATAGAGCATCCCAAATGAATATGAGCAAATAGAGACATCCATAAACAGCAACAGAAGAATTTCTTTTTTCTTTTTTGATCCGTCCAGAAGAATATCTTTCGATCATCACAATTCACAAGTCCAATAGCACCCCCAATGAACAAAATGATCGAGCAGATGCAAAAAATCAAGAGTGTACGTACAAAGCTTGAGACGCACACGCGCACAAATTCGGAGATTTGCAGCCACATGCATGCGCACAAAGCTTGAGACCCAGTTAACTAGTTGGGTCTAGCCACATTCTTTCAGCTTACTAAAGAGTTTTGTAACATGGATTGTTAAAAGTGTTTGTGTCTAACCAATGTGGCACAAGGTAATAAAGAGAAGATTTGAAGAGGTTTCAAAACACTGAAATTAGATACACATCCCCAACAGGTACTTTTGCGCTTGTGATGAACATTCGCCGGGCATCTGTATCAACAAGGTCTTAGTATGTATGTGCGAGGGGCGGAGATAACTAGTGAGGCGGTGAGGTAGGTGCCACCCCCAACCGCACCCGCACCCCTAGTTTCAAGCCAAACTTTTTTACGGTAAGGAAATTCGATTGGACACCTATATATTAGTATTTGGACAATTTACATTTTTACACAGATAAGGTAAATGTTTTTTATTTTATTTAAATGAACGGTTTGTAAGGTAATAACGGCTTTCACTTGAAGAACTTAGAGAGTTAATAAGAGTAAACTTTTATTCTCTTAACAAAGAAAAAGGCCACGGCAAAATTTAACTACATGTAACCTTATTCTACACACTCTTACGGATAAAACGTAACAACAAAAAGTAGGCTTAGGGGTTTTTTTTTTTTCTTTTTTGGGTTCAAACGGAAATTCAATCTTAGGGGGATGTTGTAGGCCATTCACCGCCCAACAATGTATAGTGCGAAAATCCGATCATTCAGTTCGACACGAACAACTCAGATTTAGTGCAAATTTTTACAAAAATTTGAACCGTCCATTGTTCGGACGGCCAGATCAGCCGCTACATGTTGTTGTCAATTCTATGCCCTTGGGTCAACACGTTATTTTTGTCAAGTGGTGCCTCACACCAATCATTGAATGCCTTATGGAAAAAACTATCAGTCATCATTCCACGTCAAACATCGTTCTCATAGCCCAAAACACATTTAAACGGACCGTTTGAGGCAATAATAGTTATTGACAGCACACAGTCTTTTCAGTGTTCCTCTCTTAACTTCTCACTCTCTAAAATAGGCGCGTAAGATTTGAATTTCCTTTTTTTATTTTGGGTTTAGATCTGAATATTTAAACACTCAACAAGTTTTCTGTATCAAAAAGTTAAAGTGATATTATATTTTTTTGTTTTTATTCAATTTTTATTTTTATTTGTTTGTTTCGCATCAAACTTTTATGACTAATTGATTCATCTCGATAAGAGAAATCGAAAATATAAATTTTTTTGATCAAAACTCATAATTTTTTTGAATAAAGACAAAATAAGTCAATAAGACAGTTATTTTTACTTATTTTTCTTTTTTTGAAAATATTTATGAGTTTCGATCAGATTTTTTTACTTTTTCTATTCCTTTTGTCAAGACGAATTAATAAGTCAAAAAATTTGACGCAAAACTAACAAATGTGCCAAATTTTTTTTGAATAAAGACGAAAAAAATTACTCCGTAAGTCAAAATGACTTTTTGAAGCCGAATAGGCCTATTTAAGGACTGAAGAACGACAAGAATAAATAAAATACGGAGTACTACCCATTTTACCTAAATTTTGGTATTTTTTATTTTTGTTTTATAATTCATCGTATTTTTTTAATTAGTCACGACAAGACAATTTACAAAAAAAAATTATGATCCAAAACAAAAAAATTTCACTAAAGACAAAAAATACCAAATAATTGCTTTTGTTAGTTTTACCCCAAATACTTATGTAATATTGATTCATTTCGACGAGAGGAATTAAAACAAATATTAAATTATATTTTTTTACACAAATATTTTGGAAAATATCCAAGAATTTTTTTTGAGCTTTTACTTGGATATTTCCCAAAATACTTGTGTAAAAGTCAGTTGGACAGGACTCTTGCATCTCATTAGGAGGTCAGGAGTTCGAGTCTCCACACCTGCGTGTGGATGTTCTTTCCTTAGATAGTTTTTCCTTTCTTTCTTTGTCTCTACCCTATAATGGGCTTATTTTTTGTATTGTTTGAGTTGTTGGGTTTGGTTGTCCTGAGTTTATACTCTGTATTTCGTATTTGATGTAAAATGATATCTTCTGTTGATTGAAAATAAAAAAAAGGAATTGACTTCTACACTTCCCTTTTTACCACATACACTCCTTTTTTTGTCCTTATTCATGTGAATTTACCTTTTTACCCTTTCATAAGTTCACTTTTTTACACATTAAGGGGAATCAAGTAAATTCACAACAAATAAAGACAAAAATAGGAGTGTATATGGTAAAAAAAGAAGTGTAGAAGTTAATTTCCAAAAAGAAAAAAAAAAAACGAATACACAGGATTGCAGAAATAGCGGCCAAAACCGGAGGGAAAAAATGTGAGCCAAAAATAAAGAAGGAGAGAGAATAGCAAGGTTCAAAATTGATAAGACAGGAGTGGGTAGATGTTAACGCCGTGCCTTGCCGTTTGTTTTGGTTGGCTGGCCATTGAGAGTTGTTGAAGTGGCCAAAAAATGACAAGCAGTCAATAATTTCGCCTCTTCTTGCCTCCCAGAGGCTTCCAAGGGAAGAGAAAGGTGACCAATAGCCACCGTAGTCCAGTCAATGGGGCCACAGAATGATGGTGATAATTGACCGAAAGCTCCCGGTCCTTTCCAAATGTTGTGTAGAAAGTGTTTTCTTTTTTTTAATACAAGATGTTCTGGGCTAGCTTGCGTATGTATACCTTGGACTAATTTTTACCATTTCCCGGCGTCTTTTCATACAAAGGGGAATTCCTTCTGTTTTACACGCTTATGCGTGAGGATAAGGTGGCCCCAAGAGTTGCTGCCAAGAAGATTCAAACCTGAAACTTTAAGAAAGAGCACGCTCCTAAGTTTCGGACCAAGACAACTTGGCCAGCCTCTTTGGATTGCGGTGTAGTAAGTTGATTCCATGTTCATGGACCAGACAACTTCAGAATTTCCACAAATGGAAAGCATGTGTTGTAGATATTTAGAGCCCGTTTTCCAGAACACCTTTTTAAAAAAATAAGTACTTATTTTACATTTTTAAAACTAAAAAATAATGTAAATGAAAAATAATTTTTCAATTTTTTTTGCATCTTATTAAAGATCTCAATAAGATCTTTCAAACCAGATTCATATTGCATATTTTTAGATTTCGATAAACCCATCATTTTTTAACTTGAAATTGTCTTCTTAAAAAATAAGTATTTATTTCGCGTTCCGGAACGGGGCCTAAGACCATTCAGTACTTCCTTGACTGGGGAAAAACAACAGTCCGTCAACTTTCAACACACGGTTTCACCGCTCGCTCAATTTCACCGTCCGTTTCGACAATTTATTAATGGTCCGGATTTTAAATAAATTCTTCTAGACACTCCTCTGAAAAGGATTTTTAAAATCCGAACCGTTCAAAACACTTTTGGACGGTAAGTATGATGGAGCAGCAGTGAAAGAGAGAAAGTGGGCGTCGACTTTTGGAAAAAACAAGTGACCTGGGCCCGAGCCCAAAGTCAAGTCTAACCCTCTACGCATGATACCTAATGTGATGGAAATTTCATTGTACGCGTTAAATTCATCCTACATTTGACTATTTGAGCAAGTTGGTGGAGAGAATGGAATTCTCAGTAGGAATAATAAGGGTCCGTTTGTTTGATTAGCGAGGTGATAGTAGAAAATGTAAGAAAGAAAAAAAAAAATTATACTCTTTTAGATAGGGTAATGATTGTGCCACACCCTTTTTTGATAATGCCACAAGTATATTTTTTGGTGCAAAAATACATTTGCAGGGTGTGCCATTATTAAAAAAGGGTGTGGCAAAATCATTTCCCTTTAGATATCTTTAGTTTTTGGATGGTGAATTTTTTTTTTTTTTGTCTTGACTTATTTTAACATGTTGGTTTGTAATATTTCATCGCGTTTTCGGTAAGAAATATATTAACATGATGTTGATTTGTATTTGTGGTCCTACAGGGTTAGTTGAAGTGCGAATAAACTGATCCGGACAACTGTTTATTAAAAAAGAAAAAGAAATAGGAAATCAAGAGTATTGGAGTTCATGAAACCGAAGTTGAAAAAAATTAAGTGACTCGTGTCACTCGCAAGGCTCTTCTCATGAAAAGTAACCATGTCTTACTATGTAGTATAGATGGATAATATTGATTGATGGATCGATAGATAGATTTCAAAGTCGAAAAAACTTAAGTGTGGCACGTGGCGCTCTCGAGGCTCTCTTCACGAAAAGTCACACTGCCAAATTAACGACACAGTACTACAGATAGACTAGCCGACAATTATGCGCACGCGAGGCGCGTGAAACTCAAATAACCTAAAATTAAATCAGGGAATTAAAAGCATACGTACATTGAAGAAATGAGAAGAAGAAAGACCACAGAGATTGTTTTTCTATGTTTTGCAGAGAAAAGAGACAATTAGTGCTGTTCAAAGAAATTGTGTTCTCATTCATGCATGGACTTGAAAGTCAAATCCAGACGCGAAAACGGGGTTTTGAGTTCTTTAAATGAACAAGTCCCAAAGTACTAGTGATGTATACTATATATAGATACACACTATTAATTATTTGTATCTGTGTGTGTGGAGAGAGAGAGAGAGAGAGAGAAGCATGGCTCAATCATCTGCATGTTCATTCGTCCTCCCTCTGAAATCGTCTCTCCACATTCAAGGTGTGGTTTCCCTGACTAATTTCCATCCCTTCTTATCGAATTTTGCTTTTTACAATTCTTTCTTCAAAGCCACTAACTTAAATACTTTTATGGCTTGTTTTGGTTTATGTATCAAAATTAATAGTAGTATTCACTAAGTGATCTAGTGCGGGTGCACATTTCCAACCATAACTAACAGTAGTACCCAGTGTTCTAATAGTCGGCGGGCTAGTCCCGGCTTAGGCGCTAAACGGTGGTCCAACACCTAGATTAGACAGCCGATGAGTGAGCGCCTAAACACTAGGCGCTCCTTTTCCGCCCGACGTATAACATTTTTTAGTACCCTGATACAGTATCCAAATTCCCATGTCTTTGCTCCTTTGGCAATCTTTGAAATTTCTTGCACTTATGCAGGAGGAGGCTCTGTTACACAACTCCAATTCCCAGCGAAGCGGATACAAAATTGTAAACATCGGCAAAGCTTGAAGAACCCTTCGAGCGAGAGAAAAACAATCATTAGTTGCAAGTTGACGGAAAGCAAGTACCTCTCAGAAGAACCCGAGGATGAGCATGTCAAAGGATCATTTCGAAAGAGCGATGTTTGGAAGCAATTGAATGGCTTGTACAAGTTTTCGCGTCCATACGTTGTTATGAACACTGTGAGTACTTACTTCCCTGAGTTCGTTCAATTCTGCTGACTAGAAAAATTGAGAGAAATAGTTGTACCAAGAACACTCAAAATACAATGGGCGGATACCACAATACACATTTTGTGTGACTTTCGATCTAGAATGACATGAACATGACTTTTAATGATGCCCCACTACATTAGAATTCTGGCTCCGCCACTAACAGGGTGTGTAGATCAGACTCTTTTTTTTTTTATCTCGGCAAAGCAAGGAATTTATTAGTCTTTGAAAGAGGATGATAATCATCCAAACGAAACGTGAGAAGAAGTTTGCTCTGAGTTCGGCTTACATGAGTTTACCCTCTTTGTTTGATCAGCTTGTAGCAATACCATCAATCTCTCTTCTTCCGCTGAAATCAACCGCTGATCTTTCTCTTCCGTTCGTTGTGGGTTTATTCCAGGTAAGTTTTAGTAGTTAACGAAGCCTAATTTCATTTTACTAGCTTGTTACTATCAAGGTTCTGAATACGGTACCGGCTGCTAGAGTATCGGTTTTTTTACTGGTACAGAATTCAAAACCTTGTGTGTTACGGTAGTGATCGAACATCTTCCGTTGCTATTGCAGGCATTAGTGCCATCAATATTGATGAACCTCTACGCGGTGGGACTTAATCAGCTGACTGATGTAGAAATAGACAAGGTAACTGAACACTTACAGAGAGATCAAAACATCCAATATTGACAGATAAATTTTCCCATGTAGTAATATGTTTTAATTCTACTTTTCTTTTGGTTGCCTGTATTTAGCTTATTGTTTTCTGTACCTAGGTGAACAAACCTTATCTTCCGCTAGCTTCCGGGGAAATTTCGACGGAGCTTGGAATAGCGATTACCTCCGCATATCTCTTAACGGTTCGTAAATCCTGATGCCCGGAAGATAAATGTTCAAGTCTCAAACAACAACCGGACTTTTGCCAGTAGCAGCACTCGAAGAGTTCTTGTATACTCTTCGAAGCTCTATCAACGCGTTTCTTTTCATGTTGTGCTGATTTAATGTTTTTATCATGTTTCAGAGTTTCGCAATGGGAGTCATGTTTCAATCCCCACCATTGCTTTCTGCCCTTCTTGTAAGGTTTCTACTGATGACTGCATATTCTATTCAGGTAAATTCCGCAGCTTTTTCTCCGTATTTAGTTTACAAATTTTGTTCCGGATTAAAAAAAAAACCTTTAGAACAAATTAACAAAAAACATGAAGTTGGAGCGTCGATCTGTTACAACATAAGAAAACTATTGCTATTGCAACTATTCTGAAATTATTAGAGCAATATACCATTTTCGTTAGATAACTTCGTCTACAAATTGAGACATGACTAATTAACTGTATGGTAGAAAAGCTCTATTGCAATTTTTCTGTTCAAAATGATTAATAAAAGAAAATATTAAGAATTTTTGGCTAGTTTTATTAAGGACTTTTTGACCACC
>JAOTQK010000012.1:6667300-6679945 GCA_025642025.1 Rhododendron ferrugineum
CCTCCTATATTTCTCATAAAGTGAAAAAGTGAGAATAAATTACAAAATCTTCCTCCAATATGTCATATCCATTCTCCATTTTGGACTTTTAGAGATGGGCCAGAGATGCTCTTAGGATGACAACTTCCAAAGCTGTCCATCCACAAGAGCTTCACAATTTGGTGATGACAATACAGCTAGCTTGAGCTTCAAGCACTCAATTTCTTGGACCCGACGAACAGGGAAATTTCCCAAGTCCTCCGTATGAAAAGCCATCCTCGTTACATCCCAATGTGAATAACAGAACAGTCATGGAATAACAAACAATAATACCACAACACAACAAAGCCGCTCCTAGCCAAGAAATGAAACTGAAGTTACAAGAATACACAAAAAACATCAATTGACATCAAGCCCCAAAAGTGCCTTCAAAAGGGCTACGAGATGAAGTGTTGAAGAGCATCCAGGCTTTGGTATCCAAAGTGAAACGGATACTAGTTTGAAATCGTGAGTATCTAGATAGAACATGGTTGACATTTGAGTACTGCTACACAGAGTTTAATTTGCAGGATTAAAGCTTGGATGTTCCTTTGCTATCAAGTATCAACTGCAAAATAAACTCAGACTATCAGTGTGTGTACTCTAACACCACTAAAAACATGAATAATAGCCCATTAGACGGCAAAAGAAATGGCTAGAAGCCCCCGTACGTAAGGAAGAAGAGTAGTATCAAGAACTAGAAAGCTGGAACTCGAACATTAATTCAACAATTATCATCGTCGTTTAAACGGATGAGGGCAATGCAGCAACAAATCTTACAAATACAATGGGGTTGTCGTCAGCAAATTCGAAGTTGAAGGAAGAACTTTACAAAAAAAGTTGAGATGAATGGCATCAACAAATAGGTGGCTGAGGCTTTCCCCCTTCCTGGAACATGGTGGGCAAAGGAAAGAATTGAGGTTAATCCGGTAGATAAAGAACAAAAGCCGGTGTTAGATTCACTTGAATGGAATGTCAAACCGTCATATGGCTCGTTAAAAGAAAATGCTAGAATGCACATTATGACTGAAATCTTCATTCAATATCTTGGGTAGTTGGGCCTTTCCACCTTTGTAGGACACAGTGAGTAAAGGTAAGAAATTTAGGCTAATAAACTTAAGGTTGTGTTGGGTTCACTAGAATGAAACGTTCAATCTGCCATTTGGTTTTTTAAAAGAAAATGAGCAAATGCACATTACGAATGGAATCATCGATCAACAATTTAGGTGAATGGCTCTTCCATTTCCAAGCCAAAGAATGACAATACTGTTGCTTTCCTAAATCATTCTAAACACCCAAACACTACCTTCTTACCGGATGCATTAATACCACTTACATATTTCCACAATAAGACTTCAATTTCTCAAGAAGTTAAATTACATAAATAAGATCCTAGATGTTATGTCCAACGGGTTGCCAAACCTAAGGACGATGAGGCAGCGAATTCTCTTGATGTAAATACTTGTATCCAGACTTATTAGTTCAGTGCAGCACCAATGAAAGCCCCAAAGGTTTTAGCCGACTTCACATGATTACCAATGAGATAGAGAGGATTGAGGCTAGGGATGCAAAAACTATTGCCGGACCAAAAAAACCTAAATTTGAGGCAACTAAAGTAGGAAAGAGATAGGTCACATTGGTTCCTTCCAAGTTGGTCCAAAGGGGAAGATTTTCAATGAGTGGAGATTATGCTATTGTCACTGCCAAGGGCCAATAAAAGGTTCATACCAGGAACCCTTGTCCAAATATATGTCCAAACCTATTGATATAACACCCATCTATGAGGACTCATGTAATCATGCTTCATAGGTTAAACTCCAACCATTATGAGTCCGCCCTAGCCATTTGTGTATGATTAAGGACATAATATTAGTTCAACATACATCACTAACCAGCGTCCTATATACCTCAACATATGTAAGTATCAAAAAGGGATATGTGGATTTACAACCTCCAAAAACCTTTAAATATAGACGCTCATGTGATACACAAGTCATAAAATCATTAATCTACAAAAGAAGGAATAGATTCATTTCTATGTTGAAAATATACCAAATAACTCTTTGAACTTTCATCACCTCAAGAAGCTTCACACTGTCTCCGAATCCATCCTCTGTGATTAAGAGAGACGAGGGTTTCGATGTAGTTGCCTCCAACTGTATATTTAGTTGGAATGCCACAAACCACCATGTCCCTCAGTGTTTCCTTTATAGGATTGTACACTACTAGTTTCTCTAGACTAGATTCATCTATTATCCCTACCCCATTAACTTCTTCTATCATTTCAGATGTTCTCAATACAAATTCCTCTTCTGCTGCCAAATACAACACATCCTCTAAACCCATCCAGTGCTTAGCCATCATAAATTTGGTCCACGACTCTCTTACCCCGTACTTCTTCATCATCCAAACTTCAATTGCGTCGCCTTCAAAGGGCGAAACAACAAAACAGAGACAAGTCCCAACTCCCAAGTACCAACGGGCCCAACTTATAATTACCAAAGGAAGTAGGCAGGGGCACTTCCCTAAAAACCTCATCCCACAAATCAAAAGCAACAACAACTTTAGAACCACTACTAGCGCTCCGCCAAAACCAATGGAGACACTCATTAAAATATACGCCATGAAGAAGACCCGCAGGGATATAATGTGAATCTTGAATTCTCCTCGAAGCATCAATTTTCAGTGAATAGACAGCCCCATTATTAATATAATCAAAGCCATTAGAATCAGTAGTAGGACGGGTAAGGAGCATCACAACCTTGTAATCATCCGTAGACGAGTCGTAACCCAACTCATGTTGAAAAACGTGGGGATCTTTATACAAACAGAGGTCAGCCAGAGGGGATTGGGGCAGTTTCTTACATTCTGTAGTGAATGGATTCAACAAGAAGAGGCTGAGAGAAACACCTTGATCAGAAACCAGAACCAAGCCATTGCAGGAGCCCCAACCGCAGACCGGATTGCAGGAGCCCCAAACGCGGACCGGATTGCCGGGGCGTTCCACGGGGAGCGTGAAATCGAGCTTTTCCGCGGTGGAATTCGCGGCAGCGAAGTCGACGGAGTAGAGAGCGTGGGAGCTGGAAATGAGAATGGTTTTTTGAGGCTTGTTTGGGGTACCGGATGTGTGGAGGCGGGTTTCGGCGAAACCGGGGGAGGAGATTAGGGAATTCTACGAGGGTGATACGCACTTGAATCGGCAGAGGGACTTGATGGGCAGTCGAGAGAGTACGTCGCCGATGATCTCCGGCGGAAGGTTTCTCCAGATGGAATGGTAGATATTAGATAATAATGGTCTTAGGCCCCATGGTCTTAAGCCCGTCTTAAAAAGAAGGTGATTTCAAACTCATATATTAACGGATTAAAAAAAACTTACATATTATGAAAATAAAAAATATTTTTTTGATTTTTTTTATTTTGTTTAAAAAATTTATCAATCAAACAAGATTCATATTGATAGAAAAATTATTTGCGTAAACATGTTGAATTACCTTCATTTTCTTTTTACTATGCATCCGGAACGGCACCTTATTCCGCGTCATCTTCATAAACTTGATTTGCAGATGCTTTCTGATTCTAGGGTTCTTGTGTAGGGTGAAAGAGGGGTATACGGGCAACGATTGTATGATAACGAGTAGTTAACAAGTCCTCCATGACGCCACAGCTTTTACTTTTACGGTGGTTAAACATTTTAAATTTTTGGACCACTGCTCGAAATTAATTGAGGTGTACGTAAGTTGACTCAAATATCCGATTATCAAAAAAGATAAGGAGTAGTTTATTTCTCGTCCGAAAAGTTTGATTGCACACAATTTAACTGGGGTTATACCCGATAGTTACCTTCAGGACTCCGAAATTAGTTAAGGTGCACGCAAGCTGGCTCGGGCATCCAATTATCAAAAAAAATAAGTAGTTCATTTCTCGTCCGGACTCCGAAATTAGTTAAGGTGCACGCAAGCTGGCTCGAACATCCAATTATCAAAAAAAATAAGTAGTTCATTTCTCGTCCGAAAAGTCTGATTGCACACAATTTTTTGTGGAACCCACCCAAATTTCACAATGATGATTTTCACCCTATGGAATCTAAACACTTTGCCCATTTTTGATTGAGCTAATTTTTTTTTACAGAGACCCTTAAAAAATCAATGAGCAGATCGAATTATTTTTGTGGTACCCGAACTAGCTCCCACAAAAAAGATCTGTGCTACTGGTACCCAAAAATGGGTAAAAAAAAAAATTTGTACAATGTCTTGTGGGGCCCACTTTTGGGCGCAAATAATCAAAATCGTTCATTAATTTAAAGATAATTTTTCGAGTGGATACCCAAATTCTAAATAAAACTTAAAATATTAGATCAACCACTTACGCATATTCAATTCAGCTAAAATTTTTCCAAAACCACTCAAAAAATTATTTTAAAATTAATGAACGGTATAGACTATTTGTGTGGGACCCAAAAGTGGGTCTCACAAGCCGTTGTACATTTTCGATACCCTTTTATTTCGGTACCCATAGTCGAGTTCGTGTATTTAATCTTTTTGCATAGCAGATTTTGTGTGTCCAGATCAGTCTTGGGGTCTACTCTTAATCATTGTTTTTGTATTTTTTACTATTTGTTTAGACACAAGTGTGGTGGATTCCAACAAGTGCGTGCCACTGCACTTTCCTAAAATTGAAAGATAATGCAAGGTAGCATGTATAAAAAATACAAAAACAAAACTATAATTGTCACCATTCTTCCTAACCTTTTTTCTACAGTATGTTTATTTTTCGCAATTTTTTGTTTAGCTTTTCGTCTTAATTTTTTGGATTAATCTTCATCTCAATAAGAGAAATAAGAAAAGTACAAAAAATGTGGATCGAAGTCCAAAAAAATTCATACGGTATAAGACATACTTTTTTACTTCTTATATTCCCGTCAAATCAGATGATTGATTCAAAAAATATAATACGAATCTAACGAATATCTATCTCTCTTTCTATAAACAAAAAGAGCTTCGGTTACTCTGTGATAAAGTTCCTATGCATGTCTGCTTGAATTTGCTGCAGCTTCCCTTGCTCAGATGGAAAAGAAACGCCTTCCTCGCTGCAATATGCATATTGATTCCCAGGGCAATGGACAACGTAGCTACCTTCATACACATTCAGGTACTTACCAATCATACTATTGTATTACGGTTCGATCTCCTCTGAAATGAAAACCTCTATGACAAGGAATTTTCCGGCCGTTGAATTGTGTGAATTTTATATTACGTTTTAAATCCAACGGCCGAAAAATCTCTCGGCACAGAGGGACAGAGGTTTTCGGAACAGGGAATCCTGCCACTTGAGGAGATTTCTTTGCAAGAAACATTGGAATCATTGGATAGATTTGATCGATGTTAAATTAATCTGCAGAAATATGCGCTCGGTAGACCGATTGTGTTTACAAGATCATTGGTATTTGCAGTTGCTTTCATGAGCTTGTTCTCCACTATTATTGCACTATCCAAGGTAACTCGTAATTCGCAGTATATTTGTACCCCGAACACACACACACACACACATATATAGTCCACTTTTCGTATGGACCACCTTAACTTAATAAAATACGGACCTCCCTTTTCCAATCAAATTTCGATGATCCGAGCCGCTCAATGTGTTCAGAACGTGATTTTAAGGATACTTGCGAGAAATCAGCAAAAAAAATGACAGGGAAGAGCTTTATCCGAGCAGTTTTTGTTTGTTTTTTATCGAACGGTTCAAACAAAAACTGCTCGGATGAAGCCCCTCCCGGTCATTTTTTTGCCGATTTCTTAGGCGTACCCTTAAAATCACGTTCTGTATACATTGAATGACTCGAATCATCGAAATTTGATCAAAAAATAAGAGAAATGGAGAGGTCCTTATTTTAAAATAAGGACCTCTTCATTTGAAATGGAGTTGTAAAAATCGTGCACGAGAGGGCCTATATAGGCGTACAATGGAATGACCTCCAAGTATAGTAGTCAAATAAAGAAGAAAATCCTAGACAGTCAAGGGGATATAGTACCAAAAAAAAAGAAAAAGAAATACACAAAATGGAAAATAGAAATACAGGAAGTATATATAAGAAATATTCTCGTTTTTCGAAGGGATTATCAGATAGATTTATTTATGTAGAACTAATTACTACTATTTTTTTGCATTTAAATGGTGTTGTAACAGGACATAGAAGATGTGGATGGCGACAGAGAGCATGGAATTCAATCATTGGCAGTCATCCTTGGAAAAGAAAAGGTTAGAAAAACAATCCGGTTTGGCCTAATAAAAAAAAATTGAATTATTTTTTTTATTTTTATTCAAAAAAATTCATTTTTTTGAAACTTTTGCATCATATTCATTTTGATAGAGGAATCTAATAAGTAAAGACAAAAAACTAATCAAATTTTTTTATGCCGAACCGGGTACTTTCCTTTTTCTTACCTTTTTGCCGTAACAGTTGCCAATAAAAGGAGAGGGACGGTAATGCTACGATCTACATACACACCATATTTGCACAGATCCAACCACATTTTTCTCACATACATATAGGCAAGGATGGATTCAAGAATGTAGACTACTAAGACTAGTGAGGGTACCATGTTAATCATATTGACGAAAGTTTATTTTTTTAGTACAAAATTAAGGTATGCATTACTAACTACAAAATTTTTGTAACGAGTACTTTCAGTTAAATTAGATAAAAATGGGCACAAATCTCGGACAAATTTTTTTAAGTTAGTTTTAAATAAGCATCAACAAGTTTTAAAATTATCGAGCTAGTTCTGTTAATGACTTTATTTCAAGATATATATTTCTCCTAGAAGATTAAAAATAAAGAAAAAATCAAGAAAGAATAGCTCCAAATAAATAAACAACTCGTAAAGTAACACGTATAAATGCACCATATGATCAAATTCAAGTATAAAACTAATTCTATATGTTTGTTTTGAAGACATATGCAAGTGTGTATGTTTTTATATATTAGCAACCTTCCATAATTATGCTAATAGAGTACAAAAATACTATAAAAAAAAGTATTTTAGTCTCTAGTGGGGACACATGCCCCCATATAAATCCGTCCCTACATGTAGGCCCCATGTAGGGCCGGCTCTGAACCGAGGCAAATTAAAAAATAGCAGACATTTAATATATATTAAATTTAGCAGTTACATATAACAAGCAAGCTAGCCTAGTGGAAAAACTTAGTTACTCTCTTCAAGAGGTGGTTCAAGTTTTAGGGGACTATTTTATTCTTCAGCATATGAATATTTTTTCCCCTCACAAGTTCGTCTTAGGCTCCAAAAATCTCAAAACCGGCCCTGGACCCACATGTATGTGAGAAAAGTGCGGGTTGATCTGTGCAAATGTTGTGTGTACCAATCATTTCCGTTGTGGATATTTCAAAATGATTATGAACTTGGAAACATGATTGTTTGGCGAAACCCACCTCGATCTCCATCTTTCCTCTCACCCAAGATTTTGGCATCCAAAAATATATATAGCATTTTCTCACAAGTTAATTTTTTGCTGGTTTGGAAAGGTATTTTGGCTTTGCATTAGCATGCTACTGGCAGGATATGGATGTGCAATGGTGATCGGAGCATCTTCTTCCTTCTCAACCAGCAAGCTTGTCACCGTACGTCATACTATAACTCAACAAAAACCATGCCGGCCAGTAGTCAGATATGAGAAATTCTTCAGTGCCGAGCGGGCACCGGACAAGTGGTGCCGAGCACCATCTCGGCCGTCCAAACGGGTTTTGGACGGCCCAAATCTGTTTGGGTCATTTTTAAGTGTAAAATTACCAAAACACCCCCTTAAGCCCAAACAGATTTGGGCTGTCCAAAATACGTTTGGACGGCCGAGATGCATGCTCGGCACCACCTGTCCGGTGCCCGCTCGGCACTGAAGAATTTCTCAGTCAGATATATATGTTTCTTTACTCTACTCTCAATATGGCTTTTTAAGGGCCTCCCTAAAAGGCTTGAGGCCGATGGGCGCACGCCTTTTTTTTGTTTTGTTTGCGCGAATCAAAATCATCTCGTCTCAAATAACGTAAGTTATATATATATGGCTTCTTCTTTTTTAATTGTTTCAGGTGTTTGGCCACTGTGTACTAGCTTCAATTCTTTGGCTCCGAGCTCGGTCTGTCGATCTTGACAACAAGGCATCAATAAGTTCATTTTACATGTTCATATGGCAGGCAAGTGATCGAATTACGTCTGGTCAAGTAAAGAGTTTTAACAGTGTGATATCGATCTAATAAAATGATCTATCTCGTCAAGCAGAAAATAAGTACTTAAAAAATAATAACTTTAGCGGAACGAGGCTAATTAATTTGTGACTTTATTTATGAAGTAGAGTTAGCAGAGGTGGACTCGTCGCTCTCGATCGACTAGTTGTGAACCCTGATCGATCTATGTCAATTAGGCTCCGTTCCGCTAAAATTCTTACAATATGTTTTAAGTACTTATTTTTCACTTTACGAAACAGGTCATTATCTCTTAATACATCACTTTTAATTCAAAAAATAAATACTTATCTATTTCCTTAGCGGAACGGGGCCTTATAGATCAAATATCTAGAACAACAATATTTGTTTCTGAATTAATGTCTAAAAAATTACTCCACTCTTCTCTCTTATTAGCTTATAATAATTTTATTCTAAATCATTTGACTTCATTCTATTTTGCAGCTAGTCTATGCCGAGTACCTTCTTATTCCTTTCATACGTTGAGAGAAGCCGTTCCTCTGGACACCTAAAGCCGCCCACGATTTCGCAGCTAAATTTTTTCTTGGTTTTTACAGTTCTGTTAGACAATTTTTTTTCCTTTTTAATGTTTCTAATAGACATGTTTTTAGCTTAATTAGAACTAGTGCTTGTTTGTGCCTACGATACTACACATCCCGGTTGGCACGGGCATTTTTGTAATATATTTTTGTTTTTTTATGCCAACGCCAAAAGTCGAGCAATGGGTAAAAAGAACCGATGACATTTTTGTAATATATTTGTAAGAGTGTGGATGTTTTCTTAAGAGAGTTAGAGAGCACACATCAGCCCTTTAATCAAATGAATCTCGGACATTCTTTCAACTTGTGTTTGTGTGGTCCCCACACTCTTGTGTTTTATTAGGTATTAGTGCTAGCCCGTGCCTACGGCACTACGCATCCCGATTGGAAGGGGATGACAGTTGTGTGATTTAGGTGAAAATCATGAGCACTTAACCGGGAAGTGGGAGGATGCACTACAGCCTTTGAATCAAATGAATCTAAGCCGTTCTAATAACTTGTCCCCATACCCTTCTGTTTTATAATAGAAATAATAATATAATAATATATGTTCCAAGGTGAGAACAATAATAAAAACTATTTTCTCCTAATATTGTACTTTTCAAAGTGTTGAGGAAATCTAATGTTGACGCGGATCGTGACCCTCAGTATTTCAAAGAACACCACCTAGTGTCGTTGGTTCTCTCTTAGGGGAGAGGTTTTGAGTTCAAGACCTCATGGAGGAGGTGTTTGACTCCCGTTGTAACAACTATCAACTAACCCCTGGAAAAAAAAAAAAGATCTCTGTATTTCAAAAGAGATTTGCCGACCACACGAGGGCCGGCCCAAGAGTAAGCCCCACAAGCCCTCAGGCTTGGGCAACCCCCACGCTGAAGCATTCAAAAAAAAAAAAATTTAGGTTAGATATAAATATTAACAAGCTCCCCATATTTGCCACGAGGCATCTGCTTGGCATTGTGGTCAATGTAGTCAAAGTTCAAGGTGTTCCAGGTTCTATTCCTGGCGCCTCATCCACTGTTTTCTTTTTTCTTTTTTTCTTTTTTATTCTACTTCTTTTTGTTTTCCTCTCAATCCACAATTTATTTTTTCATTTTCGTTTTCCTCCCAACCCACAATATTACAAAAAAAAAAATCCTAAATTATTTTGTTGGAAATTTTCGACTTAACAAACACAATAGTGGAGTAATGTAGATATATTCTTACATTTGATTAAAAAAAGTCATAGTTAAAATAAAATTAAGCGAGCTAACATAGTTTCTATTTGGAAACTGATATTAGCACTCTAAAAATTGATGGAAGCACTCCAAAAAATAAAAGAAAGTGGCTTTGGAATTACACTGATATTGGAGTGCCTCCATCAATTTTTGAAGTGCCAATATTAGTTTCCTTTTTGTTTTTACCTTCGAACTATCATTTCTCAAGAGAGATTAAATAGATTGGCTATGATCTCAATTAAAAATGATGCATCATTCCATTAAGAGCATTTAGGGACTTTTTTTTTGTAACTTTTTACACTTTTCAAAACAGACCATTCTTGTCACATATATCAATTAAAAAGCACAAAAAGCCGAATAACCAAAACTTAATGGAATGGACCCCAAGTTCATGGATAAGTAAAATATGATGACTTAATTGAGAAATTTGTTTTAAAAAATGCAAAGGGAAGTTTTTTTTTTTAATCGGATCATGCTCATTATAAAACACTATAACCGGGGTTACATTTTGATGTTGATTTTTACGATATTATTCAAGCTAAAGGAACAACATGGAGTAACTTTGATGTTGTTGTTTTTTTGGTACTTATATGTTTTTTTTAAAATTTTGTATGACTTAATAATAGGTGGACAACAAATTAGCATGAGGCTGAGTTTGGGCAACCCAAATGTCGGGGCTAGCACTGCACATGACCTTGCTGAGATGTGCTTAAATAGGGTTCTAGCGGGGGCGGACGAAAGGGGGTGCCGGGAGGGGCCCGAGCTTCTGCACAACTCTAAATATTCTCTTTAATTGTATACTACTAGTTTTCAGGTTCATTTGGGAAAGTTTTATAAAATTGGCCCTTGCCAACATAGGGCATAAACTCATTTTCAATGCTTTCTAATCAGTGGGCATGTCACTTGCCATGGTTCGAGGCATGTTGTGGCACTGAATTGAAAAAAAAAAACCCACCTTAAAGTAGGGAAGTTTTCTATACTGCTATTTTACATTTTGTTCTGCAAATATTAGAAATTTGCCCCAATGGTGTCTTGAAAATTTTAATCCTTGCCATCAAAAACCATATATGAAACACTTTAGAGCATCTCCAATAGACTCAAGCTTATCCTAGGCAAAATGCTTAGCAAAAAGTGCAAAAATCAACTTTGTCTAGCCACCAAATAACTTCACTACCCAACAGCCTAGGCAAATGCCTATTCAAATCCCAAAACACTATTGGCCGGCATGAAGCCAAGAAACATAAATCCATGGCACAAATTGAAAACCAGATCGGCATGACTTCTCTCTCTCTCTCCAGAAGAAATCGAAACATTCACTTGCGTTTTCATCGAAATCGATTTAACCCAAAACAAATCAAAACCCAAAAAATCGTAGTCGTCGTCGAAATTGATTCTTCAAAAATAAAACCCATAAGGAATTACCATCCTCAACGCCGTCACCATCGTTGACTTCTTCGCTCGTACGTACACAACACCACAGAGAGAGAGAGAGAGAGAGAGGGAGAGAGAGAGAGAGAGAGAGAGAGAGACGAAGCGAGCTTGCCGTACTCGTCTGTGGTGACGAGGTACTATAGCGTATTGGGTTTTGACGAGGTGGGAGCCGAGACAGTTGGGTGAGGGTTTTGGGTGCTGCCTCGTCGGAAGTGGCAAGAAAGGGGGAAGAGAGTAGGCTATTGGAGATGCTCTAATACTATATATCTTGGCCCCATATCTGGCACTTGCTATATTTTGGCATTTGCTAAAACTTGAAGGAAAAGTAAAGCTTTGGAGAAAAATAAATAGTAAATTTTTGAAGAAATGAAGAATGGTGGTCGAAGTTGATGTGAATAGTTTTCTCCCGCGAATTCACTTTTGAGTTAGGGGGTGTTTGGCACCCTACTTATTGCATTTTCATTATTGTATTTTCAAATTTTGAGTCTTTGGTAAGGGGCCTAAGGGCCAACCAAAACACATTTTCCAGAATGCTTCCTCCAAATTGTGGTTTAGAAATGAGAAGCGAAAAATAGGGTAGGAGGAGTTTTTTGACTTTTTTCATTTTAGTTAACAAAAAGATCTACAGAATACATTCTGCATATATCTCTCAAACACTAATCTATAATACAATTCGCGACGGTGTGGTGGCCCACACATTTTTCCTACATAAATCTTGGTTGTTTAATTTGGTACACATTTCTCTGCATAAATCCTAGCCGTTGATGAGTTGCTCAATATGGTTTCAGTCGTATTTTTGGTAATGATTGGACTATAATTGCCGTTGATTGGACTATAATTGCCGTGCCTCCTAGCCGGTGTGGTGTTGCTCAATATGGTTTCAGTCGTATTTTTGGTAATGATTGGACTATAATTGCCGTGCCTTCAGTTAACATGGAAAGTTCCGTGTGGCAGTGATTTAATTGACTATAATTGCCGTGGCAATAATTGACCAAACATCTGCCAAGCAAAGACGAATTGCACGTCCATGCTTTGATATCCGGCAATTTCATATATCATTGCCAAAAATTGCATGTCCATGCTTTGATTGGGTAAGACGAATTGCTACACAGACTTTTTGGTAATGAATTTTGGGTGAATAAATTTCTCTCTCTCTCCCTCCCTAATCGTTTTCTGAACAAGTCCTCTT
>JAOTQK010000012.1:6680045-6691815 GCA_025642025.1 Rhododendron ferrugineum
TACCCAAAATGAGCTTTCCCACCTGTTTAATTACAAACGAAGTCCCCAAGTTTAAAAGAAATACATCCTTGGCACCGTGGCCCAAATTAACATCGATACAAGTACGGAATGTTTAGAGTATTACAACCCTTGTCAAAAAGATAGTTCAAGTGTAAAATTAGTTACAAAATCATCTTCAATCAAAGTAAATCTATTACAAAGATGAGTATGTAACTATGTCCAGTTAGCTTCCAAAATCTTCGTATTCAAGTACACCAACACATGCAATCTATTGCTCGGCTTTTGAACCTGAAAAGAAGGATTTTGCTGAGCTACACTAGCCCAGTAGGAAATTCTCTACAAATTCTACATGCAATGAGATGATAAGCATGAAAAAGGCGAATCAAATTAAACGACAATTCCAAATAATGCACATCAACACCCTTTGCAAATATCACAACAATTCTCAATCACAAATCCATACGTACATACACACACATACACACACACTTCTTCCAATGAATTTCCACCCCTTGCGAGAATGTGTTTTCACCCCTTGCGTCACAATAGATTCCACCACTTGCAAACCGTGTGTTTCCACCCCTTGCGTCACACTAAATCCCCCATTCACTTTACAACAACAACAACCACACTATCGTCACAATTGATACAAATGTCATAAACTCATTCCACACACACCAACATTATCAAATACGACACAATATAGCTCATAGACCATGGCATTCGTTACCACAATACCACTATCAAAGAATATGCAATCCTCAAGCCATAAACATTCTATTCGACCATATATAGCGAATAAACACCTAAATCACCCATAATCACCACAAAACATGTAGAGGAAGAGAGAAATCCCTACCTAGATGGGTTTTGAGCAAAACCCTAGGTCTACCAAGAGCAAAAAGCTTGAATTCTTCAAAGACAAGCTTCACCCAAGCTTGGATACAAGATCTAGAGCAAATAAAGCACAAAAACATGAATACAAGCAAAGATCAACAAATAATTGAGAGGAGAGAGAGAAAAACATGATAGAGCCTTAAGGAGTGAGAATAAGAACACAAAACTCACCATTGGTTCACCAAATGCAAGAATCTTTTGATTTTGAGGAAGAAAACCCTTGGATCTCGGAGATTTGAGGTTGAAATCAAGGGTTTTGGGTGAGATTGGAGTTGGGTAGGTGAGAGAGGGTGTTTCCAGGTGTTTTTCGTGGGTTTGGGAGTGAGAAATGACAAAAGAGGGGTATTTATTTATTTATTTTTGATAGGCTAAGAGGGGTATTTATAGAAGTCCAAAAAGCGTGCTGAAAACTGCAGAAAAACGCAGCGGGTACCGGGCGACTCCCAGTACCGGTACTAGAGCCTTCAAAATGTCAATTTGATCAATGTCTGGACAGTGGGTACCGGTACTGGGCAACAGCTAGTACCGGTACTGGCTAGGCAGAAATGAGAAATTTTGGAATGGACTCCGAATCGAACCCAACTTAATACCAACACTCTCAAACAACAATACAACATCATAACTAACATTTTACTATTCTCCGAGAGTCTGATACGCAACTGAATACGTATATCCGTACACCCCCACAAACATACGCATAACTTTAAAAATAAAACAATTCTTTTACGCATTTTATAATTTTTGAAATTATAACAAATCACGGGTCTCTACAGAAATCGTTCTAAATAGGAGTTTTAAAGCTCAAAGCATACCAAAGTCATTCAATGACCCGAAGGTGACCCGACGAGACGAACGGCCAAGGCAAAGAGCAAGAACCAAGTGCTGGCAGATAAGCTCTCGGTATCAGTACCAAGAGAGAAGCCCTATCGGTACCGAGAAAACCAGCAGGCCACACATGCACGTTGGTACAAGTACCATCAAATCCATTCCATCGGTACCGAAGGCTTTTGCAACAACCATTAATTGGTTTGGTATCGGTACCATGTAATTCCTCTTATCGGTACCGAGCCCTTTAGCACAGCAACTTAAGTCATTTGTTATTGGTTCGGTATCGGTACCATATAATTCCTCTTATCGGTACCGAGCCCCTTAGCACAGCAACTTAAATCATTTGCTATCGGTACCGAGGGCTTCAGAAGGCATCTTTAGAGCATCTTGGGAAATATTCTGTGCACGGAGCTTGGAGGATATAAAAGGCATGATGTCACCCAAATCCAAAAAAAGTAGAATATAGATTGTATTGCATATTTTTAAATCTAGACTAGATTTTGAATTGCTTTTTGAATGTTCTTCATTGTTCTTCATTTTCAGCTTTTGAATTTTGCATTTTCTGCTTTAAGTAATTAGTTTTTGCTATTATCTCCTTCATTAAAGTTGTAGACAATCTTCCGATCTATCATATTATCTAGTTTATTTCAAGTGTTGTAATTTCAATATGTTAGCTAGATTTTTGCTTGTTTTTATCTCTTTAGATATGAGTGAGTAGTTTTTTAAGGTTAGGTCATGGGATGATTAGCACCTCATGGCTTGAGTAAAATTGCTTTTCTCGCCATAAAGTTTTAATCTTTGGTTCGAAAATCGATGTGTAGTTCGGGTTTGTTTATCAAATTGCTTCAGTGTTAACCTCCTTGATGATGTGTAGGCAAGAAAGTTGCCTACTTGCCACACATGATGCTTGGAGCTCTGTCGCTCGAAGTGTTTGCTAAATAAATTCTAAACCTAGCTTGGTAGACGAACCATTTTATCTTCTAGATTAAGAACCTTAGTTGAGTATCTTAAACCTTGTAATCGGGTGAGAAACGTAATTTGACTTGAGTCGTGGGTGTTAGTAATTTCTAGATTTAACCTGCCTTTTATTCTACTCCCTCCGTCCCTAAATAAGTGTTCGGCGCGCAAAACTAGGCCTTACAAAATATGCATGTTTTTCATTTTAATTTTTTAATTTTTTTCACAATCTAATAGAACTCATTGCTATCTATTGATTTGTGAAAAAAATTTGATTTTTTTAACGAAACAAATGCATCTTTTTGAAAACCTAGGTTTGCGCGTCGGACACTTATTTAGGGACGGAAGGAGTAGTTAATTCTCCGTTTAATTTAGCCTTTTTATTTCCACTACATAAAGTAAACAAAGTTGGCTGTCTAAAGGCCGAAAACTAGTGCTTACTTCTACAAATCCAATCAAGCCGTATTAATTATTCCCGTGGGTACGATCCTGGTCTTCCGGATTATTATATTTCAAATGACGTATTTACCCTACGCTTGGGGTGATCATATTTGATATATCGACGAACGAAGCAATTGAGGTGCACCCAAGCTGGCTTGGACATTCGGTTATCAAAAAAGATAAGGTGTAGTTCATTTCTTGTCCGAAAAGTCTGATTGCACACAATTTTTTGTGGAACCCACCCCAAATTCCACAAAGATGATTTTCGCCCTATGAAATCTATACACTTGGCCCATTTTTGATTGAGCTAATTTGTTTACAGAGACCCTTAAAAAATCAATGAGCAGTTTAAATTATTTTTGTGGTATCCGAACTGGCTCCCACAAAAGGAGTTGTGCCACTGGTACCCAAAAAATGGGTACCAAAAATGTACAATGTCTTATGGGACCCACTTTTGGGTCCTACATGAATAATCCAAATCATTCATTAATTTAAAGATAATTTTTTGAGTGGATCTCCAAATTCTGAATAAAACTTGAAAGATTAGATCAATCATTTACACATATTCAATTCAGCTAATTTTTTCTACGTCACTCAAAAATCTATTTTAAAATTAATGAATGGTATGAACTGTTTGTATGGGACCCAAATGTGGGTCTCACACATCGTTGTACACCTTCGATACCCATAGTCAAGTTCGTGTATTAATCTTTTTGCATAGCAGATTTTGGGTGTCCAGATCACTATCTTGGGGTCTACTCCTAAGCATTGATTAAATTTAAAATATTTTTCGAATGGCCCCATAAAAAATTAAATTAACCTAATTGTAAGTATTAAATCCAATTTTCTAACTTTTCAAGAATCATACAAAAAGTGTGAGCAATCACTCGAATGCTGAGAAATTAAAGAGCAATGCCATTGACAATGCATTTTAACACTTGTTTAGTCACAAGTGGTGGGTTCCACACAAGTGAAGTGTCACTAGACTTTCCTAAAATTAAACGATAAGTCTAGGTACACCGCATGGAATGCGGTGATCGATTCACCGCGCGCCTTTTGGGGCCTATTCTGAACCCCACAAAAATATAAAAAAATATTCATAAATTTTAAAATAATATTTTATAGGGCTCTGTAAAAAATCAGCTTCAATGGATATCGGTAGGTATGTTTTTTGAATTTGTAGGAGCAAAACTGCTTAGTTTCGCAGTTTTTGCCCCTATAAATTCAAAAAGCATATCTACCGATATCTGTTGGAGCTAATTTTTTACAGGGTCCCATAAAATATTATTTTAAAATTTATGAATATTTTTCTGTATTTTTGTGGGGCTCATTCCATATTTTTCTGTATTTTTGTGGGGCCCGGAATGGGCCCCAATAGCCGTGCGGTGGACGGTCACCGCACCACATATGCGGTGGTCGTAGTTTGGCTCAAAATTAAATGATAATGCAAGGAACAAGCATGTTCTAGCATATACTCCCTCCATCCCATTTTTTTTGTCCATTATTTGTTTTGTCACTTTTGTATCTATTACGTATATTTTCAATCTATAATATTTGTCATGATTTCGACAACTTTGTATTATAAAACAAATAGAAAACGATCAAATAAGATCCATATTGCATATTTTTTGATATTTATATTGAAATATACAAGCGATTGAAAACTGACACGAATATTAAAAAGGACAATGAAAATGGGACAGAGGGAGTATAAAAAAAAAAAACAAAAACAGAACAATAGTTATCACCATTCTTCCTAACCTTTTTTCTACAGTATTTTTACTTTTTGCAATTTTTTGTTTAGATTTTCGTCTTAATTTTTTGGATTAATCCTCCTCTCAATAAGAGAAACAAGAAAAGTAAAAAAACAAAAAAAAAATTGTGGACCGAAGTCCAAAAAAAAATCATGTAAGACATACTTTTTTACTTCTTATATACTTCTTCCGCATGATTAATTCAAAAAAAAATGTACTTCTCTATCTATAAACAAAAAGAGCTTCGGTTACTCTGTGATGAAGTTATACTATGCATGTCTGCGTGAATTTGCTGCAGCTTCCCTTGCTCAGATGGAAAAGAAACGCCTTCCTCGCTGCAATATGCATATTGATTGCCAGGGCAATGGACAACGTAGCTACCTTCATACACATTCAGGTAGAACTTGCCAATCGTACTCTCGTATTACGGTTCGATCTCCTCTATCCCGAAAACCTCTATGCCAAGGGATTTTCCGGCCGTTGAATTGTTTGAATTTTATTTTACGTTTTAAATCCAACGGCCGGAAAATCCCTCAGCACAGAGGATCCTGCCACTCTTGTGTAAAGGAGATTTCTTCGCAAGAAACATTGGATTAATCGATAGAGGTTTGTTTAAATCTGCAGAAATATGCGCTCGGCAGACCGGTTGTGTTTACAAGATCATTGGTATTTGCAGTTGCTTTCATGTGCTTGTTCTCCACTATTATTGCACTGTCCAAGGTAACTCTTACAGTTTGCAGTATACTTGTTCACTGAACATATACTGGAATCGTTTTAATATTTGTGTTACAATATTTGGGAAGGGGAATAGTGTATTTGGATATATGGCGAATTAGGCAAACGAAAGTGATGTCGTGTGAGAGCTTACTGAGAACGCCCGGCAGACAACGACAAGAGTACTCAAGGCTGCGAATAGTCGCCCCCATACAATATTCTCCTTTGCCAATATTCTAACATTTATCGGTCATAAGATTTCTTTTTCCCTTAACCCACTACATTTCGGTAAATAGTTGTTGAAAATCATACATAATATTTCGGTAAATAGCTGTTGAAAACAAGACTATATTTCGGTAACTACATGTCGAAAATATGTTCAACATTCGGTAAACAACTGCCGAACATACATTTTCGGTAAATAGTTGTTGAAAAAAAGATTATATTTCGGTAATTGGATGCTGAAAATGTATTTCAATTTCGGTAACTAACTGTCAAGTATAATTGAAAATTTTTAACGGGCTAAGGGAGAAAATACGGGGCTGCGAATAGTCGCCCCCTATTGTATTGGCGAATTGAATCACCTCCAAGTAACCTAGGCAAATAAAGAAGAAAATCCTAGACAATCAAGGGGATATACAAAAAAACAAAACAAAACAAAGAATATACCATAAGAATTTGACTATGGGTATTCAATGCTCTTCTTGTTCTCTCAAAACAAAATTTAATTCTTGTTTTTCAAAGGGACCATAAGATAGGTTTATTTATGTAGAACTAATTACTACTATTTTTTTGCATTTAAATGGTGTTGTAACAGGACATAGAAGATGTGGATGGCGACAGAGAGCATGGAATTCAATCATTGGCAGTCATCCTTGGGAAAGAAAAAGTTAGCAAAACAATCCGGTTTGGCCTAATAAAAAAAATTGGATTAATTTTGTTTATCTTTATTCAAAAAAATTCACAATTATTTTTTTTTTTTTACTTTTGCATCAGATTTTTGTGAATTATGGGTTCATTTTGATACAGAAATCTAAAAAGTAAAGACAAAAATTATCTATTTTTTTTAGGCCAAATCAGGTACTTTTCATTTTCTTACCTTTTTGCCGTAACAGTTGCCGATAAAAGGAGAGGGACGGATCGACAGTAATGCTACATATACACTATATTTGCACAGATCCAACTACACCACTCTCACATACATGTAGGCCTCACGTATAGTGGTACGAGGCCTACATGGTGAGACTCACATGTATATGAGAGAAGTGTGGTAGGATCCGTGCACATGTTGCGTGTACGAATCATTTCCATTGTGACCACCCTCTTTCCCAGGCGAGACTCGATTTCGAGTCTTGCCAATGGCAAGGGACTGGGGGATTTGTGCTCATGTCATCTTGTACCTAGGTGGTGCTGTGGTGACGGCATGTCCTCCAGGACAATAACTATGGCTCAACCGGACATTTCCGTTGTAGATACTTCAAAATTGATTATAAACTTGGAAACATGATTGTTTGGCAAAACCCACCTCCCCATCTTTCCTCTCACCCAAGATTTTGGTATCCAAATATAGCATTTTCTCACAAGTATAATTTTTTTTTTTTTTCCTTTTCGGGGGCTGGTTTGGAAAGGTATTTTGGCTTTGCATTAGCATGCTACTGATAGGATATGGATGTGCAATGGTGATCGGAGCTTCTTCTTCCTTCTCAACCAGCAAGTTTGTCACCGTAAGTCATATAACTCAACAAAAGCTAGCCATGCCAGTAATCAGATATATTTTTCTTTACTATACTCTCAATATGGCTTTTTAAGGGAGGCTTATGGCCGATAGGCCGCATGCCTTTATGTTTTGTTTGCGTGAATCAAAATCATCGCGTCTCGAATAACGTAAGTTTATATATGGCTTCTTCTTTTTCTGTTGTTTCAGGTGTTAGGCCACTGTGTACTAGCTTCAACTCTTTGGCTCCGAGCTTGGTCTGTCGATCTTGACAACAAGGCATCAATAAGTTCATTTTACATGCTCATATGGCAGGCAAGTGATCGAATTACGTCTGGTCAAGTAAAGAGTTTTAACAGTGTGATATCGATCTAGTAAAAATTAAGTACTAACTAAAGTAAGTACATATTTTTGAATTAAAGGTGATGTATTTTAAGAGAATGACATGTCTCGTAAAGCGAGAAATAAGTACTTAAAAATTAAGAACCTTAGCAAAATGGGGCCTAACTTGTGATTTTATTTATGAAGTAGAGTAAGCGGAGGTGGACTCGTCACACTCGATCGACTAGTCGTGAACCCCTGATCTATGTCAATTATAGATCAAATCTCTTAACATATTTGTTTCTGAATGTCTCAAAAATTACTCCACTCTTCTCTCTAATTATTAGCTTAATTTAATTCTAAATCATTTCACTTTATTCTATATATTTTGCAGCTAGTCTATGCCGAGTACCTTCTTATTCCTTTCATACGTTGAGAGAAGCAGATCGATCCTTTCTCTGGACGACCTAAAGCCGCCCACGATTTCGCAGCTACATTTTCTTGGTTTAATTAGCAGTTCTGTTAGACATTAATTTTTTTCTTTTTTTAAATTTTAGTAAACATGTTTTAAGCTTATATAGAAATGGTCCAAGGTGAGAACAATAATAAAAACTATTTTCTCCTAATGTTGTACTTTTCATAGTGTTGAGGAAATCTAGTACTGTTGATTCGGATGCGGTGACCCTCTGTATTTCAGAGAACACCACCTAGTGTGGTTGGTTCCTTACTCTCCCTCTTAAGGGAGAGATCCTGAGTTTGAGGCTTCATGGATGAGATGCTCGACTCCCGTAGTCCCGTTGTAACTACTAACAACTAACTCCTAACCTCCTATCGTCTGACAAAAAACAAACAAACAAAAGATCTCTGTATTTCAAAAGAGATTTGCTGACCACATGACCTAGTTGAGATGTGCTTAAATAGGGTTCTGGCCGGGGGCGGACGAAATGGGGTGCCGGGAGGGGGCTGGGGTTCTGTACAACTCCAAATATTCTCTTTAATTGAACTAATTTAATTTTGAAGTTCATATGGGAAAGTTCTATAAGATTGGTCCTTGCAAGTCCCTTGCATGAAAAAAAAAATTCTTAAAATAGACATAGATGTGTGGAAAAAACGAGCTAGACCGCTGAAGGTGCGTGCACCTGCCAAAGCCAAATTTTCAATGCTTTCTAATCAGTGGGCATACATGGGAAGTTTTCTACTGCTATTTTACATATTTGTTCAGCAAAATATTAGAAATTTGCGCCCCCAAAGATGTCTAGAAAATTTTAATCCTTGGCATCAAAAACCATAAATGAAACACTCGATCTTACTAAAATCTTGGCCCCGTAGCTGGCACTTGCAATATTTTGGCATTTGCTAAAACTTCGGCCATGAGACATTTGTGTGATACCAATAAGTATTCAATGCTCTTAAAATAATGCTCCAATGATCTTACGTACGTAGATCCTGCCTTCTTTGTATTAGCTGACCTAAGCCGCACTCTTGCTGTTAAGGGAAGGGCTAGCTAGGCCTCTGAACCATTCTTCCACATAAAAGAAGGCAACGTACATTTCTTTCTTGCAAACTCATAATAGCTCAAATGCAACCTCAACGTCTTCAATAGCCTCTGCTTTAGGGAGCGTTATTAACTCTCGACAGGTGATCTAGATATATATATTGCTATTCGAAGAAGCATGGGCAATAGAAGGGTTGGTTCGTAGTCAAAGCTCCACACCAATCAAGCATGGACCGATCCGGATTTTGTTTAAGTCAGGATGTTTGGATTTTGCTTTGGTCCGCATCTCCCCTTTTCCAATAATCCGAGCCGCTCAATATATTCAGAACATGATTTTACGGGTATCTGCAGTGAAATCAGCAAAAAAAATAAAGACCGGAAAGGGCTTCATCTAAGCAGTTTTTTATTGAACTATTTAATAAAAAATTGTTCAGATGATGTCCTTTCCGGTCATTTTTTTTTTGCTGATTTCTTACAAGTACCCTTAAAATCACGTTCTGATCATATTAAGCGGCTCGGATCATCAAAATTCGATCGATATGCTATTTAACGGAGCTTTTAACGAAATCCCTTAGTCATCTGGACGGAATTGGGCATTTTGATTAACGGAAGATGATGTTGGGAGTAAAATCGATTTTTTTAAAAGGTTAGGAGTCTAATTGAAATTTAGAGTAAAGGTTGTGGGTATTTTAAAATTTTCCCTAAGTCTCTATTTGGAACTTAAGGAAAAGAACGGAAAAGAAAGGAAAATTAAAAAAAATTCCCTCATTTTATTGTTTGATTAGAAGAGAAAAAGAGAAGAAAATAAGAATTTCAAATGTAATGAATTAAATTTTCCCTCTTGTTTTCCTTTCCTTTCTTTTTCTTTCCCTGATTCCAAACAGAGCCTAAAATTTATGTATGAAGCTAAAGAATACGTCTCCGTGTGCTTGTGTGAGTGCTAGATTCCTATTTCCTCATCGATCAGAATCAGAACCAGGAAAACACTTCGAGAATCGAGTAAAGTTCAGTAGCTCCGGCAGCTATGTGAGATCAGGTAACGCCCCCCCGCCCCTCTCTCTCTCTCTCTCCCTGTGTGCGCGCGCGCGCTGTTTTTTTTTTTTTTTTTTATAACTCAGTTGTGGAGCCGGCTTATGCGCACTTCGACTAGTCTATTGACCAATCCCACCACCTACTTGCGGGGTCTCAATTAAAACTAGAGCAAAGCTTTTTATGGACTGGCCGCGAGAGGTTTCGAACCTGAGCCGTGGGGTTGGCCTGGTGGTGATTTCACGAGGCCAAGGGTTGGCCTGCTCCTTATGTGTAATGTAGATGTTTAAAGCATTATATTTTTGTGTTCTTGTAAACGAAAGGTGTAACATTTTTCTAGTATTTTATTTTTGGGTTCGGAAATGGGAAATGATGTACGTGAAGCTGAATCAAACATAAGCCGAGCAATCGGAGATACAATTATTAGAAGAATTTGTTTTTTTTTTCCGAGTATTTGGTTGCAAGTGTAGGAAAATGCTAGTACAATGGATGGAAATCATGTATGCACCTTGTCTTTCAATGTTCTTATAAATCAAGGAGACAAAGGACTAGATCATGCCAGACGTATCAAATTGGCGAAAAAGAAGTGTCCCTTTTTAGCATATTATGCAGAAGTGGCAGAATGGCTTGGGGTTATTTGCAAAATACGTTGTGTTGGCTTTTGTTGAAACTCCTGTTTTAATCCCCTTTTGTGATATAAATATAGATGGCATTGAGAGGTGCTTGGCAACTTCAGAAGCTAATTGTGAGCTATTGTGATTGGGGCGGAAGTAGCAGGGGTATCAGGTAAGCTTTGTTACAGTATGTAATTTCAACCGTATTGACAACAAAATTATGCAGTTTTTGTCTTTTGCTGCGCAAACGCCCAGTAAAACAAGTATAGTTGCATCTAGTTGCACTACCCTTTTGAAATTTGGTTCATATTCTTTTGTTCTTTTTGGTTTCCCCCACCGCGGACTAAATGCCTTCTTCTCTCCCTTAACATTTTTGAAGAGGATGGAGGACTACTTTATCTTGGCCTTAACTATCCTTTTTATCGGGAATGAATATATAATTTTGTTCTATTCGGCCCAGAGTTCTGTATACCTTTAATTTCTGGGTTATTTTTTTAGTATGTAAGACTATGATTTGTAGTAAATACATATAGATAGATAGATTGGTATATAGGTAGAAAGAGGGACAGTAAAATTCATTATTACCAAGGGAAGTTAGGAGAATGATAAAGAATCATTCATATAATGCTGCAATGGAGGAAAACTAAGGAACAATAAATAGCACAATGGACAAAGATAAAAGTATGAGCCTACCCAATGGGCTAGGCACTCCCATTAAAATGAGGAATGGTAGTAGTCAAAGGGGGAAGGCAAGGTTTTGAATCCCGTACTGTACCGTTATTGACCAAATCCGGTACCCTACACCTTTAATTTTGTTCCGCCTAATACTGGTACGGTATTTAGAACCTTGGGGGATAGAGTGACCCTCAATCATCTTTAACTTTGGAAGTTATTTCGGCTTGTTATTCACATTCAATCTATGTTATTGGAAAAAAAAATGATGAAATCTGGTGCTTGTGCTATAGGGCATTTATGGAATCCAACTTGCCGGCATTTAAAGAGAACA
>JAOTQK010000012.1:6696135-6734528 GCA_025642025.1 Rhododendron ferrugineum
CTATGGCTTCCTCTTCGGATCGAAGCAAATTACTACAGAAATCGAAAGACGGGATGATCAAATTTTCCAAACTTCTCGTAGCAAATGGCGATGTAGACACTATTCTGGCTACATCTTCGGCTGAAAAGCCTTTAGATTTGAGAAACTCGAATTTGGGCAAAAGGATTTTATCGGGATCAGATAAGAGTAACTGAGGGAACTTTTTAATGAGGTTTGAGATCTGGGTTTTAGTGAATTCATTGTTCTTGAAGAATGCCAGTACTGAGTCTGGCCTTTCGGGAGATTCGAAATTGACACGCTTTGATGCTGAAATAGCTTCTTCTGGAGAAAACCCACATGATTTTATGAGGTAAGTGACTGTGAATGGGTCTTGATTTGCTGGGTTTCTAAGGGATTTGAGAGATGAGGAAAAGGGGTGGATTTGAAGGAAATGGATACTGTGGGCTGGAGAAGATTTAGCAGCACAACTTACACGGTGCAAAGTGTTCCTAAAGTTAAACTTGATCATTTGATGATGAAATTCTCAGGAGAAGAAGAGGAACTAACCTGAATTTCAGAGGAGACCTCAGAATGTGCAAATATTCCCTATAAAACCCTCTCTGTTCTTACATGAACCCTAGAAACCCTGGGTATTTGTGAATCGTTCTTTTTTAGCATTAGGTTACCGTAGTAACCGTACCGTTTGGGCTGAAGCTACAAGCTTGAGTGACGCTTCTTTCCCCAAAGTATCAAGAATTATGTATTGTAGTACTTCGTTTTGAGTTAATTTTGCTTTTATCTCCTAAATTTTCACATTTTTGCTACCTCATCGTAAACTAAAAAACGATACTGCCTCCGTTCCCAATTGAGAGTCCACTGTCAGATCTTTAATTTGGCGTAAATAAATTGAAAAAACGATGCACGGAAGTACTTTATTTTTTTGTCCGAAAATTGCACATATTTCTTCCATCAACTTCCCAATTGCAACCCGTTTAATTTAATAGACAATGGGAGTCCAGATCTTAGACGGAAAACAATTCACGTGGCCACCAAACAAAAAGATTATGCCCACGGGCCCATTTCGAGGCCCCCACACAAACAAGTCAAAATGTTCATCAAATTTAAAATAGTTTTTCGAATAGCCCATTAAAAAATTACCTCAATCAGATAAGAACAAGATCTTGATCTAATCTACTAACTTTTGATTCAAAATTAGAATCCTAAATTCTAAACGAAAAGTTTATAGATTGGATCAAGAAAGGAACTCGAAATATTATTTCAAATCTAATGAATGTTTTCGGAATGTTTGTATGAGACCCTAAAATGGGCCCCACAAGCTGTCTACGTGCGTTGTCTTTTGTTTGGTGGCCACGTGAACTTTTTTCCGTCCAAGATCTGGACTCCCGTTATCTAATAGACCAAATGGTATGCAATTGGAAAGTTGAGAGATAAAATAGATTGTTTTCAGATGAAATAACAAAAATGTGAATGGTTTAGGGGATAAAAACAAAATTAACTATTTCATTTTTACTTTTCTATGAGTAACTTTTTATTTTTCCTTTTTACATTTCGGGGTGTTCGAGCCAGCTTACGCATACCTCAACTTATCCCATTCCCGATCTGGTCAAATGAAAGACATCCACGTCGGAACTAAGGAATTCACAAGAAATTACTTTATTGTTGCATTACTCCTGGCGGAAATAGCTTAATGGTAGAGCATAACCTTGCCAAGTCTGAGGTTGAGGGTTCAAGTCCCCTCCTACTGCTCCTGGCTTCGTCGTTATTCCTTTTTCTGCCTTGCCGGATCACCTTTTTTGAGCCGGGCATCCCTTTACACCATCGCCTTAGAAATGCAATGGCAGGATGGGAGCTCTTGTTTGTTCTGGAAACACATCTTCCAATTCCATCTTTTCTCGAATCTCCTTTAACGGAACAAATAGAAGCTCAAGAAGGAGAATCGAAGCAAACTCACCAACCAACCGGACTACCCTTCCAATGCTACAGGAGAAGCTCCAGCAAACAACTACACCTAGGGGCTAGGAGAATACACCATTTCCTACAGATTGAGAGAGGAACAAATTTAACTGCTCAGTTGTGAGATGATTCGTTCTAACATCATGTTGGAACTGCTGTAGTAGCAAACTTGAAGTTCCACGAGACCCCTGAAGGTCCAGTACATTCTTTCCTGCCATAGAGTATGTTCCCAACACCATTGTGGAATCATTTTGAAAAATGATATCTGATTCTTTGCAAAATTGCTTTCATAGCATTGCCTCTAGCAGAGTTTTGGTCAGGAATTTTCTATGACTTTTGGACCTCTCTCTCTCTCTCTCTCTCTCTCTCTCTCATGTATTTGTGCTAACCACAAGGTTGAACAAATTTCAGAAGCTTAAACTGCTTTTCGTTCACCCAAAATGCAGAAAACAAGAACCAGCGGGTGGGATGTAACGTATGTTTGTAGAATTTGACACAAGATGATATACTGCTACATGCAACCTGGCTCAGGAACACATTGGGCAGAAAAGTGGTGAAGCTGAAGGCAAGACATGTCGCAAAGCACCCCAGTGCGCAAGGTACTTGGGCAACCGACTTGAAGTTTGAGGCTTAGAAAGCTCTTCATTAGGAGCTTATTTCATACTCTTTCGAAAGCATCCGTTGCTTGCGCTCCTGGTGGCATACCTCTCTACTAATCTTTCAGTATGTTTCTTGAGAAAAGTGATGAAACCATGAGTCTCCGAAGACTGGTACGTACAAACTGTTCTGTAACATCTTCGTTTCCTGTTATTTGGTTTCTTCAAAAAAATTGGAATCTGGAAGACATCATACTAATGCATTATTTCTCACGTCCAGGTGGTATTTTAAGAAGCAAGAAAGAATCATGTCACTTGTTCATTTCTTCCCCTCCGCCATCTGACCACCACCTCAGGCACCTCCAGCCACTATTCCCCTATTGCCGCCCATCCCTCCAGGCTCCAAACGTCCTCCCTCCGCCCACCTCCCCCGGGGTTGTCGGGAATATGTGATTGCACTAAACATGGTTTTGTTCTTAACTTTTCGCAGAACTCGTTAAATATGTAATGCAGCCTGATTGACGAACCTGTAACTGAACGCTGAGCCGAATGCAGAAGGACAAACAATCAGAGCTTAACATAAAATTTGAACTTCCAATGCTTTTTTCATACATTTATTGTCATCCCATACGAAAACTTTATAATGTTGCAGTGAAAATTACAAAGAGTGGCAGCTGCCGAAAAATTTATTGCCATCACGTACGAAATGTTTACTATGTTGGGGTGAAAGTTATAACGAGTGGCAGCTGCCAAAAAATCAAAACCCAAGCACATCAAGAAGGCAGTGTTCTAAAAGGCGGCCGCCTAGGCCGATAAGTCCCTGCCTAGGCGCTTGGCAGTGGTGCGACGCCTAGATTAGACAACTGACAAGTCGGGCGGCTAGGCCCCGCCTAGGCGCTAGACGGCAGACTAGTCAGCGCCTAGGCGCCCCTTTCCCGTCAGACTAGCGCCTAGCGATTTTTTAAACATTGCAAGAAGGCCAACGAAAATAGGGTAAAACATGAAGCAATCTCAAAGTAGGATACAAAGAAAATTTCATGGCGATGGATAAGAGCAAACCTTGTGATTCTCCACCCTCTGGCAGCATCCTCCTATACGCCTGGGTAGCCATTGCATCCTCCTTTCTTTCTCAGGCTTTTCCCCTATTGACCGCTTACGATTAGGCACGCATCCCTTTCTTAGTCTACTTATTATCAAGTTGAGTGATACACTTTGCCAGAATAGTGATCGCTCTCTGCCTCTCTCTCACAGAGATCCAGAAGTGACTCAACAACCCAAAGGGATGCGAGCCTAGCTAAATTACTAATCCTCAAGGTATGCTGGTGCAGGTAAGGGACAACAACGCTCAAATAGATTGAAGACTAAGAAGATGAAAAAGGAAACTATGAGCGGCTAGGAAGAGAAAAAGGATTGGATCATCGTTGCAAAGGCACCTGATGTAGCAATGGGATGAAATCCATGTCATTAGCAAATTGACTATTTCGACTTTACACTGTTACAGCTTAGACAACCAAGATCAACATAACAAAAATCTTTCTATTCATCAAAACTAAAATTCAAACAGTGAAGAAAACGTCAAATTTCCAAAGTCAAATTTCCAAATGAGCAGATGTTGCAAAAATATGGACCAAAAATCCAAATGTATAGACGAAAATGTATTAACCAAATTAGCAGATGATGACGTTGTACCAAGAATCAAGACAACCATTACAAAAAGATAGAAATGCGCAACAATTTGGAGTTCAGACTTCAGAGTAAGGACTCAAACTTGCTTCCAAAGACTAAATTTGGAAAATTGTAGAACCCGCTATCCAAAATAAAGGAAGCAAAACAACAAGTCGATTGTGGGTCACCTCAGTATCAACAGGAGGAATCCTTAACCAATCCACTCTTATCCTCATAACCCCCATATCCTAAACTACATTGCAAGTTCTAACTTTTCCTTATACAACTTCAGTAGCTCGGGAGCTTCTTCCCTGTAACGTATAACAAACTTCTCTAGAAACTGCTTTTCAGAAGTTAGCAGTGTCGTCCAACACATATCTTTGGTCTTAATTATACCCTTAGACGACAAAACTTGATAAATGGCAAACCTTGGAACGATCTTCTTCTCCAAGCTCAACGAAATGAGTACTGGCCATCTTGCAACAAATGAAGGCTCCCAACCGATTTGATTGACAACAAAATCCATCACCCGGTTGATCTTACCCTCCGAAGCTCCCATACAATCCGGATGCAGCTTAAAAGCTACAAGAATCTCATCCGCAGTCCAACCCCATTTCTTATAAACCTCAACCTTCTTCTCCCACGTAGATTTACTCACTGCCCTCAAAACATGAATTGCTCTAAAAAAACTGTATTTCGAAGGATCAAACCCTATTTTGCACATCCTCCACAATCTGTCGAAACTCATTGCTGCGCATCATGAATGGTCTAGGTTGGTTCGTCAACAAACGCATAATACTGTCATTTGGCACACCAGCTTCACGCAGTATTGCAATATTGGGTGTGACATGAGTTAGCTCATCTAACAAAAGAAGCATAGCACATTGTTTAACAGCAGCTACGGCTTTCTCTTCGGATTGAAAGTAATTACGGCAGAAATTGAAAGACGGGATGATTAACTTTTCCAAGCTTCTCCAAGCAAATCGGGATGTGGATACTATTCTGGCAACATCTTCCACTGAAAAGCCTTTAGATTTGAGAAACTCGAATTTGGGCAAAAGGGATTTATTGGGATCAGAGAGTAACTTAGGGGACTTTTTAATAAGGTTTGAGATCTGGGTTTTGGTGAATTCATTGTTCTTGAAGAATGCCAGCACAGAGTCTGGCCTTTCGGGAGATTCGAAATTGACACGCTTTGATGCTGAAATAGCTTCTTCCGGAGAAAACCCACATGATTTTATGAGGTAAGTGACTGCGAATGGGTGTTCATTTGTTGGGTTTTGAAGGGATTTGAGAGATGAGGAAAATGGATGGATTTGAAAGAAATAGATATTGTGGGGTGGAGAAGAAGCTTTAGCAGCAGAACTTACATGGTGCAAAGTTTTCGTACAGATAGACTTCTTCATTTCATGAAATGGAAAGCAAAAGAGGAGGAACGAACCTGTTTTTCAGAGGAGATCTTCACACACTGAAAATATTCCCCAAAACCCTCTTCTTCCATGAACCCTAATGCCTCAGATTTTGTGAGTGGTTCTAGCATTAGGTCCCGGCACCCGTTTGGGAAAAAAAATTCAGGGTTGGGAAGGTACCACATGTGCCTGCTCGGCGCATCTAAATTAGTTAATCCCTTCGTTCCTTTTTAATTGTTCTTTTTTGTAACTCTAATTTATTAAAAAGATATCATCATTATATCTTTCACATCAATTTTTTTTTCCACTTTTCCTACTTACTCATCATCATTACACTTTTACTCACTAACTTTTCAAAATGGAATCTACTTTTAGGGACAAATAGACAATGCACTAACTTTTATCAACTAACATTACAAAATGGACACTTATTAAATAACAGCGCAAAATGAAATACTGGACTTTAAATAAGGGACGGAGGGAGTATCATGTTTTTGGATAAATTTGGAGAGAAAATGTTGGGACGAGAGGTGAGAAGGATTTAAATCTGAACCGTCCAAAACTATATTCGACGGACCACTGTAAGCAGGTACCACGTGGGAAGGATTTTTTATTTTATTTTTAATCTGCAGCTTGTACAGGATTCTTCCCGCAAGTAGTGCAAAATTGTCATTTAGCTGTTGTGTTGTGATAATTTAACAGAAATGATAGGCTCAATGCTCAATGCTTCGGGCTTCACACGGATGATCTTAATTTTTTACTGTAATAATTTTAAACAAAATCAAGTGAACTTGAGAAAAATCAGTTCAATCCGATATATATATATATAGATGCTCGATCCAATCTTTCTAAAAGATTGGATTTTCCTATTTCTAAAAAATGAGAAGATTGAATCGATCATCTACACATACTCCCTCCGTTCCAAATTGAGAGTCCATTATTCCATTTTGGGTTGTTCCAAAATGATGGCCCTTTTCCAAAAATGGAAAATAAAATTTGGTGATTTTCCAAAAGTGTCTCTCACAAGTGAATATAAGTGTTATAAAGTAGATAAAATATAGGGGTAATGGTGGAAATGATAGACAATATAGGTGTAATCATTGCATGTCCCCTAAAATAGTTGGAATCCTCAAGAGGGACTCTCAATTTGGAACGGATGGAGTATCGTATTGAGCTGATTTGTCATGGGGCTCACTCTAATTTTTTAAAAAGATTATTGAACGATTCTGATTTTTTAATTCGGACCACTGAAAACACTTTTGGATGATCGAAATGCGCTCGTCAAAGTACTTGGTGGCATCTCCCAATCCGGGTAAACCACCATACAAAAGTTTGCGGCCAGAACAATAAATCTTGCGGTCAGAAGCGAAAACTCGAACAGAAGCGTGTTTTCGGTTCACGCTTTTCAAATAACAGGGAAAACGTGATGCGTAGGTGCGTCTCTACATAAAGCGTGCATGGGTAAACAGAAAGCAAAAGTTTGCGGCCTAAAGAAATAAATTGCGGCCACCATGAACAACATTGCGTCCGGTACAAAAACAGAACCGTGTTTATGGTTAACGCCTTCCTGATTCCTCCTCCCCGCAGCAAAGACACAGAGCTCCATCCAACGAAATTACGGGTCTGTTTGGAACTTAGGAAAAAGAAAGGAAAATAAAATAATTTTTCCTCCTATTATTTAGTTAGAAGAGAAAGAGGGAAGAAAATAAAGATTTTAAATATAATAAATAATAACTTTTCCCTCCTATTTTCCTCTCATTTTCCTTCCCTTTTCTTTTCTTTTCTTTTCATTTCCTTTCTTTTCCTTTCCTTTCCTTTCCTTTCCTTTCCTCAAGTTTCAAACAGAGCCTACGTTTCCTACTATTAAGAAAGCCCCATCCCCAAAACAAATGCTAAAGCGACTCACCAGCTCTGAGGGGGGTTCATGGAAGAATGGGGTTTTAGGGCTCTGAAAAGCAGGTGCGTTCCTTATCTTCTCACTTCTGCTTTCAAATTTCATCAAATGATTACTATTAAGTGTTTCTGCGCTAAAGCATTCCACCATGTAAGTTGTTCTGCTAGAGCTTCCCCAGCCCACAATATCCATTTTCTTCAGATCCACCCATTTTCTCAAATCCCTTCAAAACCCAGCAAATCAAGACCCATTCACAGTCACTTACCTCAGAAAATCATGTGGGTTTTCTCCGGAAGAAGCTATTTCGGCATCTAAGCGTGTCAGTTTCGAATCTCCCGAAAGGCCAGACTCTGTGCTGGCATTCTTCAAGAACCATGAATTCACCAAAACCCAGATCTCAAACCTCATTAAAAAGTCCCCTAATTTACTCTTATCTGATCCCAATAAATCCCTTTTGCCCAAATTCGAGTTTCTCAAATCTAAAGGCTTTTCAGTCGAAGATGTTGCCAGAATATTATCCACATCCCGATTTGCTTGGAGAAGCTTGGATAAGTTAATCATCCCGTCTTTCAATTTCTGTAGTAATTTGCTTCGATCCGAAGAGGAAGCCATAGCTGCTATTAAACGTTGTGCTATGCTTCTTTCGTTAGACAAGCTAACTCATGTCACACCCAACATCGAAATCTTGCGTGAAGCCGGTGTGCCAAATGCCCATGTAATGAGTTCGTTGATGAAGCAACCTAGACCATTCATGATGCGCAGCAATGAGTTTCGACAGATCGTGGAGGATGTAGAGAAAATGGGGTTTGATCCTTTGAAAGAAAATTTTCTTAGAGCAATTCATACGTTGAGAGCAGTGAGTAAATCTACGTGGGAGAAGAAGGTTGAGGTTTTTAAGAAATGGGGTTGGACCGAGGATGAGATTCTTGTAGCTTTTAAGCTGTATCCGGATTGTATGCGAGCGTCGGAGGATAAGATCAATCGGGTTATGGATTTTGCTGTCAATCAAATCGGTTGGGAGTCTTCGTTGGTTGCAAGACGGCCAATACTCTTTTCGTGGAGCTTGGAGAAGAGGATCGTTCCAAGGTTTGCCATTTGTCAAGTTTTGTTGTCGAAGGGTATAATTAAGACCAAATATATCAGTTGGACAGCACTGTCAACTTCTGAAGAGCAGTTTCTAGCGAAGTTTGTTATACGTTACGGGGAAGAAGCTCCCGAGCTACTGAAGTTGTATAAGGAAAAGTTAGAACTTGCAATGTAGTTTAGGATAGGGGGGTATGAGGATAATAGTGGATAGGTTAAAGTTCCACCGGTCCACCCTTTGATACCAAACTTAACACAATCAACTTGCTGTTTTGCTTCTTTTTTTTAAATTTAATTTTGGGTATAGGACTCTACTATTTCTAATACAACGAGGTAATCGATCCAAATTTAGCTTGGGTGAACAACTTTAGTTCTTTATTTTTAGTCGGTATGGCAAATGCAGTTTGAAGCTCCACATTATCGTGCATTGAAAGTTCTCTCTTTTTGCAATGGTTGCCTTGATACAATGTCTTCATCTGTTAATTTGGTCAATATATCTTCATTGTTCGTTTATTTAGAAATTCGGTCCATATGTTTGCATCATTTGTTCATTTGGAAATCTGGTATTTTCTTCACTGTTTTGATTTGCGATGATTAGAAAGGCTTTTGTTCTGTTAATCTCAAAAGGAAACAGTGCGAAATTCGAAATAGCCACTTTGCTAATGATGTGGATTTCATCTCATTGCAACATTCACAAGGTGCCTTTGCAACGATGATCCACTACTTTTTTAAATCCTAGATACTCTAGTTTTTGTTGTTATCTTCTTTGTCGTCAATCTCTTGGAGTGTTGTTGCCACTTAACTGCACCAGCATACTTCAAGGTACCTGAGTGGATTCGTAAGTTAGCTAAGCTTGCATCCCTTTCGGTTGTTGACTCGCTTCTGGATTGCGGTGAAGGAGAGAGTTCACTATTCTGGCAAAGTGGATCGCTCAACTGGATAATGAGTAGACTTAGAAAGGGATGCGAGCATTAATCATAACACGGTCAGTAGGGGGAAAGCCTGAGACAAGCGTATAGATGGATGACGGGCTGCCAAAGGTTGGGGGATCACAAGGTTTGTTGTTACCCACTGCCATGAAATTTTCTTGTATCCTACTGTGAGATTGCTTCAGGTTTCACCCAGTTTTCTATGCTCAATCTTCTCTAATCTTAACATTTGGGAAATACTTGGCTGAAGGTCAATAACAGCCACATGCTTACTTGAATCTGAAGATTAAAATTCATAGATCCGGCTTCAAATGATCATGAGGTGTTTTTATATGATAGTGCATTTTTTTGCTAGTTACAAACTAACTCGCTACTGATATGGGAATACATTTGGATGACTTATCGATATATGGTATCTAGGTTGTTGAGCTGGTCAGATGCTTTCTTATTGCGAAATACATGCATTTGTGGTTTTACTCCTGTAATTTCAGCATGACGTGGTGGAATATGTCTACACTCGTTATGAACACACATTACTGAGTTGTTTTTAGCCACGATGTAACTGAGCACCACGCAAGAAATGGCTTACAAGATCAAGAGCAGCCTAGCCTCCTTCGCTGCCCTTGGATCTAATGAGTTTGACACTGTAATGACAGCTATCTGGAGGAAACCCTGCACAGCAAGTGCACTATACTCTCTGATCTGTTAATCTTGTTTCCCTTGTGATTTTTCTGTCAATATGCAGAGTTTGGATTTTGGTGTTTCTGTAGCCAACTTCCTTGTTAGTCTCTCTCCTTTCCTTGCATTAGTTTACAGAAACGATCAACAAGAGGGATCAAAAAATAAGAAAAGGGGGGAGAAAAAGGGAGAAAACGCGGCCGAGGCTCCTACTGCTATCAAAGACTTAGGCAAGCGTAGGGATAATTCGATAACTTGTATTCTCATACTGCTTGTAAATGAAGTTTGATGTTCCGAATATTAGACAAGAGTATGAAATGTTTAATAGTTGGCGAATTCTGGGACAAGCAAGAAAATCCAGTCGAGGAAACATCCTCTTTCAACAAGATTATTCTCTAAAGCCTCTGATATACTAAACTACTGTGTTAGTTATAGCACACTATAACCCACATTTGATTAAGAAACGTTAATTAACAAAAATATATGCCGGCTAAAACACGCGTTAGTCTAATCTCTTTGTTAATCTTGGAGAGAGAGGGAGGGAGAGAGAGAGAGTAAAAGGTAGGGGTAACTTCGCTCCGGTCCTAAAAATAGACTGAAGCATACAGTTTTGCTCACTCGTGAGGCCTTTTCAGTCCACCCTGATGATCAAAATCGTGTCTTTTTTGGAGTTCAGCAAGAACATTAATGGCGATAAAATTTATGTTGATCGTATATCTGTCCACGCAGGATTGATATGGATGTATCTTTCTTTTTCGTCGGAGAAAGTCAGTATTGTTATAATAATTAATATAAATGAGTTTAATCCAACGTGATGATGGCTCAACATTTAACAAGCTAACGTGAAACTTCCCACTAGCCGAAAAAAAGAGGGCTGTGATGATGGTTTAGAGGCGTGTACAATTACGATCTTCTAGCCACGACGCCCCGACTCGATTCCTAACGGCCGGTATGTAGTTTTTAGCCTTTTTTGGTCCACAACTCTACATACAATCTTTTCTTGCTCTTGATACATTAGAGTTGACGTCGCACTTTCGAGTCACTGCTACAGGGCAACCAACCCACTGGACCGGAGGTGGCCGAGAAAGATTTGAGATTCCGAAAGAAGTGCTTTTTGTTTTTAAAGATAAATGTGCTTCGTAGTCATGTTAAGTGGTATCCGATCAACATGAATTTGGGCACATCGGAAGGCCTCGTCGAGGTCTAAAATAGACCGTCTGAATTATCAAAATGGATCCAAGAAGAGCCCAATGAACAAATCGGATGATCCGGTCCCTTTTCAGTAGTTGAGAGGATCTTCCTCCTATCGGTAATTAGTCTTCATTGTATGAACTCATAATGTCAAAACTGTTTTTATTTGTGCCAGAATTGGAGTGCATAAAAGCCTTGTACCTTATGTAATGTACAATGTTTTTATGCACTACAATTTTGGCACCAACAAAGACAGTTTTGGCATTAGCAAAACCCCATTGTATTCCTACTTCACTAAGTGATAGATAGGTATGTTATCTTGTTGATGGAAGATTAAGAAAAGTGTTATGAATAGTAATATTGGTAGGAAGGTCTAATCATCCCAAGAAGAAAATAGGGAAAAGAACAAATGGGGCAGGTTTCTCTTCTTTACAAAAAAAAAACTTAATTTGTGGCTTTGAAAATGACTTGGCATCTTCAAGAAAGTCTTTTGAAACTACTCCTTCTAAAGGAAATGTTGACCCCATTTACCTTTTGACATTATGAACCAACTACACTATTCTATGCAAATTTGTTCCCCCTTTTGTTAAACTTTGCCATTAGCTTTTGAAATTGGGTGTTTCCTTTATTCATTATGTTTGGAACTTGAATCTATGGAGACAAAAGTAAAAATGAGAGGTTTTCTTTTTATATAATTACGTATTCATTTTCTTTTCTTTCTTTTGTTAATTCGAAAAAAAGATCGTTGTCATAATAGAGGAGGAGTAACAAAACAAACATATGCAAAAATCAAATGAAGAAACCAAATTGGAAACAAAAAAATACGAGAGAAATCAAAGATCTCCATGAGATCACGAACGAACCAAGTTCCACTAAGTGATTAGAAGCCACACCATAACCAAAGATCTTTCGAACGTTGGAGCCTACCATACCAAACCCACCAAAGAGGGGCGCCCATCTAAAGAACCATGAAGATTTACCATGGAGATCTAAGGTTCTACCAAGAACCCACATAGAGGGTCTCCCAAGGAACTAGGAAGTCCAACCTTAATGGAGAGAGTCAAGCTATATCCATAGCCCAAGAGTCCTTCCTAAAGCAAATTGATTTTCTTGCTCTACAAGTCCTAAACTTAACCAGGAAAACCCCCCAAAACAAAACTTTTACAAGCCCAAACGAAATCCAAAATCGGCCAAAATACGAGTCGATCGTCAGGACGGATTTGTCCACTGTTCGGGGACACAAAAATCATAAGGCCCTGGAAACAAATTCGTCGTCGTCTGGACGGCCAGAGGACCTCTGTCCGGGGCATCCAAAAACGGGCCAAATTCCACAAGTAGAAAGGAGATAAAATCCTCAAAAAGTATTATCAATTCTCTCCTAGTCTACCAATAGACCCATCATCCTTTTGCCTTCCTTTTCTCCCCACAAATCCAACATCCAAACATAGCCGAGATTTTCGTTCTTCTAGCTGTCAAATAATCAAATCAATGAAAGACTAGAGGAAATTTACGTAGGATGATTTTGACCCTTCAACTTCTGGAGTTAAACCAGCTATTTACATCCAAAATGCTAGTGAAATAGACTCAATAGAGTAGCTTTCATTCCTAATAGATTCCTGTCTGTTTTGATTTGTCACACTCTCAATTACTTATGAAATTAGAGAACGAGAGAAACTTATTCATGGCTTCGGGTAATTTCAGCCGTCCGTTTTGACTTTGGACGGTCCGGATTTAAATAAAAAATTTCGGGGAAGAGTTATACTTTTCTCTGGAAAAGTTTCATTAACATCCGGACCGTCCAAACCCCACTTGTATGTGAGAGTGGTGTGGCTGAGGTGTACCACACCTGATGTGCTTGTAACACTTCTCAATAGACTCAGAGTAGCTTTCATTCCTAATAGATTCATGTCTGTTTTGATTTGTCACACTCTCAATTATGAAATTAGAGAGAAATTTATTCACGGCTCCGCGTAATCTCAGCCGTCCATTTCTACTTTGAACAGTCCGGATTTAAATGAAACTTTTCGGGGAAGAGTTAAACTTTTCTCTGGAAAAGTTTCATTAACATCCGGACCGTCCAAAACACTTTTGGATGGTCGCGATTGGCTCCGTAAACAACTATTCACAGCTCTGCCGTTAAAAAGATTTTCCCCCTTTAAAACAAAAATGCTTAAGGGAAGACATTAATATCTCTCCCAGGTTTTTTTTTAAATTCAGGGACAGAGCCAAGATTTACATGGAGGGTAGGCCGAAACTTAGAACCTTGAATTTCACATATTCACGTGGTTGTTGAACTTTTAAGTTTTTCATGGAAGGTTTCGAACTTGAGATTTAAGAGTCGTGAGGGGAAAAAAATATTATTTTTTGAAACTAAAAATAAGGAAGTAAAAAATGATATATAGAAATTCGCGCAAATAAATTATTTACAATAAGCCAAGAGTGTAACTCCAACTTAGAGTGAATAAATTATGAGGAACTCTTGTCAAAAAAATTATGAGGAACTAAAATTCTCCTGAAAACAAGTCTTGAAAGTAAAAACCAATTTCATTATTTCCAGTTACATCTCATTTCGAACAAAAAGATTGATGATTATTTTATCCCTTAAAAAAAAAAAAGAAAAAAAAAGGAAGGAAGAAAGAAAGATAGGAAAGCCTTTGTTTGGTTTCCATCTTTAGATATTTTAGTTTTGGTAGTGGTTGGAGAGATATATAAGGTAACGATTAGAGAGAGAGGTAATGAGTAAGGAGATATAGAGAGAAAAATGAAAGTAATAATTGGAGAAATAGGGTAATAATTAGAAAACAAAAACAAAACAAAGTTAAACTGAAAACGAATTTATGGCTTATAATCAACAATGCTACGTACACTCCTACCGACCACTCCCCGGTCACTCCTCTATCGGAGATGCGTGCGTGCATGCGTCAGTGTCACGCATTTAATTGTAGGATGAGCCCCACACATATGTGAGAGATGAGTGGCCGGTGGGCGTGTCTGTAGCATTATCGTATGACTAGGGCGATAAATGAGGATTAAGACCTTGATGAGTACGTTTTTGTTGACGGTTTTAGTTTTAATAATGACCTTTCCCTGTCATCAAATGAAAAACAAGTCCCTTTGCCCAAATTTTCACCCTCTTCAGTCCCTTTCCATGCGATTTCCATTAGATACGGAAAACCTTGTTTTGTGCCACGATTTCCGTTTGGCTCGTTTCACTCTTCCAAGGGTCAGCGACAAACCTGTCAAGATCGCGAACGCGAAGTCTACCTCGATTGGTAAAACGCGTTAATGATTTCATTCACGTTAGGTTCGAGCTAACGTGTATTAAATATTAACGACAAGATCCTCTCATCTGACTTCTCAGTTCTCATGTGATGCAAAATGGAATTCATCACGATCAAAAGGTAAGAGCAAGTTTCCTAGTTTGTGCAACTATGTATGTAGGATTGCATTCGGATGAATAAGTACCATCACAAGTTTCCTAGTTTTCCCAGTTTGTTGCAAGAGGGTCTTTGTGGAGCTCGATTGGCCCATCACAAGTTCCAGTTCCGCTAAGAAAAATAAGTACTTATTTTTTTGAATTAAAGGTGATGTATAGTGAGAGAATGACATGTCTCGTAAATCGAAAAATAAATACTTCAAAAATAAGAACCTTAGCGGAAAGACTTAATTAATGACCCAAATCACCTAGTCGTGGGGTCATTTGAGCATATAATTTATGCTCAAACGTATATAGGTTCAATACATTTTTTCCTCCAATACAAACAAATTCCGAAATTATGGATGTCCATGTCCAATTGACATAATTTTTAGAATGACTGATGTGCTCAATAAATTTTTTAAAAAATAAATAATTTCGATCGTATTATTGTAAGCTAAGAAGAACCCGTAGAAAAATTTAATTTTAACATGAGGATGTAGGAAAGCGAAATTCTAATGTCCCATTCAATTACAAGGAAAGGAAAGGAAAGTGCATGGATGTTTAATTTTGCATCATCTTTAATGTGCACAATTAATAAGAAAGTTGTGGCAAAATTAGACTTTCTTTCGAAACTTGTTCATCAAAAAAAATAAGATTTTGCGTGAATTTATTTTCTACATAATTAAACTACGACTTTTCGATGTTTGAAAAAAGACATCAAGTTTTTCTTAAATTTCTTATTATTATCAAATAAACGCACGAAGAAAAACACTTTTCATTCACTTTTAACTTCTCATTCACTATCATTTTCTCAAGAATAAAATCACCGTTTTACTATTTAAGTGAACGAAAAAGAGAAGAAAATTACCGTGTTCGTTTTGGGTCTCTAGACTCAATCTCTCTGAGCAATGGTAGGTACACAGAAAATACACTCCAAAATTATTCTCGAAAAAGTAAATCAACGGTACAGATTCACTAAAATCAGCACAATTGATTTCACTTTTCGGAGTAGATTTTTTGGCTACTTATTAATTATTGGATTGGATATTAGCTGTCAATTATTGGGTTGGAGTATTACATGGAGTAGTATTAAAGCTTATTATAAAAACAGACAACACTTCCGAAAACATTTCTCCTCTCTCTCTCTCTCTCTCTCTCTCTCCGGTGAACCTCTCCCGCAATATTCGCGCAAATTTTCCTCCCCAGCTCACATTCCGAACCGCTAAAGACGCAAAACTTATCTCAAAAGATACTGGGAGTAAAAACCCATATTTAGAAACGAACAATCTTCGTGTATCGTTCGCTTTTCAGGCGAGTTTTCCTGCCGTTACGGCGAAAAGTGCATGCTTTCCACTGAAAAAAGGCCGAACTTTCCTTTCCTGCAGGGTAAGGCTTGTGTGTGTGTGCGCGCGCGCGCGCTTACGCTCACAGCCACGGTTCTGTTCCAAGAGAGAGAGAGAGAAATCAGGGAGAGAAACCAATTACAGAGGAGAGAGAAAGAGTAGTTACGGAGTATATGTCTTGTTCTTTGACTTAAAAACAAAACCCTAAAGAGAGAGAGAGGTTTCTGCCTTTTAAAGACTACTCCCAGTCCCAGTTGATGATAGAGATTGGTTGATGAAGAGCAGAGAGAAAATTTTACGGTAATTTCTATTTTCTTTTCTCTTTTTATGAACAGAAGAAATTGAATTTCTAATTTCTTTAGACCTTCGTACTGCTACAAACATTTTGTTTTTTGTTTTTTAAATTACTACAAACAGTTGTACGAGTCAGTTTACGCGCAACTTCACTAATCATGGGGCCCAATTTCACTGTCCGTTCTATGTGGACGGACTCCGGACTCCATAGGAGTTGATAGCAACTTAGAGGTTTCTAACCTGAGGCCTTTGTGGGAGCAAACCCTAAGTCCCAAGCCTTGATCACCAGGCCAACTCCTTTGGGATTAAAGAAAAAAACCTTTTGAATTGGGAAATTTGCTTCTTTGGATTGCCGTTTCCCAAGGATTGTTTTGTTTTTCACTGTTCCGTAGTTATTCAATTTTGGGATTATTATATTTCCAGTGGACAGTGATTTTGTAGACATTTGTGAGTTGTGAATTATTAATTTCTTGTGCTCTTAAATGCTTATCTCATGCTGACGTTGATTTCTGTTATAAAGTATGGATCAACTATTAATTAATCACCGCCGTAATATGATAAGGTTTTTTTAGAAGATAACCTAAGCAAATGGTGACAGAACTTCTGTTTTTGGGGTCAAAATCTTAATCAGAATTGTACATGGCATATTTTGGAGAATCAACTTTTTAAGATGGTGAAAACATATGAATCTCAAGTATTCGTTGATTGGTTAGCAGAAAACGGTATTACCGTAACGAATTGCGTTTTGGAGCTAGTGTTCTGAAACATGGTAGACATGCGTTCTGAAATGGTAAATTTAGCAGTCCAAAGTTTTTCCTACAAAAGCTAGAGAGATTGAAGCTTTAGCAAGATAAATAATGAGAAAACTTTGTGATTATAGTTCTACAAATGTCTTTGAATCATTGAATGGAAAATTGTTCAACTAATAGTCTGTTTTGTTGGATGTTTATCTCTTGAAGAATGTATTTTTTTAATATGAAATCTATAAAAGCTTACTCCTACCGTATCGCAATTTTTGGATGTTGCTTACCGCATTTCCCTTCGCAGTACGAGGAACGACATGATTCGCGTTCCCTGTAACATAGGGATATGCATCTATAGATCATAGAATACCCTCTGCCAAGACATTTTATATCTGAAAGTCACACATGATAGGTCTTATTTGAAATGCAACTAAAGATGTCTTTTTCACTCATTACAAACGAGCTATCATTCAGATAACAAACAAAAACATTTTAATAATTTGACGTAGTGGTTGAGAGAATTTTATTACTTTTGTGAGCTGCCTAAGACAAAATTTTAGCTCTTTGCGCTTGCGGGGTTGAATATAAAAAAAGCTTCAAAACTATCTCAATAATGGAGATTTTTTGAAATTCAATAGGGTCAAATTGACCCCACTAGTCTCTTAATCCGTCTAGACAATTCTGAATGTGGGCATACAATGTTTTGACACAAAGTAAGAGATGTGATTTTACATCATTCTTGGGTCCTATTCAACACAAAGGATGTGATTAATCATTTGCCCTGATCTAAGAAATAGATCACATGCCTTAATGGTGTTTTGATTGAAACCACCAAATTGCTGGATAATTTTAGTTCATCTTATTGTTCATTTACCTGTGGTTTTTGGCCGGTGGAATCCAATTGGAATGTAGAATAACCTCTCAGTTTGTGTGAAGGTACTTTATGCTAGTTATCTCTTATGTCCGAGGGTGATGGTTTGCGATACCATCTACTTGTTTAGTCTTTCTGTATATCTTTTATATTATGTTGTCAATTATTAAAAAAACTGGAAAAAGAAGAGTAGAATACTGATACCAGAGGTTGGGCTATTTTTATTAATTGTGACATGGAATCTTAGGCTTTCAATATTTTGATGAACTTGCAATGATGAATGACAAAGCTGGTGGTTTATTTATGCATTTTCATCAGAAAAACCTTCTGTTTGTAAGCTTTACATTAATAGATTGTGACACTGAAACTTAGGCTTTCAATAAATTAACGAATTTGTTATGATGAAATTACCTCCCCACATTATGTTTGTCTAAATCAGACCAAACTGAAGATTCATTGACTATAATGTGATTTTTAATTATAATATATCAAGTCTTCTTCTTCATACGACCTTAGTTGGCTTAGTTGTTTTGGAGTTCTGTATGTGGGATTTTTTTGCTTAGTTGTTTTGGAGTTCTGTATGTGGGATTTTTTTGAAACACATTTGGTCGTTCTACTTGCTTGCGTGCAAATCTTTCTGTTTTTTTTTTTTTTGGGTTGATGTGGGTATTGGTTTCTTCTGTGGTTTTATTAGTGAGGAGAAGTAACAGAGGAGGGAAAGATGATTGAACACAAAAGAAGCCCCATCTCTATTGATCAAAGCAGTCACACTGCTTTTGCACCAAAACGACACAAGGCCGATCTGTCTATCTCCTCCAAGGTTTCTTGTTTTCTCCTATACTTCTGCAGTTCTTTCCTTGCAATATAGTTTTCCTTTCGGCTTCTTGCTTTTATTCTCAAATCTTTGGTCCATACCTTGTGTTAGTTTTGGGGAAGGGCTTCTACTAGTACATTTCAAAGTAAGATGTGAACTTTGTGAGGAAAGAGATTTCCCTTTAAAATGCCAGCGGATGGTTCTAATTCTAATCACCTCTACTGGAAATATAGTAAAGATCCATGGAAACAGGGAAAATCTGATATGCCAGTATAGCTTCCAACTCCTGCAATATCAAACCAAAGCTCTTGTATAGATAAAACTGATATTACATCTTGTCAAGAGCTAAAAAGGCCCTGTGATGGGTTATTATAGGAATTGAGAATTGAAATAAACCAGATGCCGCACCTAGGATAGTGTAGAATTCTTATGAGTTATGCCTGCATTGTAAATAATAATTACTCCTTGAGCTGATTCCACATATACTTCAATGTCATTTTCGTCTCTTGATTTAGTGCCTCTCCTAGGTTGCTTCATCTCTATTCAGCCAAAAACATTTATTAGTGTCCGAACCAAATATTTGTGGGTATCATTGCAAGCTGGCGAATGGGACAAGTCTTTGAGGAAACGTATTTTGAGGTCTACTGATTTGACCGGTGCATCCATCCGTTTATCACATGGTGCTTTCTATGCCATCTTTATATGATATTTTGGATGATAGGAGACGAAAGAGAAGCTTGGCGAAAAAATTGCGGCTCTCCAACAGCTTGTTTCACCATATGGGAAGGTATGAGGACTATTGTCTTTCTAAATTCTAAGCCAAGCTGAGAGATTTCTATTGAACTAGGATAGGATTTTATTTTTCTGCATCCATAGAAAGGGGAAAATGCATATTATCAACATATCAGTAGCATTTGAGGTGGTGTACCATCAATGATAGACATGTAGATCCCGAATTGCTGCGACTGTTTTAAACTGGATTAGGTTGGGATTAAACACATTGATGCAGTACTTGTTGCTTTTTTGTAAAAGTTTTTGATGTTAGAAGTATATGCCCTTGTGGTTTTAAAGCATTTTAAATTCATTGCAGACAGATACAGCTTCTGTCCTTCTAGAGGCAATGGAATATATTACATTTCTTCACGAACAAGTTACGGTATGGCCTTCTACATTTTTATTTTGCTTGAAGATATGATCCCTTTTCAATTTTACTTTTTGTTGGAGTAGGATATGAACTTTTTGGCGCCTATAATCTAGCTATAAGCCATGTAGGCCTACAGTATATGCAGTCGAATATTTGTATGAATTTTTTTTTCCGATTAGTTTGGGTAACATTGATTTCTTCCAATCTTTAGTTTTTTCTTTTTCAATTGCCAAAATTGGTGACCAGAATAAATTTGAAACAAGTGTATAGAGTTTGTAGATCTATCTATATCCTGTCTATTCTGAACCCAAATGGGAACTTGGCGGTTAAGCCCTAGAAACTGTACATTTGAGTTGTATTGGTTTTATAGTTTGGGAAATGCTACACACAAGTGTAGTGCCTGTCATTGCTTATGCAGTTACATCATTAAATGATCCTGTGCATAATCCTACCAAATTCTTTATCTATTTTTTCCCCTTGACAAATCAAAGCCTGTTAGTGTTATACTGGTATTGTTATTGTTGTCCACCAATAGTTAAGTGTGGGGGCTTTGATCTGCCCCGATTTGCTAGTTTTTGAAGTTCAGATTTTCTTGCTCTAATTGAACTTCATTGTAATAAGATGACAAGCACTATGTTCTCTCACACACTTGTATCCAAATGATCGGGCAAAAAGTTGAACCGATTTCTGGTGGTTTCAGGTGCTGAGTGCTCCATACCTGCAGAGTATTCCCACAGCTAATATGCAGGTGAGGATTAGCTGGTGTAATAGCCTTCAATTTAATCTTCAAGGTTCACTTCTTGTTTTTTTGCTCACGCTAGATTAAAAAGAATGAAACTAGGAATAATGCTTATGCGATTGGCGCGTAAGTAGATGGAGTTGTGCTAGATTTGATTTCCATGGAATCTTAATACTATTCCTTTTCACATTAACTGGCCGAGTAAATAACGGTATTGTACCTGGTTTTGCTTATTCATTTGACTAGGAAATCGAACCATACAGTCTGCGGAGCAAAGGCTTATGTCTGGTGCCAATTTCATGGACCAGCGGCGTTGATAGCAGCAACGGTGCAGATATCTGGGCTCCCATCAAGACCACCTCTCCCAAATATTAGACCAGCTGCCTTAGTTCAATCACTTGTACAATCCACAGTTAAGCATCCAAAAATGGGCTTTCAAGTTGGTAGATTTGGTGGTCTGGAGTCTGGACAGCTTTCCATTTCTTCAAAAGCAGGATCCTTTTTTCATGCAGTGGATTTGTAGAGAGAGAGAGAGAGAGTCGAAACGATTGCAAGTGTATGACAAGTTTCCGGTAAGATGCGAGTAGATTAGAAACCCAGGTAAGCCAAAATAATGGAATTATTGATAGGCTTTGATGTTGTAGTTGGAGTTCCAAACCAATGGTATGAGAGTATAGGGTATGTATTTTTCACTAAGTGAAAATGTAAATGACGGAGAAGGAGTTGTGTAATAATCATAATAGTTACTGAAATAGAATCTAATTGAGAATATGGCTGCCAAGTTTATGAATTGATGTTGCCAAAACTGGAGTATCCCTTCAATCTTGAATGTCTTATGCATTCTTATTTCGGGTGTTGTGATTTTCGATAGGGCTGCCATTTGGGCAGGTTAGATTTTGGTTGTTGACAAATGACCATAAAATGTTCGTATCATTTTTTACGACGCCTCACTCAATACTTTGGTGTTTTTTCGTGATAAAAATGTATGGTGACTATTCTCATCATCTATCATCTATTTTCCTCCAGAGCATCTCTAACCCAATACCTTCTTAAACTCCATTCTGGAGAATCCTGAATCCAGATACTATTTTATAGTAGTAATGATAAATTTAAATAATTTTACTAATCGTTCATCTGGAAACCACCACTCTTTATATCTCTATTTCTCATTTCCATTTCAAAAATTCTTCACTTTTTCAAATTTTATTTCGGTTCAAATGGTTTATCAGGTCTAGCCTGTGATTTTTCTGTTTCAAAAATAGTTCGAACCGAAGAATCGACCAGACCAACTACCCTAGAAGGAGTCATCTCAACTACGGAATAGCATAATCTTCTGCTCCTCAGCTTCCTAGTGGTTTAGCATCAATCAGTCATCTCAACTTCGGAATAGCATAATCTTCTGCTCCTCAACTTCCAAGTGGTTTAGCATCAATCAATTCTCTGTCTGTTTTCAAAAAGTTCCTTTAGAGATCCTTTTGTTTTTTCTTTTTCCGGACTCCATATTTCATATTTGGAGTGTCAAACTGAATCTTCTAAAATGGTGAGTTGAAGTAAGAATTTTCTCAAAAATAGAGGAATGGAGGGGAAAATTAAGGAATAAAGTTTGGGATGCCCTTAGGCAGCCAAGATCATTGCATAAGAATGATCCTGTCCACAGATTTCCTGGATGAAGCTTTACAAAAGAAACAAAGATGATTGCATAACCGAAATAGATACTTCTATTAAAGCAGCCATTACAAGTAACACACCACTTGTTCTCTATCAAGGAGGCAGGGTGAGTTTGCATTTACAAACAACAAATGTCCCGACTATTTTGCTGACTAAAATGGACCCAGTGCTCTAAATATACACTATAAACAGAAAGGATTAGAGTACAAGAAGGTTAAGAAGAAAAAAATATCTGAAAAAGACTGCCCGAAGGGCCTAAGCTATGTGCTCTGTAGTGTAACAACATTGGTTGTAGGTGCAGGGGAAGCAATATTGTCAACCTCACCACCACCAGTTTTTGATCTAATATACGAATGGGCCACCTCTACCATCAACTCCACTTCTTTCTTGTACTGCACAATTAGTCCACGAAAATTCGTTCATTGTTTCGTTGAATAAAATCCGACAAACGACCATAAACATCCTACTAACCATTGAAGGCAATCTGGAAAAGCTTCAAGCTCTAAGGGAAAATGATGGAATGGTAAGCAACCATATAACAATTTGAGTAAAGAGCAATGCATACCTCATTAATTGCACTTGATCTTATCTTAGATTGCATCACACACCATTTCTTAAAATGTGCACCTGCATAAATTCCGGAATTCTACAGATTAACTCAAATCTTCACGTGTTGAACAAATCTTTGATGTTTGTCTAAAAGATGGATACAAAAGGAAAAGGACCAAGTTACAGTACTTTAGCAACATTATTACGTGTGATGCTTATGAATGTGGAATATCTATCTATTATGAGGTCAACGGGTAAATTGAAAATATAGGGCTGGTCAATGAGTGAAAAAAATAAAAATCAGTGGTGGAAAGGTGATGAGGTATGAAAAGTGGATCAACCACTAACGTAACTCAAAGTTATTGTGTTAAGAAGTATCTCCCTTCCTATCCAATCAACCCCAAGCCAATCTTTCCAATCTTCATTTCCCTCCTAGTCTCTCTATCTTTCCAAGCCTTTTGTCTCACTTGTACAATTGGACTGGAGAATAACATAAAATTTTGAGGAATGATCAAGATGATGCACATTACCTTTATTGGGGAATGGAAGGTGGTGCTCTTGTTGGATTCAGGGAAGAGGTTGACATGGATGGAATATTCTTTCACCCTCTTTGCCTACTTCCTCTCTCCTCCTTCTACCAATACAAGTGGGTTTGTGAAGCATGATTAGGACTGGACTGAAGGCTCAGTACTTCAGGGATCCAACTACAGATACTATGTTCTTCTTCCCCGTTCAAGAACATAGTGAAATCTGGAGCGAGCCGTAGATGTAGGCATTCTTCCCAAACTCTCTTTTTGGTATGCCTCGTGCTAGTGCGTGTGCTTTATGCATATGCACGCATGCATGAGAGGCTTGTTACCCAAAAAATCGAAGATCAAATTCCTCCGCTTCAAATTCTCCTCTCCCTCTCCAACATCGCCTCGCCTCCACCATCCATAGCTACAGAGAGGTCGTATTAATCCAACGAGGACAGAGACCAACCTCCATCCTCAACATCTCCGGCAACGGGGAGACCTCCTATGGCTCATCCAACCTACGTCACAAGTTTGCAGAGTGGGTGCAACCTATCAAACTCAAATCTTTCTCTCCACTCAAAAAGATTGTAACATACATAACACCTCCCCTCCTAGAAAGGCCTCTATTATAACTGCTTGTTCTTAGTAGCTACATGCCTACATCGATGAACTCTTTCATTCTTAGGCTTATCACACCCCAAACTCTAACCCAAATGTCTTGAACCAAATTTATACATCAGAATATGCTCTTCTTCCACTACTAAAAACCTTAAATCTGACAAGGCACTTTTTTTATGTGAATCCTTAAATCCACACACAAGTTCTCTGATTATACTAAAAAAATAAGCAAGGTGTCTTAAAATATCATCCTACTAAAATTTACAAGGAAGTGGTATCACAAGCATTATGGAAGCATAGATCACTGTAGAAAAACTCAGTATAGGGAATTAATGGTATGAAGCGCACAAGGGAGACAAAAACTATGATACAAATTTCTCTTCAACGGTTCAACCTAATCAATGCTTAATATGTAGTGCTTCAACAAGGTGTTGATACACAGTAGAAACTTACCAACTTTTATATCAACAATGCAAGACGATTCAGAGCTTGTCTCCAAAGACCATTTACAATGTACCTGGTGTATAAAAGAAACAATAGATGCATAATGTACAAAAAGAAAGCAAAACCCAGCCTCTTACATAATTGTTTTCCAACAGAGAGCATTAAATAATAGCGAGTATGTAATCTATCGACATTTAGGCGTCAATCTAATAATCCTCTTCTGATCAAAAAATAAAATAAAATCTAATAATCCTCTTCTACTTTTCCATTTTGTATGAATTTGACCATCCAAGAAAGCATTGGCACCTACCTGACAGTTAATATGGATTATCATCTCCCCATTCTACAAAATTGGGTTTGTTTAAACTCGAAAATTGCATATTGTGAATCAAAGATTCGGATTGACTTGAACTAAATATCATATGAAAAGAAATCTTAAAACTAGAAAATTTTCCAAAGCCAGTCCAATAGGTAAAGACTGGCATAAAACAAATGAGCAACATTTACCCATAAGAAATAAAACAACAGTATACTTCTTCCAAATAGAATCCACATACTTTAGCTTCTTTGATCTATCTATATTAATGAAGAGAGTGAATGTTTTCGACATCGCAGAAGTCAAGGTACGCAAAGTCTAGAACACAATGTTGAAGAAAAACACGAAAAAATGTAGTTACAAACTTACAACAAGTCTAGAACACAAATTTGATCCACATTCATACCTCAAAGTGAGACCCAAATGGTACATCGTGCGCCTGTTGGACGGTCTCATACACCTAATAGAAGAGAATTACGATGGCAATTTGATTAAACAAAGTAACATCACTTCAGAGACAAGAACAAATTAGTCACGAAAATCTATTACTAGGAAGTAGGAACAAATCAAAGTAGGATACAAAATAAGTAGTCGCACCAGCTGTTTCTTATCTGATGACAAAACAGCATGCTGCCATTCCGTCATTGCGGTGTCCGGAGGGCACATAGGATTGTTACAAAGGGCTCTTAATTTTATCTCTCTGACTTGACCATCATATTCATCAGCAGCATGCCACGGACCGATCTATCATTAGCATCAGAAATATACACCGAATTTTTAGATTACTGCAAATCATTTGAATAAACAAAAATTCCAGTTTTGCTGGGTGTAAATAGATTCAGATGCATCTCATGATTGAGGGTCAACGTTGGTTGACTATAGGACAGGATGCCCTTATACATGTTTCTTCGCACACTTGGCCGATGTTTCTTGGCCATGTTAGGAACATGTGTGAAGGGTTGAGTCCCACATTGAATAAATAGAAAACGGGTTGGACCTTAATATACAATTGGATGGCTCACCACTTACAAGGCCTAGCCTTTTAAGTGGATATGGGTCATTCAATGTATATTGGGTCCCTTTGATGTGGTTTGGACTCCGTGGATACTGCCCCAACGGATTGGGCCTACGCACACACGGAAAGACCTCAGGCGGATCAAACTCCCAACAAGCCACTCAGACCTAATAGGATTACTGATGGAGACCAAACTCTTATATTATGTACTTTGAAAAAAAAAGAAAAGTCCATGTCCGCCCAGCCAATGGACCAATAGGTCTTGCCATAGACATCACCCTGTCCATGAACTACTAGTAGATGAGTTCGGGACTGAACAGATAAACAACGAACAGAACTCACTCTGAAGATCTACAAAATTGGAACAAGGAAATTCAATCTTCAAAGCCATTCAAAACCTTTCACCAATTACTCGGTTATTTCTTTGCACTGAGTATATTTAATTAGAAACCCCACCAAGGAAGGTAACTGTGGACCCACCCATCAAAAGTAAACCCCGTTTTCTGCAACTACCCACAAGCAACGGCTATAGGGTATCTTCTCTGTACTGAGATTCTTAATCAGGATGATGGATAATTGTTGTTTGCCAATGTTTTAGGCGCATACACAACCGTGCATACAATCTTAGATAATAAATGCCATCTTTTGATGCTGCTCTAATCATCTACTTGATGGTTTAGCTTTTTAATTCTCAAGGAGTTCTGCACCAGGAATGTACATGTGCATCTCAAATTTTTCCCGAATCTTTCTCAAGAAAACACAGTTAACACACTTTCTTTGAAATAAAGTTATGATGTTATGCAACAATCAAGACATAAAATTGCCAAGTTATTTTGGATGTGAAACATTGGCATGGTTTGTAGAACACCCAAAAAAGGCTGGGCTTCCTATGATGCGAAGGATATAAGAATACAAAACTAGCTTGAGCTCGGCAAAATGGCAACCAAACCCGATAACCTTTTATCTTCTTTTATAGGCTAATCTACTAGCACAGATAATCAGTTGAACTCTAAACTCTGATTAACAGATCCTTCCGACAATTGAGAGTTTTTACTGGCTGTTATTTCAAAGTGAAAGAAAGCTCCAAGTTAGATTCTACGATTCATCTCTAAGATAGTAACATATTTTTGTTTTAACCACCTTTACCCCATGCATGATGCATCCTATTAAGGTAATTTCTGACATAATAGCTCAATCTGTAGGACAGCACCCGATAATGCATAACGTGCAATTGATCATGTGATGCTCATAATTCAAAGTAGCTACAAGGTTTAGGCTTTGATAGACCAGAATCCATCATAAAGAAGGGGAAAACTTCTCAAATTCATCAGTATGCATAGCCAATCGAAAATATGGTACTTGAAAAGACATGCAAGTATGATCACCATAAAATCTTGGTACTTACAGAAAGATTAGTGTCCTTTCGGACCGCACGATACTCATTTATAAAGTTCGAACCATCATTTAACAATAAGGCAAAGAATTGCTCCGCTGTGCTTGGAAAAACATCCTGGGCGACATTAATTTGGCTAAAATTAACATTAAACCACCAGGAAAAATATATACTGAAGGATGGGAAAAAAGATAAAACACATACATGATATATACCAACTAGAACTTCTTCTCTAATGAAGGGTTGGAACTTGACAGCCTCGGGCACGCTTTCCTCTGGAGTCTTAACCTGCCTTTTACTGCCTCTAACTGAGCTGCTATGTGCACGCAGTGCAGACTGTTCCTTCTCCTGTATAATAATAGGAATAGATCAGCCAAAAGAGTTCAATCAGCTATTAAAACAGTTCAGGGTCAGAACCTAACAAAAACAAAAGAAAGAAGAAGCTAAATGTCAAGGCCAAGGGACATTCAAACAACTTTTAACCTAATTCAAGCAGAAGAACGATAAGTAGCATGAACTACAGGTCATCTTAGTACCAAATATGATTCTATCACACATCAACCCTGAGTCAATGTATTTTCTCACTTCTAACTAATAATACCTTTGAAGATGATATGTCAGAGAATTCTTGCTATGTCAAGTTCCTTTCTCAAACATAACAAGAAAGTATGCGAAGCCATATCAGAACAATAAAAAGGTTAGAATAGTTCATCACATTTTCTCAGGCTTTTACTAGAATCTGGACATCAATAACCATATGTAATCCAAATAATATTTGACATTCTCTCTTTATTACTTTTAAGCATCGTCTCGCATACATGAACACAAATAACGCTGCCCAATATATAAAATTGTCAGAAAGCACATGGAGCAGACCTTCTTCTCAGCTTCTACCATTGAATGATACTTGTCGGACGCACGCTGTAATCCTCTTAGGGCATGATTTCTGTTCCAAAATGATGCAAATTTATATCTGACTCTACCTGAACATGGAAATGGAAAAAGGCTTCAATACAATGACACTCATTTAATTATTTTTACTGATAAAATCTCTAATGATTTGTCCTATCTAGATCCTTTAATTAGCCATACTTAGAAAAACATAGGTTTCAAACACTAAAACCATTAAATGACGTGAAGAGAATAAAATGGTCATATCTAGAAATAAATATTCCTTATAGTTTATAATAATGGTAGCAATTTTCTAGGGCCAATTGCAAATCACAATGGTTACCATATCCTCCTGCAAGTCTTACTCAAATACAATTTTCAGGATAGTGGACCTTAGTGAAGCCTACTCATTTCATATCGTCAAGGATCCATATTAGTAACACACGCGATTCCCCTACTACTGAAAGACAACTTGATCTCAAGTTTCGTGACAATGAGAATAAAATCCTAAAACTTTAACAAAATAATCTCCACAAAAAAAGGTTGAAATCCAAATAAGTAACTACCACAGCTGGTCCTTAGAGCACACATTTTATTATATCCAACAAAATAAAAGAAAGTGAAACCAGTCACTATGAGCCATGAGGTACATCCATCGGCAAGAGAACATGAAGCTATATCTCATCCCATTGTTGAAACCGTAAAAACAGGGTGCTACCACTATCGTATTTTTTGGTGCAACTCTTTCATCAAGATGTAATATCGATTCTATAGTTTGAATACACCATTGGTATATCAAATTCTGACAATAGGAATTTTCTCCTCAAACACAGGTCAAAGTACGTTATTAAGAGCTTTTTAACAGCAGTTCAACCTCTAAATACAAAACTAACCATCAGGACTTCCCAAGGGAGGTACGCCATGACCACCGGCACCCATGCGAAGGATAATTGTAATGGCCGGATTGATAACTGCATGCTGGCTCCTCCTTATCTGTATAAATGAAATAAAAGAATAGCAATTGTCAATACCTTGTACAGCATGTAAGCTATTTGAGTCAGCTAACAGGACTAGGAGGGAATTAGTACAACAAACTTGGGAGAAGCTATGTACCTCATCTATATCTCCAAAGGGTATAATGACCTGCCAAATCAAGACACATTATAGACAATATGAGCACTGACTGCATAAGTTTTAATTATGGCAAATTAAGAGGCAGCATACGGGCAGTTGACGTGAGATAAGCAAAAGAATAACTTAATGTATTGCACGAAATCAAGAATATCTTTCTATGATGACTATGTCAAATAAACAGCAGACGTTCCTTCCCGTTTAAGAAGAAAGTACAGAGGGTAAGGAAGATAGGGTAGATCAATGGCAGGACTGGGAGATAGAGCTACTCAGCTACAAATCAATGTCTTAACAGAAGTCAATGACAATCCTTCGTTTGCTATTACACAGGACAAACCGTCCAAAGCTTAAACTGCACTTGTAAGAAGTAACATGAAGGCCCTATACATGCCTCGTCAATAGATTAGAAGTTGTCACATTGACTTGCCATCCCTCCTTGTCCATGCAACATAAGTTTTTGTTCACAAACACCTTCCTTCTCCTAATCAAATTGACAGTAGGAAGAATCTTCTCTTGAAAGGAAAAAAATAGGCAACTCCAACGCAGGCATATCAAGCACTTCACAATGATAGTCAGCCAACCACAATGGCAAAACGCATTCTGTACGGCAATTTTCTCATAGCATTACATGCAAAGTAGTGTCGTCGTGTTCTTGAAAATGATTGTAGCCTAACTTAAAAGAATATAACATGCTACTAGAAGTAGAACAACAAACCTTCATTTGCTTGGAAAACACGTTCGAATGGAAGCAGATGTGCCATGCAGAGACAAACATACGGCCATGATACAGAAAGGACCTCTCGAGTGCACAAGAATAGCTATTCTCAGCAAACTGGAATAAGAAATATGAATCCAGTTAGCACCTGAAGTTGCCAAAAATGGTCTAGAGCCTTAAGTTCTTCTGTTACCAAAGCATTAGACAGAATTATATACAAATGGAAGCTCAATGCATAAACATGTGAAAAATGACAGGTAACAAACTTGCCTCGTCAAGAGGGAGATCAAATATTGTTTGCAGAGGACCAGGTTTTTGATGAACCACAGTGGGACCTTGTTTATCTGAAATCCTTCTTCGAGCCTTAGCTCCAGCATAGCCATTCAAAACTCTAAATGAGGTAATTTTAGGCTAACTAAGTATACTACATGATAAATTTGGCAACACCATCGACAATAAAATCCTAGAACCATGCAGAGTACGACAAGCAGAATGATTCCAAAATAACATCTTCCGACAATAAAGTACTGGCCTTGGGAAATTTCAAATAAAATATCTCAAAAGTCATGATGAAAACAGAAAACAAATTAAGAAGCACATTAACATAAAGAAATAACCTTGAGAGAGAGCGCAAAAGATGCACTTGACTCGCCTTCTTTGAGTTATAGGCAGGACCTCACGCTACAATTTAGTATCAGTCACAAAGATTCCATAGTTGAACAGCTGGGTACTTGCTAAATTGACCAGTGTGTGACCAGAGCATGTAGAACGGCATATCATGCCCACGGACTCCCCCTCTCCTTCCTTTTCTAGTAATTATTCTTGAATTGGTTGTGTATTTTGCAAATTAATTTCGGATCACAAAGTTAAGTCTTTCTTTCTTCAATTAAAAGTGTCGCAATAGATTGAATTTGATTACTTTTTAGTCTAACTGACATCAGGATTGTTGACTGGGGGTGGTTTTAAGTTTCAGTTGAGACAGGTAGAGCTCCATATATGGACTTTTCAAGGGGCTCAGATTAATTAATGTTTGTGTGAACATCTTTTATTGTGCCTCTTTTGAATTATTTACATCACAAGTAGAATAACGGAAATGAATCGATAGAGTAAACGGAGTATAGAAGATTCAAAACTGCTGCTATAGTCCCAAGTTCCTAACCTTCACTTTATGTGGGTCATCAAATCAGCTTCATTCACTATGTCAAGACAGTTCCATTTACATTTTTGAAGACTCGTGTGGGTAAGAACTCCTCTACAGATTCCCTTTTCCGTGGAAAAATAAAAATAAAAAAGAACTCCTCTACAGATCAAAGAAATAAGGTTGTCAAATTTTACATTTTGTTTAGGACTAACCAACTAAGTCCGCTAATGGTCCTTATGGTACACACCTTGCAACACTTCAGTCCCCCATGAAATGGGTATCTATGTGGTCCTCATGCCTGCATCATCAAACCTAGTACCAGATATGTTTGGAAGAAAAACTAATCCTAAATGAAGCATCTTGTGAGATTTCGGTGCCATTTCCAAGATTTGCCTTGGCCCTTCTATTGATTTGGAACAGAGTGAGGTGAAGGGACCACTTAAACACTCGCAATACATTTCAAGTACTAATTGATGCAATGGGAACATGGGGACCAAAATGGAGTGGCCACATATATTGCAGAGTAGTAGGGTATTAAGCAGTTTTAGTTTCTTGCAAGATGGTCTAATTAGTGCTCAGGGTTCTCTCTGAATCAGGTTTGTGATCCCATATAAACTGGGGATAAAGATCGGGTAGATTGTTATTCAGCCATCCCAAAAGAGGAGGTAGCGTCTGCCCAAGACCAATTACTTCACAAAGGATGAAATTTCAAAATCACCAAGTTAGTGGATTATAGAGTACCTGGAGAAGGATTATAAGGCACTTCGAGCCAGACACACAACCACCTCAAGGCTGACTATACGAGCCTCTTGAAGGAAGAGGATAAACTAAAAGCAGAGGAAAATGACCCCTATTTGGTTCAAACCTCTTCGCCTTGCCAATCTACCCCTCTCCCCTCTTTCTACATCTTGCTACAATATGGGAGATCATCACATATTCAACGAACAGGGAGGTGTATGGCCTGATGAGGAAACAAGGAGTTCAGTGCAATTTGCATCCAACAAAATCTCCCTCCCAAATCCCCGACCCAGTCAAACAAAGAACTGACAGGCAGACAATCTTCTGACTCGGTCAAGACAAAATTAAAAGTGTGAGAGAAACATCTGCCATTAAGTATTCCAGGCGACCCAGAGGTTGTTGAATGTATCTAGCCATTCCATAAAAACAAGTATATTTAATGGTGATATACTACACAGAATAAAACATAAAGGCAACGAATAAAGAGGACGCGGGGGGACGGGACACAAAAGGCTACCTGGAAGAGTCTACAGGGAGTTTCGTTGCTTTAATATTTAGGCAAACCTGACAAAAAACCAAAGGAGTTCCATAAGAAATAATAGGGGTGAAAGTAAAACCAACGGACCGAAAAAAACGACCGATCGCTTCAGTTTTTGGTCGGGGTAAGGGTGGTTTGGTCGGCTTCGGTTTGGACCGGACCGATCAATTTTCAGTTCGGTCTCGGTAACCTGGAAATTTCTCCGGGCCGAACCGAACCAATCTGATATACCCCAAAACCATAACAATTTGGACCGATCAACCAAAGCCGTCCATCTTAAACCGACAAAAAAAAACAAAAAACAAATCTTAGCCATCCATCTCAATCTCAACCGTCCATTTCAATCTTAATGCCGGACCGAAAATTCCGGAAAAATCAGAAAAAACCGAACCACCCCGAACCGATTTCGGTCCATTGTTTTTTTCGGTCGAGGTCGGTTCCCAGCTACATTAACCCGAACTGATCGGTTCGGTCCCGAACACCCCAAAAACCAAACCGACCGACTTTCACCCCTAAGAAATAATATGGCAAAGAGACCATTGGCCGAGTAATATAGACCGCCAACAAAATGAATATAGAATAACATGAAGCAACAATTACCTGCCCTGATGTGCTATCCAATGTATACCACACAGCACCAGTTTGACCTTCATTTTCAACAGGAACAGTTATTGAACCAAGGACTGCACTTTTCCAAATTATATCCCAATCATATATAGTCACGTTAATCTGCCAATGCCAACAAAAGATACACTGATTCAGGAGACCTGAACAAAATGAGACACATTCGGAAGGATGTGCATACATATGACTATATGAGAGCATAAACATGAGAACCAATAGATACACCACAAGATACTCCTGAATTCTACAGGTAAAAGATGCATGTCTTGGTTCAAGTAACTAAGAGAACATCCTGAGATGTTCTACTGCATTGGCTTAAGTACTACAAAACCACTAACATTGCATATGGTCCAAAAACTCAGTGGCGCCTCTCATTTGATATAACCATCTCAGGCCTTATTCAGAGATTATTATCCTGTACTTGACAACTCCAATTTTGATAGCAAAACCATAACGCACTTAGCTCACATAATTAGGTGAGAATTTGCTTATTAATCTGGCAAAAAATGCTAAGCAACTACTAATCATCAACAAGCTCTTCAATACGGATAGTTAAACAGGAGCAGAAGCATGGACTTCATGTAGATGTATTGCATCCTGAATACATATCCAGATACCACTCATGACGTACACAAAGTTCCATTCCCAGCCAAAATTGTAGAAGTGCAGTCGACAGACTTCATGTTGAAAAGAGAAAGTCCAAGCTTTCGACGGTAGGCTTCACCTTGGAAACCCGCTTCAAAAGGCGACTCGATACACCCTGCCTCCATTGTACTAGTCTTTCTTAAATGAGAAACCCACTACTACTCCCACAGATGATTGGGGCTGCAGTTCTACTACTTATATGGAAGCAAGCAAGAAAAACATGTCTTTGGTTTCCATCAGTCCAGCTTTTGCCCGTGGTACAAAAGGAAATTAAGATGATAAACTGATGTCCCGATCCTTCCACCAAAACTGGAGGCATGGAAACTTTTCATGGACATGCATGGACGTGAAAGGGCACATAAGGTTGTTCCTACCACTGAAACTCTAAGAAGCACGGATACGAATACGGATACGTTTTTTTTCCAAAAAGAAGGATACGATACTTTGGACTTTGGAGGATATGTTGAATATAAAAGTAAATAATAAACATATCATATATATAATTTACCCTCGCGTGTATCCAAGACGTATCTGAGCGTATCCAACACGTATCCGTGCGTATCCGAAACGTATCGGGATACCAAAAAATAATTCTAAAAGCAGAATACTTTAAAAAAATAAACGTATCGGATATGTATCCGGAGAGTATCGGTATCCGATATGGATTCGATACGTGATATGGAGGCCAAAATAGAGTAACCGTGCTTCATAGCTGAAACTATCAGAATATTGGCAGCTAAATAAGAAGAATTTGCTTGGTATAGAAATTTGTTCCCTTATAATCCGAAAATGTCAAGAGTAAATCTGAAGAATTTAGCTGCTAATATTCTGATAGTTAAGTAGAAGGAAGGTCGACATACAGCTTAACTTAAAACTGGAATAGCAGAAGTAAAATGGATTTTGGATACCAACGCGGCAACCAATTCAACAGCTTACGCTAAGCAACTAAAACATATTGTCTTACAAAATGACCCACATAATATCCCAATCACAACAATTTGAAGCAACTGAAAACATACCCCCGCACTACTGAGATTCCTAATGACAAACTGCTAATCTCCACACACTGTAAGAGGTTCGTCATGTTAGAGTTACGAGGAATCGTCGTTTAGTTCCCACATCACTGAGTTTTTTTGTCCGCAATTCAACTACGCAAAAGCACTAGGACCTGAAGTTTTCCACCCTCGTGAAAATTTGATGTATAAAACTCAGAGTCAAGCTTTGAAACATTCATGCTACCTCAGTATCTTCAACATTACTCCCACATAATTTGAACAACAATACCGGTATCCATGTAATCCCCAACCGATGGGGTTAACATTGGGCAATATATGCACAAGGTGAGAAAGTTTACCACTAATAACACCGGCCCTCCTATACCTTCAAAATCGAGAAACTCAAAGGGACTTTATGCCATGAAACCATGCCCCCAAATCAAAGCGGAGGGCATCAGAGATATTTTGAGGATCCTTTTAAATAGGACTAGAAGGGTGGGCACGGACATTTCATGTCGAGCGTGTGTGCATACATATATGTAGATATAAAGCATTATGCAAAATTACAATGAAACAACAATAATGAAGCAGCAATACTCATCAGAGATTTATCCATGTAGAGTAGAAAACAACCACCGCCCAAAATTGAATACACAAAGTGAAGGTATATCAGAAGAAATTCTTCAAATAATATCAATGAAAAAATGATTGCACAACAGTTAAACATATGTTCACACAGAAGAGAGTAGAAAGACAAAACTTACAAAAGATAGCGGAAGAACTAATTCCGAACTAGATAATTCTGAATCAGAAGTGCACACAATGGTGATAAAGAAGAAATATATCTTGGGTTAGAATTCAAGTCAAATCGCACAGCCCATCTGTACCCAAGCAGTTACAAATTTGGAAGCAGTTACCCAGAGTTAAATTACTGGGTATATGTTTTACTTATTTGCCCAAGCAGTTAATCAAACTTAAAGAAAAGAGCAGATGTAAAATTTTCTTTTTTTTTTGGGCAATCATGGAAATCACTTTTGTGACAAAACTTCAAAAATATGTTCTTTAGAGTGACTACCCGAAGATTTTGTTCTTGCCTTAGAGTACCTTCTCGTTTCCCTCCTCTGTCTTTGGATCTGGTGCAAGCTCTGGTATTTTAATGATTATCTTTTCCGGTCGATACGGACTTGGGATTGGGACATACCAAACAGAGCTTTTCCCCTTCTATACTAGACAAGATGCTACCTCCCACTTCAGGATGACCCCATAAGTTAGTTTCCCATGCTTCTATAATGTCAAAACATGTGCATCTTTCCATCGCCAATATGTTGTGTAGTTATTAAGGGTTGACACACATGAGATTTCTTAAAACCAATCACGATGAAGGCTAAATATCCTTCACCATGGAAAGTGACCGTCACATTCTTTTTTACAAGTCAAAACAAAAGATACACTGCAAGGTACAAGTATCAACTACCGTTCTGACAACTTTTAGCTGTACAAATGGGAATTGTCTTAAACTCGCAATGAATACCAAAGCAAAGCAACTACCTGAACCGGAAGCTCATCAACAAAAAAAATGAACTCTTCTCCCCACATAGGATTTCTTGATCCAGGAACCATTGAACTGCAGCAGTAGAAGCAAAAAAACAAAACAAAAAAAAAAACTTTGTTTCAGGTCTTCGTTCAGCTAGCATGGGAAAGGAAAGGAAACGTCTCTGAAACCTTTCAGAAACAATTAAATATTTACATTTATCTAAATGTATGGAACCCATAGAATTGTGGAAGCCTAATTCATACTCCATATTCCAACAACATAAAAGGTCTATAATTTTAGAGAGATTTCGTATCTAAACAAAAAGAAAAGTTTTGAAGAGGGTAATCATAGAAGTATGAACAGGAGGAAAACCTTTTTTAGTTTTGTTCCGGCGAGCATGGTAAACGGAACAAAATGTTGCATGGTAAAGGAAAGGAACCATTTCGGAAATGTTTGGGAAATTGTTCTCTAGAAACAAAAAAAAAATGAATTTATATAGAAATGTTCAATAAACAATCAAAAAGCCAGAACTGCATATTGGTTCCACACTCCAGGTGACATAGGTCTTATCAGTCCTTTACGATACAAATATATCATTTCTGTTTCCATGTTTGAAATGTTGGACCAAAAGTGAGAACAGCAAGATCTAATGTTTATTTAGAAAGTTCAATTCCCAAAACAAGTGGTCATTTTATGCTTTAAACAATAGCACCAAACTATTTCTCCAAACTTCCACCAAGAACACATGTGCCTAGGAAAAAGAAACATGCTTTTCCAAGTATGTAAAGTTTTTTTTGCTTCCAAAAAGAGTCAAAAGGTGCTATTAATCACTTGAGCCGGTGTCCAATCAGTCAAGGCGTGTGCAACCTTTGTTAGAGTCCAATACGTGTCCTAAGTGGACATAGCACCTCCTTACAAGCTTCATAAGCAAACTAAACCACGCTTTGTGTACCAATCAACTAAGGTTGGTTACATAAATCCTGATATCCTTTTTCCAGTCAATAGGATGACTAGGGATCAAAGTGATATCCTTTACTTCGATAAAACTTAGCTCCATCAAGATCCCAAATCTACATTTAGAAAATATTTGGGAGAAAGCACAAATATTCAACTTCAGTCTGATTAGTACATGACTCAAGATCAAATCCAATCACCTGAATCGCTTTTCTGTACCACATGTGATGATTACATAGGGGTCTGAAGTGCCATTCAAGTTAGCACTGATAAGATTTTTTGCTGCCAACAGCTCCAACTGAAACACAAAGCATACACCATGTTTCGTAATCAAGGGGGAGTAACATAAGTTAAATACTAGTAATAAACATCCAACTTAAAACCAAGTCAACAGTGCAAAGGTTGCCCAACATCATATGCTAGTTTTCGAGGGTATTATTTAGCTAGTGGGAAACAAGTTGTTGATATTACCATTCCTGTGCGACCGCGAGTCTCGCACGTCAGAGACAAAGAACAAATCCATTCCCATTAAAGTAACAATTCAACAAGGTGGATTTCCAGCCCCAGGCAAGGGGGGTCAATAAGGAAATAGGGAACATTGCTCAAAACTGAGAAGTCTAGCTCTGATGCCAGCCTTATTAAAGCACCAACTCCAAACTAATAGCCAACGCGGAGACATTGCCCAAGCTCATATACTATATTTTAAAGGTATTAATGATGTGGGGCAAGCTTACAATTGTCACTGGGAGGAGTTCCCAAAGATGGCCCACACACGAACGAAGAAACTTGACGCTACATCACTTTGCAAACAAAAAGTACACATTTTGTGCATGAAAGCACTAGAAAAACTGCAGGGCATCAGACTACAATTTCAAACCGTCATATGAGACAGGTGCATGTATACAGAATCTAGAATTACCGTGATCATATTAGCAGACATACTCTGAGTGTCTCCTTTAAGCTGGAACATCTACAAAATAAGTGCACAACTGCATGTCAAACAAGTGGAAAATTACTCCATGAAAACAGCTAGTAAGGAACAAATACAATATCTACTTTAATGAGTAAGGACTTCTAAAAATAGTACAGATAGAGAACTATCAAGTGTCCCAATTTCAAACTCAGAGACTGTAGTGAGAGAAAGAAGAGAGAAATTCTATTATTCAATATATATGTTACAAGAGCCATCACATCATTATATAGGG
>JAOTQK010000012.1:6734628-6754741 GCA_025642025.1 Rhododendron ferrugineum
AACCCTATTACATGAAAGGACAATACTACCCTTGCAACTAAACATTAATAACGTCATAACACCACTATTCTAACAGAGACAAAAAGAAGGTTCTAGTCGCGTGGAATCGTGACAAAATCATCCAGTTAGGACAGATCTAACCAACTCAAAAGCAATCGAATAGCAATTTGATTGGATCTAGGGGCAACGTGAGCAAGCGAAGTAGAAAAACGTACTTCCAAGTCAAGCCAAGAGATTTCATCCTTAGCATTTAGAATATCACAAATAAACAACCTTTTCCTCCTGTATTTTATTTATATCTATAACACCCTTGTAGTGAAAGGTAGTAGACAGAGCATCGGCCTATCATTGATGGGCAGACAGTTCAAGTCAAGGAGACATCAATCCTAGCAGGAAGGTCACTCAGTTTATGCCATATCAGCCAGCCAATCATCACCAAATGTCCAAAGAACAGCTACCTTTTGGGCAGCAAAATAGATGGCAAAATCTACAGTAACTTCACACAAAAGGGAATAGAATATTCAAATCCTCATGTAAAACCCACGTACATCTACTGGTATTTTCAATTATTAAATTACAGATTAGGATGCGTCTTTCAATTTCCCTATCAAACTGAACACTGCCAATTCTTCTGTGCCATTAAAGTGAAAATATCGCACAAAATATGCGGACACATTTTAATACAAGGGAAAAGGTTAACTAGACCATTTTACTTGAAACTGGAAAGTCATGACACAAAGCCATAAACAATACTACCTCGAGCAGGGGCACCACTACACTAAATTGGGGAAAATAAATAACTCTTTTCTTAATTCTTATGCTATAAAAGTATAAATGACAATTGACCAAAATTTGACCCCATTAACAAATAACATTCACGCTAACCAAATGTGAAATAACCCCACTTCTTTAGTCTCTTCGTCGCGTTCGAAGTAACAAATGGAAATACAAAAACCCAGTCATCGTTCCCTATCTCTCTCTCTCCCAGAAAATGTACAGTTCAAATGAAAAATTTCTCGTCTCAAACCAGATTTTAAAATACCCATAAAAAAGAAAGAAAGGGAGAAAGACAGATCATCTTTTATTTCCTTCATAAATTTTTGGCCTCCAAAACGGGGAAAAAATGCTCATACACACTTTGAACTTGACTACCACCAAATAAAGCCTTGATAATCATTCTTTCAATGTTAAACCAAATTCATCGGCAGCACCACAGATATGCGAGGGTGGTCCTTCAACCCCACGCTACGCAGCACCAGTGCCGGCCCACCCCCAAGGCCCAAGAGGCCAGGGCCTCGGGCATCCCAAAAATTCCAAATTTTAGGGGCACTCCAATATTTTTACTACTTGGGTTTGAGTAGGACTCTTTTGATACTTTTGCTTCTAGAAATGCAACACGAGTAATATATACTTATGTGTTCTTGAGATTATATGTATTTACCTATTTGGAGACTTTGTATTTTGTGTTCGTATGTAATGATTAGTAGAACTTTATATTGGTTTGGTTTTCTCGTATTGTGATTGTTACTGTAAAAATTGTTAAGTATTAACTCTTTAAGGGCACACTTTTTTTATTAGGCCTTGGGCACTAAAAACCCTTGGGCCGGCCCTGCGCAGCACGTCCCGGCAGGAGAAACGGCAACCGAAACATGGCATGCAATGTCTCCTAATTATAAGAATAAAATGTACTTTTGTCAAGCAATGAACATTCAAAGAACCGTTGTTTTCTTCTCTCAAATTATTCATCCAGAATACATTTCATTGTCGCCAATTTTGATACTGTCTAGAAAAGGCCCACTCTCCCTGAAGCTCTAGATATTTCCAAGTGAGTTTTCCTAAGGAAAATGTTAAGGAGATGAAGAAGAATAACTTTGAGATTGTTTTGGACCGCTATAGTAACAATTTTGAAACGAAAATGTACCACACATCGGAACACGCATTACTGTATTAGCATTTTCTTGCAACACAAATTTGACCACACTAAAGTCGGGGAAAAGTTTCATAATATTATACATATTGATTTTTCTTGATTACCAGACACTTTGAACACTCCAACAGCAATAATGAATACATCAACATCTATGAGTTTTTTATATAACTCGAAAAAACATTGCTACCTAACACACTTCGTTACTCCAAAAACACTAATTTAAACCAATGATAAAATTGAACTTATCAATCAATCATATGATTTATTTAACAGCCCGGCCCAGTTCATAGCTCCATCATTCTACATCATTAGTCAATTTGACTAATGCATCAAATACACAAAAAGTAAATTATGTAACCAACACTAATGACACTATTATGCAAGAATTTAAAATAAAAAATAAAAAAAACATTCAGGATGCAGGTAATATATGGTTCGAAAATAACCAGATTTTCTCAAACATTGTGATCAATACATTCTGGCTCTTTTGATTTTTGATATATATAACAACTAAAACATTTAAGATTCTTGCCTTCTTGGAGCCACCGCAAACCAAATTAACACTTCTCACCATACTCATTCACAGGGTCAGGGGAGTACGATACAAGTGCGGTCACTTGATCCCATTCACTTTGATTTCTCACAAGGATATTTAACAGTATGTAACCAAATTTTACAATTTTAACCCCACAAAAAAAATTAAATTGCCCCAACTTGCTTCAAATGCTGAGAAATCTCAAGCACTTGGGAGGTGCATTATTGCATTCTAGATTTTGCATTAATGCATTGTGGGTGTTTAGGAGCTTAGACCCAAAATGCATTATAACCACACAATAGAGACACAATTTGCGAATCACCCCAGGAGCTTTTGCATTCTGATTTTTGATTTCTCATCTTCTACAGATCAAAAGACATCTTACCCCTTTCCTTTTACGAAATTTCTACCCTCGTTATGCTTAACCAAAGGCAACACGGTAAAAAATCAACACACAATCTATTTTGATGAGTATACTTCCAAACACCACTCTACAAAACTATACTGCACATATTGTCGAAACACTGTATTCTCTCTACAGATTCACATCTATTATTTGCTATCATCCCAAAAACTACAATTCAAAATTAAAAAAAAAAAAAAAAGGGGCTCCCATAACCCCCCTTAATAGTAGTAGGATTGAGGCTATCATGCATCATTTTTCAAAAACTAATAATTACCTTTACTAATATACTCCCTCAGTCCCAAAAAGTTTGTCCGGTTCGCAAAATGAGCACTTAAAAATAAAAATAAAATTTAAAAGAAATTCAAACTTTTTTCATAAATTAAAAGATCTCATGGATATCTATTGCTATCAAGTAAATTGTTGAAAAAAGTTTGCATTTTTCTTGAAAAAATTGTGATATTTTTAAGTCTATCGTTTGCGAACCGGACAAACATTTTGGGACAGAGAGGGAGTATATGATACCTTATACTTAGCCTCTGAATTTAGTACTCTTTGGATAAGCAAATGGAAAAAGATCTAATTTTTGACCCACTAACCAAAAAAAATCATGGCTCCGCCCCTGCCTATTGACCAATAATCAATCACGAAGACTATAATTTCATCAAGTACTGCAAATATGAAAAACCGCAATACACTACAATTGACCAGGACAAATGGAATCGAGAATACCTTGTCTTTATCGTCCACGACGTCGCCCGAAAACCCGGGATTCTCAAGAACAGACCCATCGGGGTTTCCGCCGGCGCCGCCGTAGGTGAAGAACCAGCAGGCGACGACGACGAAGACGGCGGCGGCGAGGGTCACCTCGACCTCCCACCAGGACGGCACGAGGAAACAGAAGTGCGCCGCGTCGATCATCGTGTTTTTTCTCAGTCGACGAAAGTGCAAAAAACTGTGTGATTGGAATTTGTTTCTAGGGTTTGGACTATGGGTAGTTGGCGTTACCTACTACGGTTTTGTCTGTCGTGGAGGTCCATGAGCGTAGTAGAGAGAGAGAGAGAGAGAACGCGTAGACAATCGTTGAAAAGGTATGTATGTATTGTGTTTATACGTATATAATTTCTGTGTGTGTGTGTGTGTGTGAGAGAGAGAGAGAGAGAAGAGAGAGAGAGAGAGTCAAATTAGCATGGCCGGACCCGTTCAAGGGAAATGCGGTTGGCCGGAGAGAGAGAGAGAGAGAGGGGTGATTGCGACGCTGAGTGGGAGGAGAGAGAGTGATCGATTGTTGGATTTTGGAAGAGTAAAAAACAAAAAGTATATAATCGTTTGTTTGTTTTTGTTTTTTTTTTATCAGACATATTTTGTTTTAAAACAATACTCGCTCCCCTCTATCCATTTTTAGGTGTTCAATTTCCTACTTTCAACTTACTACGGAGTATTAAGGAAGCAAATCTTTACGCATTTCACATCAACTCTTAAAAATTGTCTTCTTTTATTCGGCAAATTTTATAGATTATTTTTTAATTTATTAAGGCTTCATTCTGTTAAGGTTCTTATTTTTTAATACAACTAAAATGAATTGCAAAACTATTGACCACTCCTGCCAACAAAACTGATTTATACAGGAAGTTTTTTTCTTAATTTAGAATCAAACAGATTTTTTTCTTACCCTTTTGTTTAGTTTTTTTAAAAAAAAACACACACACAACAAAGAAATTAAAATTGATCAACCGATAAACAAAAATATTTCTTACCATTTTGTTTATTTTACGATCTGCCTTGCACTAATTTTATACATGAAATTTTATTATATTCTATCTTCCCATAAAAAGAGAGAGTTGAGATAAGAAAAGTTAGAGAAGATTTCGCATTGCTTCGGAGAGAGAGTACTAAGGTTTCAAAAAATTTCTTCCCTTTCTTATTTCAAAATCTGGCTCTCTCTTTTTGGCAATGAAATTTTATTGCTTTTTATCTTTCCATAACAAAAGAGAGTTATAATAGAAAAAGGCTAGAGAAGATTGAAAAAATGATTTTCAGACCTATGACTCTTCTCAACCGTAGGATAAATTTGAGCCGTTAGATTTATGTACATAAGATTCAAATACTGAGCTATTTTATTACATAGATTTTTCGTTTTACAAAACAAATTATTTTTTCACAATATATCACCTTTAATTCAACAAATAAGTATTTCATTTGAGTTAGGAGAACACACCCTAAATCACCCTGATCGAGAAAAGTTTAACAAGATGTGTGCAATAAAAAATTTTAAAAAATAAATACTTATTTTAGTTAATGAAACATACTCTGAGTATGTTTTGATTGGACAGTATGGGTGTGGTGGAGGAGGAAATTTTTTGTTCCACTAACTAAAATAAGTACTTATTTTTTTAATTAAAGGTGATGTATTATGAGAAAATAATTTGTCTCGTAAAATAAAAAATAAATACTTAAATAATAAGAATCTTAATGGAACGAGACCTCAGTGCTCTATATTGTGATGGGGACATAGTGCGTGAACTTCACCACAATCTGATAAAAAGGAAAAATGGGATTTGGGGATGATAATAATCACTTGTAGGGTGGCAGGTGAGGGGGTATTTAAAGCAGTGAGAACTCAAAAAGAAAATGAACTTTTTCATGTGATGCCTAGAATATTATCAGAAAGTCTGCTTGCACAGCAGATCTGTGCACAGATTGTGCACAGATCGCGTTGTGGGGCTCACTAAGGGTCCCATACAAATAATCCGAGCCGTTCATTATGTTTAAAACATTTTTTCAAGTGCCCCCGTAAAAAATTATCTCAATCCGACACCTATAAATACTTGATCTAATCGTCTAACTTTTCATTCTCTAAAAATCCAAATGAAAAGTTAGATGATTAGATCAAACACTTATAGGTATCGTATTGAGCTAATTTTTCGCGGAGGACCTTGAAAAAATGTTTTAAACATAATTAACGGATCGAATTATTTATATGGGACCCTTAGTGGGCCCCACAACGCGATCTGTGCAAGTAGCATCTCTCGAATATTATAGATGGTACTCCCTCCGGCTGAATTTAATAGTGAGTCCTGTTACACACAGACAATCTGTGCACAAATTGTGCACAGATTTCGTTGTGGGGCCCACCACGGGTCCCACACAAATCATCCGAGCCGTTCTTTAAATGTAAAACATTTTTTCAAGGATCCCCGTAAAAAATAAGCTCAATCTGATACCTATTGATGCTCGATCCAACCATCTAACTTTTCATTCAGATTTTCGGATATTGAAAAGTTATATGGTTGGATCGAGCACCTATAGGTATCGGATTGAGCTTATTTTTTTACGGGGACCCTTGAAAAAATATTTTACATTTAATGAACGACTTGGATGATTTTTGTGGGACCCGTGGTTGGCCCCACAACAAAATCTGTGCACAATCTGTGCACAGATTGTATGTGCGTGTAGACTTTCTGTTTAATAGTCCCTAATTTAATACTAACCGGATAAAAATGAGTTGTATCTTTAAATTAATAATGAATTTTATATTAAATATGGATCTTGTTTGATAGATCTCAACTAGTTCTATAAGACAATATTTTCAAAATTACATAAAACATAATAGATTACAAGATATAATCAATTGGAAAGTGGCACAAACTCTTAAAAATGACTATTAAATCCGGACGGAGAGAGTAGTAAAAAGGTATTGGTCTTTTCAAATGGAGCTGGAGTCCTACTGTAGGTCTTATTGAGCTTGCAAATTAGATCTAAAAATCGTTCGTATTGTAATTTAAAATAAATTTAATTCGATTGACTTGATTTTTTACTGTTAGAAGATCCTACTCGTCGAGGTCTACAACATGAACAATCCTTATCGAACTTTTAAGCTCGAGATGAACCTTGTTTTGAAGACAAACCAAGCCCCCCGAGTCCCTTCCCAACATGTTCCACGTACGTGCCCGTTTATCTCTATTGTCAATAACTTCCAAGAAAAAATTCAACTCCACAATCACTTTACTCACTAATGTTGAATTGGTGTAAAAAAATTAGTAATAATTTGATTGGTTACCTGCGCTTATTTGCATACTTACTCCAGCCAAACTAAAATAAAGAAAACAACAGATAAGTCATGAGTGACAAACTCAGGAATTTGATACGAGAGAAACAACTAGTATAAAATTATTTTTATTTGAAAGGAATATGGTTTAGAAAATTAAACTAACCAATAGGCTGGTAGCTTGCTTCATTCTTGACTTGATTGAGAATTGTGGCCATGGTCCAAAGGAGCATTAAAAAAAATTAACTTTTGAATGGGTCATTGTAAAATTATTAAACCAAAAACAAACACTAAATTCAAAAACAAACACTAAATTTTGATTTAAATTTCAAACTATACCAGCCTATTTTAGCACCTACGATATCTCCGACGGCTGCGATCATAAAAAACACCCTTGCTAGTTGCTATAAGTGTTGGAGACTAGAGATCCGAGTTAAACGAGCCAATAATTGTCGATTTCCAATAGAGCTGGACTTGTCTCCAGTTAGAATTCTCTCCAATCTAAACCGTTCATCTTAAAGAATACGATAAAATTCTTTTCGGAGTTATGATGGAATTTTTTGTCTTTACAAAAAAAAGAACATCTTTGTTCTTTGGCTTCTAGGAATCTCAATGATGAGATCAACTTTTTGTTTGTTTAGGATTTTGAGCTGCTCTCAAAGCACCTTCACCCCAGACAAACAAAAAGAAGATACGAATCCACAAGCAAAAGAACCACCATCGGCATTATGCACATAAATCCAAAAATGAATGTACAAAGCAAGGGAACAAAAAATCGATCTGGGTTCTTCCTTTCTTTTCTTCTTTTGAACGGTATCTGGATTTATTTGAGGCTCCGTTCCAGAAATCTTCTTAAAAAATAAGCAGCTTATTTCACATTTTCAAACTCAAAAATAATGAAAATGAAAAATAATTTTCTAATTTTTTTGGCACCGTATTAAAGATCTCAATGAGATCTATTAAATAAGATCCATAGTGATAGGAAAATTATTTGCTTAAGCACATGATTTTTGAGCTTGAAATTACCTTCTTAAAAAATAAGGACTTTTTTTCCGTTCTGGAACGAAGCCTCACTCTCTACCTGCTGCAAAAGATGTTAGTATAGTACTCCCTCCGTCCAAATTTGTTTGTCCAATATTGAGAATCCAACTTATTTAGGGAGCATAATGATTACATCTAAAAGTAATTTACTTTTCAATATTTACCCTTCACCTTTTTAAAAAAGTTACTTTATTTCAAAAAAGTAAGGGCAAAAAGGGAATTTTATCCATTTAAAAGTCAAACGGACAAACAAATTGGGACAAAGCAAAGTCAAAAAGTGGACAAATAAATCGGGACAGAGGGAGTATATTGTTGCGGTGGGAGGCAAGAAATATCCGAAGCAAGCTGCACGGACAAAACTGGGACTATAATACAAAGGCGTAGGGGAATCACGGGGCATATATGGACATCGATGCCCCATGATCTAGTTACTAGATTACATATTCTCGAACTTTACCTAGATAACACTTTCACAAATTCTGACTAAATCTTGTTTACGTCAAGAATGACCCAAGAAGATAGGCCCACGAAAGTGGATAGTTATGACTTAATTCACGAGGAGTTGGTGATTATTAGAGCCCATGAAAGGGGTTCTGAAACATGGGAGGTGGGCTCTAATACTAACTCCCTCCTCGTGAACTAAGAAATGATTTTCTGAACTAAGACCCAGTAATAACCAGGACTATATAAACTAGGACCCAATAATAACCAGGACTTCCATATAAACTAGGACCTAGGATACCTTAAGAAATGATTTTCTGAATCCTTCACTAGAGGTTATTTCAGACACTGGACGGATCACAAAATAATGTACTCCATTTATAGAGAAGCCGGATACGACTCACAAACCATACCAAAGGAGGGAAGCAGAATTTCATCGTAGAAGGGTTAATATAAATGCAATAAAATGTCTCTAAAAAACACGTAAATTTGATACAAATTTTTTTTTTTATAAGTAAGAGATACTAATATAAATAAGGCATTAAGAGAATGCCGCCCCGTATGCAAAAAAAGTCCACAAGAAAAAAAGGCCCTATACACTCCTATTGGAATGGAAAAGCTCAAACCAATCTAGAAATTGGTCAAGAAAAGGATAATAGTCTCCCTTGTCCCAACTATACAAGCTATGCAACAAAAAACTAATAATTTTAAACAGAGGTTTTTCAACCCCTTCAAACTTGAAATTTTTTTAAAAATTTCGTATTTCGTATGAATTCTACATAATTAGGGGTTTTCGGAAGCTGTAGGCGGCCGCCCCTGCATATCCCCCCCTGTTTCCCAACCAGTCCATGTTCAGCAGATTTAAAGCTAAAAAACTACTGCTAACTCCCAAAACATTCCAAGTAAGGAGAATAAATTCTTTACACCGCCGGTGTAAACATTTGTTTCCTCCAAATCAATTGCATTGCGAGACGTGTCAAAACAGTGGACCCATAAAACAGCCAAAGAAAGAGTACACCAATACTAAACCAATTAACATACTAACCTAAATAACAAGGAATAAGAACGAAAAAATTAGATCATATGACAATCCAGTGTAAAGAAACTAAAAGAAGAGCTTGTCTAAGTGTAACTGAAGGTAATAGCTAACATGAAATGTACGGATAAACATAAGCTAAAAGAAATTACGAGCCCAAAGCACAGAATACTTGTTTCCTGCAGAGGCCGGGCTTCTTAATGCACAAAGACATTTCATGTTTCCTTACAGATCTCGTCACATAATGTAATCCTGTTTTCTCTGAATTTTTCTTGAAGGAATCACTTCTCTTTCCCTGTATTCAAATTTTATAACTCCTTTCAAAAGGCACTAGAAAGACACAGAGATTAGGAAAAGTAAAATCACTGATTAAAGAAATTATACTGTGTATCAGCCACATGTCGAACCTTTTGTGACTTCGTCACCACTGACTGCCAGTATGTGTCACCAATGTCATCTAAACAAATCAACAATTACAAGAGAGCCTTTATAACTTGGGAACAGTCACATTTAGGATTTTTACATCTTGGTATGGTTTATCTCCCTTGTCTGTCTTCACTTTCTCTATAGCCTGCCAAGGATGGAATTCCAAATGAGGCCAATCTACGATGAATGGAATAATTGAGGAATATAAACAAGTCATGCACATTGAGAACACCGTTATGCACAAGATCGTTTCAAACTGCATGGCCATGGGGCACATAGACTACCCAAATCAAGAAAACTGACAAACCCAGCTCCCAGCAATCATTATTAAATTCCCATTTGGTTAAGTGCATTTGCTACAGAGGGTGAAACCAAGGAGCCTCATGGTAATGTGATGTGCCACATAGCATAAATACTTTTCTTGCAGTTCTCAAAGAAACTTAGCAAACAAAAAAAATAAAATAAACGAGAGAATAAATTGGAGACATCAGCAAAGCATGAGTATGTATGTGCAAGTTTGTACCTGTACAACGTCCATCCCCTTTATAACTCTACCAAAAACGGTGTGCTTATTGTCCAGCCATGGGGTGGCCACCGTAGTGATAAAAAACTGAGAGCCATTGGAGTTGGCCCCCGCGTTCGCCATAGATACGGTGAAAGGCCGATCGTGACGTAAGCTGCAGACCAGTATAATTTAGTCAAAATATAACTTGGATTTACACAGGTAACAACTTTGAAGGGCCAACGCTATTGAGTAAAAAGTTCCAACACCAACGTGCACAGTCTGCACACACAATAGAAATCAATACTGAACTTGAATGCAGTTCTACCTTGAAAAGACAGAGTCTCATAGTAGAGTTTCAATAAAACTTCTGGTTGCAGATGAACTAGATGTCAATCAGATACCAAATGTGGCCTCCCAAGTGGAACTCAAGTGTAGAGGATTATTTTCCCTAGTGTTGGCAGCTCAATGTAACACCCACTTCACGCGGAAGCCTTCAAGACTTGAGCTACTCTCATGTGTATAGGTTGTATATACGTGTGTGTATTGCGTTGAGACAGAAGTGTGAAACTGTGGGAGGGAGACAGAGTGAACCGGAGGGAGAGTGAGGATTTTTCAAGTTTGTATTTGTTGATTAATACAAATGGAGTCTTTCCTCATATTTTGTGTGTATTTGACTCCCGTGGCACAACAATTCGTATGTAAAGCGTAACCTACAAACATTGCATCTTTTGCTTCCTAAAGTGGCATGAGGCCCATCCCTTCGACGAAATGAAATGTATTCAACCCCAACAGCATGATCACAACGAGCAGAGTAATGCCAAAACTCGGCCACTCTTTCCAAGGACCAACATACGTAGGGACAGGAAGGATGGACTGCAATTCTTTTGGTTTAATCAGAAAGGCCATTATCAGACACTTAATGAACATTTCTTAAATGAATCCACTTCAATGGAATAAGAATCATATCCTCCATTACCCATATTCCAGCATGTGATAAAGGGAGTTAGTATCTGTTCAAGCACAAATTGAGGCAGTTACAGATCCCTTATAGCAGTTAATGGGTGACCCAGGCCCAGTATCAGATACTACAGTTGAACTATAAAAAGCACTCGTGAGAGCACGATAGCAGAAAGACTTGGCCCATAGCTATCCTATACCCTAACAAATTCCCTATATTGTCAGTGGGCCGCCACTTCCCCTTGATAATTAAAGCTCACCTACCCACTCACCACTCACTGATTTAAAAACTCTTCTGCAACCCCCTTCCCAAACAGGAAAAAACAACACACATGCACGTAAGCAAGTGCGCGCACACATACACACAAAGACACTTTGAAAGGAAAAAGTTCTAAACTCTACAGATGGTGTGTATCCCCCATTTTTATCGTCACAAATACCTTCTTTCTACAAAAGATTGTGTAATCAAACTGTAACATTCTCCCTTTAACCTTAAGAAGATGACTGAACAGCAATCAAGTGGATTATCAGCATTGCATGTTTTCCTAGAACAAGGACTCAATAATTACAAACACAAGTCCTTACCTTTTGTGAAACTCATCTTCGAACTCCCTACCCCAGATAGATTGCCCACCAGTGCCATCTCCCAAAGGATCTCCTGTCTGTATCATAAAGCCTTTGATGACCCGGTGGAAAATCAGATTATCATAGTAGCCGTTTCTGCAGTGAGTAGTAAAGTTCTCCACTGTTTTTGGACATTCTTCAGGGTAGAGCTTCATATGAATGTCCCCCAGTGTAGTGTGCACAAGCTGAAAAAATGGAAATGCAGAAAAGCATATTAAAGAATTAGACTAGAATCTAATATGTCAAATGCAAGGAATAAACTCAAAGCTAAAAGGCCGATCAAAAAAAAAACTCAAAGCTAAAGGAAACGAACACATGATCAGCAAATGACAGTCCATAGGAGAAGTAAACACAAACTGCATCTGTTGGGAGTAATTACATGTCTTTGAAATGCTGAAACAAACCAATTATTTTTCCTCAAACTAGTTCTACAGACAGACTACAAGGCAGATTCCAATAAGAGTTTCCAAACATAGCAGAGTGGAGATACAAAGTGCACACAACGTAGTCAAAGCACATAAAATTGCAGGAAAAAAAAGAAGTTAAGTAATAAACATGTAGTAGATCCAATAACTAACATAACCCAATACATGTCAAACGTGCAAACACATGCCATTTCGAGTTAATAAATATGCAAAATGCAAGTTGCCAGTGGCAGTGGCAGTCTTGTTAACGCAGGACGTTGGGGATATCTAGATGGAGTACAGGCCTAAATTCTAGTACTCAAGCTCCCTTTGGCCTAACTTCTTGTCTAAATTCTGATTGTTTTCTCTTAATTTTCACTAGATTGGGGTAAAATTTTAACATCACTTCATTTGGCTCGATGAGAGGCATTGGAAAAGTATAGAAATACAGACCAAAGATTAAAAAAAAATTCACAAGACGAAGACTGTCTTTTTGGGTTTTCATCGTCTTATGTGAACTTTTTCTAACTTTGATCTATAAATTTAAACTTTTCTCAGTTTTCTGATTCATCTCGTTGAGCCAAACGATGTGATCTAAAAATTATACCCCAATCTAGTAAAAATTAAGAGAAACCAATCAAAAAGACCGCGCCAAAAAGTCAGCATGAAGTTATCTAAAAATTATATCCCAATCTAGTAAAAATTAAGAGATCAAAAAGACCGTGCCAAAAAGTCAGCAAGAAGTTAGGCCAAAAAGGGAGCCTTACTTACACATAGAAAGAGGAATATCAGTGTCAGAAGAAACAAAAGTTGAAGGTCAGATTTTCCCACATGATTGCTTACATCATCCACACAAGGTTCATAAGAAGTTCATGGCAGCAAAATATCATCTGTCATAATGTAGACAGAACCTTCCAATGACTGTCAAAAAGGTGGCTAAAGTGAAAAAGAAAACTTACCACATTCTCCGGAAGAGAGGTCGTAACAGATTTCCCAATGTCTGATGCAGCCAAAAGTTCATCAGGAGGAGGCTTCTCATTAAACACATCTCTTCCCTTAGTTGCATCTTCAGGTTCCTCTGGTTCTCTCCGACTATTAAGACCATAATAAGGTACAAAGTAAGAAACTCTTCAACCAAGAAATGCTAACATAGATTTCGACAACAGCCCCGTATGATCTATAAAAGAAATGCAATTCAAATTTTGAATCCACTGGGGTGAAATACAATCTCAAAAAAGCTCCTCACTATCATATGCCAGGAAATATGTACCATAGCTGCAAAAGTACTAACACATGACCAACAGGCAACACAACCACACTAGGTCGTAAACACCCAAAATCCACACAAGTTCAGTTCATGAACAAAGTAGTAGTCTGAAGTGTCTCATGCTTGCATATTGGCATAGCAAATGAGTTGATTGGCTGGACAAGTGAAATGGCTATCAACAATTTGACAAATAATTTCTACACGCGTTTAATGACATTAAACATGCTTTTAAGAGCAACCTTGAGTGCATGCAGGAATTATACATGATTATGAAGACGTCTCAAAATCTGTTACCTGAACAAATAGATCCTATGCTTTTTGAAAGCACAACATAAGAGAGTGGGATCCGTCAAAGGGTCTTTGCTTTCATTGGCATTTGCTCCAGCAGCTGGGATTTTTCTGATCTTTTTACCGCTTCGGTCACCTTGATACAGGGCAATTCTTAAGAATCTATCATTGTTCTCCACCTTTCCAAGAATTCGGGCCACTTTATTCGTGTGTAAATTGACAATCTTCCAGCACAAACAGAAAAACATAAAGAACGTATAAAATCAGAAGAGAGAAGAAAACAAAAACGAAAGGACATAATTTATAACCACCATGTTTATGTATCATGACAACGAAAGTTCAATCTAAAAGGGAAAAGCTTAGTTGCACAACAAGAGTAAAGCCCTCGAAATGCATCTACTTGAATTTAAAGGAAATTAAATGTCATACTTTAATCCCAAGGAGGGTTGCAAATAATAGAAAGTTAGAGCTTTCATCAAAAATTGCATTTGGCTGTGGTGCATTTTCGGTTTTTTCAATTTCCTTCTCTACAGCCATTCTTCGCCCAAAATCAATAGCATCCAGCCGGTATAGGGGAACATCACTTCTCTGGAGGTCTTGTGCCACCTAAAAGCAATGCAGGAGATATGGTTAACACGAGGATAGCTAGAGGCAAATATATGTTGAATAGTTCAAGAGGAAGCTACTATTACCTCAAGAGATTCATCATAAACTCGTCTCAGTTTACCTGTTCTAAACCCAAAAACACGGATCCTACGATCAGGTGAAGTGATAGAAAACTGCTTACCATCTGGGCTCACCTGAGGAACAATTCAGAATATCACAATCATTAGTCAGAGGACAACGGACAAATACAATCGCAACGCAACTTCTGAAAAATACAAGTACCAAACAACCAATAACAATACCCCCGTAATCCCTAATGAATGGGCTATGAGCGGGAGAGGATTGAATCGTAATAAATTTCAGTAAGGTTCCTATGAAAACTAGAGAAGTTGCACCAAAAAACCATACAATTAGATATTAACACACAAGTGACAAAGTGAATGATGTACTTTCAACCACTTCAAAAAGGATAGGAAGCTTGAACCTATTCTTAAAAATACACCAGTTTCTGAGATTGCAACTTGAAGTAGATGCAATTTGTGTGGCCAAATGCCAGCTTGGGAAAGTCATATCTGAAATATACAAAGCTTGAAATGTTCTACGGGCTACATATATTACCTCAATGGTCGAAACAGTTGTCTTGCACTTCACTATTTCAAAAAGATCAGTATCGCTTTTCAATCTGAAATTCACCCTGCATGCATGAATTCAAAAAGATTGAATTTATTTGAAGATGCGAAGAAATAACTAAGGGCAATAATGTAAATAAGCCCGCTATGTTAGCATCATCTAACCCACATTACAGACATGAAACTCAGGGCCATTTCATGAGTCTAAAGGACTCAGGGGAGGTCAGTCTAATTCACCCATTTTAGCACTCAATGAAATATTTTTTAAGATGAGATTAAGCTAAAATGATACTGGACTTTCATCTATCAAGTTCAGGGATCCACCGCTATTTTTTGTCAATTGGTTCAGTATTGTACAGCGTGACCACATTCCATAGTACTTAAAAACCCGTGCGAATGTTCATGTTAATAATACAGGGAGAGTCAGAGACACACCCATCCTCGGGGAACTGAAGTGTAGCAGGCTTCCAGTACTCTATGATTCCCTTGGCATCAACAGATATCACGGTATCAAAAACATGGTTGTACTTCATAACTTTTACGGAGCCCAAGTGTATCTGGAGAGAAATGAAAGAAAAAGAAGAAACAATATTAAATCACAACAATTAAAGCTATAAAGGAAATTCAGGGGAGGACAGGGGTCAGAATTAACGGTAAGAGCAATGCTTTAAGGCAGCAACTACCTCTCTAGAGAGGATGGGTTCATTTGAACCACTCCGCGCATCGTATATGTGCACAAATGAGGAGTTACGATCACTAACAGCAAGTTTGGCTTTGACATCCCCTTGCTTGTAAACCCAATCAATAGAACCAGCTATATACGGAAGACGTATCATGACCATCATGTCATAGTTGACCACGTCATATATTTTGACAGAACGATCATTTGATATCGTGCAGCAAAGCAAACCATCACCGCTAACCTGCAAAGGTGAACCAAGATATGGTTGATGATCACACTTCTATTTTTTACTCCTATATTTGTTGACAAGTGATGCAATTGTGAGATTTTTAGAGTCCCCAGATAACAAAATTCATTGCAAATAAGAAAACAAAATATATGATGCACATTGCTCAGAATCCTGAATAGTGAACACATACTCTGAATCTAACTTATGTCTTTCCTGTAATGAATTTTCTCCCCATATTTGGCACAGAGTCACATGCACACAGATTCAAAACTCCCACCTTACTTGGAGAAAATATAGCAGTAAATAGGAGTAAATATGACCACTTCACTCAACTAGCCTGTCAAGTTTTAGTATTGGGGTGTGCTAATAACTTCCATGTGTTTCAACAAATAAAAAATTACTTCCATGTGTCAAGCATGTGCACAGCATTACAGTTCACTTGAAATGTCAAAAGAATGTCCTATTACAAAACAAGCATTAACAGTATCAGAAGCATTCTATAGTGGGAGACATGCATATCTATCTTTCTATCCCGTTATGTATTGTTAATTTGCTTTATGTAGACGCTATTGGGAAACAATATCCCAGGGATGTAAAATATTTTAATTTCGGTTTAATGAAGTTCCAGTTTACCCAAAAAAAACACAAAACATATAGGAGGTGCAAGGAACAATGCAACAAAAGAAAAAAAAAAGGACGAAAGAGAAATCTCAATCAACCTTAGTCCATAAATCATACATCGAATTGGGAGGATCTTCCACTGCCAATATTAATTGGCTAAAGGTCCACACGTCCCCACTACCAATTTAAGTAAAAAGCTGTCCCGCAGAGGAGCACTAACAAATAGATTCTGCAATTTCAGAAAAATATAAGTTCCAGGAACATTGCAGATATTTCATGCATTTATTATAGTTAATATAGGCAGATGAACTTTTATATTTATGGCTTGAAGAACAAGATGCTGTGATAAGAACGCGCAAGCATCATAAAACCACTAGCATTTTTTTTCTCTTGAATACTACTCAAGGCATGGACTCAGCTGCTACATTAGGCCTACGAAGTATGGACAAATTTGACACCACCGTTTGTCAGTAAGTTAGTGTTTGCCAATCACAAGTGGCACGTGGTGGTTTGGTTGTTCTTATGGTTCATACAAAAGCATTGCATGATTACATCTTTATGGATCACTCCAAGGTTGTAGAAACGCCAATGACACAAATAAGCAAAGGGCAGCTCTTTTGCAACATTATGCAGAAAGCTTCACCAGATTCTTCGGGCATTATTACTAACCAATGTTCTAAAAATCGCTAGGCACTAGTTGGGCGGAAAAGGGGCGCATAGCGCCTAGGCGGGGACTAATCGACCTAGGCGGCTGCCTTTTAGAACACTGTAAATACTAACCCCACTTTGCAATACAGAAAATACATAGGCTACATGAACTTCAGGAAAATTATTTTTTCCTGAATGTGTGAACATTAAACATGGTAGTATTGACCAAAAAACACCGTAGTATCATACTACAAACTGTAAGCTAGCTGAAACCGTTTATGGTTTTCATGGAAGACAGAACATAATGGAATGAACAAGTAGAAATCCACAAACCTAAGATACACAGAAAAAAAAGTGTGAACATCAAAAGGGCACACAAGACAGTATGGAATGTACTTTTCATAAACGAACACTTCATGCCACAAAAAAACATTCATGCATATTCAGCATGAACATTATACAGAAGGACGGACCAAGGCAAGCAAGTAGGAACTCAAACGTAAGCGCATGCATGCACGCACACACGCTTGAACGAAGATGCAAAGTACTCACAGCAAGTCCCTCAATGGGTCCAAGATGGGACCTAAAATGCTTTGCAAACTCAATGCCAAGGGCCTTCTTCTTCCAAAACTTCAAATGACCTGAACAATAAGAATCAAAGAACAAAAAGTCAACAGATCGACATGTTAGAGAATTTTCACTTGGGTTATATCCATCAAGGACTAGAACGAATCCACCAATTACATAAAAGACTATCGCATATATGGGTTGATCACTCAAATAAAGCGTAAGTGTACAACTCAAAGAGCACCTCAGCAAGCATTAGATTTAGGTATGTAAAATGAAACAATTATCTAGAACAACAGCTGAAGACCCTTTTGTTCAACATTGTTACATTGTGTAGTTCGCTTCAATGGAACAACTGGTGGAGGATTTGGATACCAAAATTCTAGGGAACAACTCCTAAAGGCCCTTTCAATTGGCAACATAAGATATGGGTAGTTGTATCAGGTATTCAGGTTCAATACACTTGATCAACAAAAAAATGGTATAGGAGGGATTACATATCCATTCCAATCTACAAAACATGCGATATACAATACCTTGAGGGATGTAGTATTGGTAATCCTATCAGTATTTGCCAGGTTGGAACATTCATCCTACAGGATATATCGCCTCATTAGTTTGGTCAATCAAACATGGCCTAAGGTCATATTTGTGAGGAGCTCGATGCACTACAGGCTACCAGAGGAAACAGGCCTTCTTTAGGTATCTCCACTAGTCCCTTCAGCGACCATAGTCAAGCACTGGAAGTTACATTGACGTTTGTCCAATTACGATCAGAGGTATGTTGTACCTCTGAACAGTGAAGACTCAGGACATAACAACAGAGAATACAAGGAGGGAGTAAACTAATTTAAGAAAATGCATTACGGGAAGAAAGAAAAAAGGAAGGTAGATGACTAGGCAGCATAGTATGTCTTACCATCGGCACTTCCAGTTATGAAAAAATCTGCTGTGGAGACAGCAACATGCGTTACCACATCACGATGCATATAACTTTTCTCATACCTATATGACAAAGGTAGCAGACGTTACCGACAATATTTTCATGAATTGCCACACATCCCTGATGCACAATTGTGAGAAACAGAGAAGAAAAGGGAATAACAGAGATTCTTATTCAGAAAGAAGGAAGCGAATTCCAAGTGCAATATCCCACACCCTCTCCACTCTTTTTCTTTATAAAGGATCAATAAACCAGCTAACAGTTCTAACTGACTCCTAATAATTTTCCCTCTTACTTCTGTTCGAGAGTTCAAAACCCTAATGACTCCAACTATGAACTAATAACTCTCACGAACCACTTACAATAGCACTCATGAGCAGAGCGACTAAGAGACAATTGGGATCCCTTAGTTTGATCTCTCAATAAGAAACACCATATCTTGCACCCAAAATATGCTATTTTGACCCACAATAGAGCCCCTAGTTCGCCGTAAACTGTGATTGTTTAAGTTTTTTACCCTTACCGAAAATTCCGGCTCTGCCCCTAATTAGCGCTACTAAGCAGTGTACAACTAAGGATAGCACAGAAGTAACATCACTTATCAATGGATGTATATGTATACTTCGATGGAAACAGTAACTAACAAATCCGAAAGCGGGTTATAGAGCTTACATGCTGGCGGAGGGAAGGGAGTCGAGATAAGCTTGCTCGAACTGGAGAGGGCGCTTCGGCCGGGAGCGAGGGGCCGGGCCCGGTCCAATCACCGGCTCTTCCACTGTCTCCGCCACCGCCGGAGTAGAGCTTTCGTTCCCCGTCTCGGTCTCAGTTTCAGTCTCCGACATTATTTCCTCTCGTTCGCTCGTCTAGGGTTTTGCTGTTCTGGGGTTTTTCTCCAGGAGGGTTCGCTAGATGGCAGGAAATCAGAATTGGTGCAAAACCAACGGCAAAATCGGTTAATTTAAAAAGAAATGCTAACCGCAAAGAAAATAGGCAAAGAAAAGACTAGGCTTTGTTTGGAACTAAGGAAAAGAAAAAAAATAGAAATTTTTCCTCCTATTGTTTGGTTGGAAGAGAAAGAGAGAAGAAAATAACAATTTTAGATTTTGAGAATAGTAAATTTTCCCTTCCTTTTTCCTCTAATTTTCCTCCCATTTTCTTTTCTTTTCTTTTCCACGAGTGCCAAACAGAGCCTAGCGAGAAAAGAAAAAAAAAAGTGTGTTTTTGCACCATCTCATTTGGATAAACAAAATCAAAGATTAATTTCACTTTGACTCTCACCGATT
>JAOTQK010000012.1:6887145-6897691 GCA_025642025.1 Rhododendron ferrugineum
CTTATGGTTTTTGGGAGTGTGTTTACATATATTTAGATGTGATTTCAAGTGATGGATTTTTTTGGGTTGGTATGCCTAGTCTAGGAATAGGACAAATGAATCGGATCGGATCAAATATAATTATCGGACCAGATATCACAGTATCCATATTCGGATTCGAATTGACTTGAACGAATTTGCAAGAATCATATTTGGAAACGATACTTTTTGGGATCTTGTCGGACGTGGATTGAATCCGATCCATTGACATGCCGTAACAAATCAGATTCACATCACGTGCATCTATGTGTACGTAATGAAGTTCTTTTCTTACGGTATGTTTTCAATGACTAAAGTAACTTTTTTGTGGCACCGTCACAATCACACATTCATTTGGGATTTGTATACCTAAGTTTTTAGGCCACACAAATAAGTATAGTTGTGGTAAGGATTGGAGACGGCGTGTTGGAGCACCCAATATATTTTCATCGATTCACTTCCCTTGAGAGAAATGTATGGGCGGTTTGGCTTAAATTAAACAAGTGCATTTTTGTGGAGTTATTTCTTTGGTGATATAATATGACGTCCAATAAACCCCAACGTGATGGTTCGGTGGTCAAGACCCGGGACTTAAGAATTTGTCCCTCGCAAAGTCTCAGGTTTGAAACTTCTTAGATGCTATGATCTAATCCTTTGATGCATGTCCATATGGGTTTTGCTCTGACTTTTATTGAACTCCCGCTAGTGGACGGTTGAAATAATCTGACGCAACGGAATTTATGATAGAATATTTAGCGTACTATTCCAAACGAGATAAGCACTCGAGTCCACGAGCGAACCTTGCACACAAGGAAAATAGAAAGAAACTCTGTAAATTATTGATGGAAAAACTCAATACGAAATTATGTCAAAATCCCTTTTATAAGGCCTAACTCTAGAAACCCTAAAAACATGTCGAAAATTAAAGAGTCCCAGAATATGAGGAAACTACCAAAATTGAAAACGGTAATAAAAACAAGACTTTCCCAATTGAAACCAACTTCTAAGGAATTATACGCTAAGAGTTATTAACGAATTAAAACTTTTCTAAAATTGTAAAAACTTCCAATTGAAGGCCTAAATGAAGAAATTGGGCCGAAAACCACCATTAATTACGACCTTAGGATGGTGAGTCTTTTCCGCAGCGTGATTTTAAGTCAGCCCACCAAATTTGGGCCCAATCCGAGCTCGTCCAAAATTTGCCAAATTGGGTAATCTACAAGTAAACATCGTTTGGGCTTCCGAGGCTTCAACCGGTCCAATTGATCATGGAATTAGGCCCCCACGTGATCTACATCATAATCTCCCAGTATCAGTTGAGATATACGTTGGTCCGGACACGAGAGTTATAAAAAACATCCTCCAATGAATAAAAACTCTGGTGCTCTGATAGTGCACTCGTTATTGAACTGATAAAGACTAGGGGACTAAGCTCCTCCAAGCACTCAGCTCCATGCATTAGGCAATTTTCAAGGCAATGGCCAATTTGCCTGATGTAACCATATGCTTTTTTATCTTCTAAAAGATCTACACGCCACCATTTGACTTGCGACATCTAAACTGCAGGAAATGCTACGGTACACATTCCGTACTATATGCACATTTATAACCAAATTATTGAAAGTCGTAACTAAACCGTTGAGGGGGGTAACCAAACCATTGAAAGGCGTAACCAAACCATTGAGAAACGTAACCAAACACTTCCTTCAATTGTTATGCCTTTCAATGGTTTGGTTACGTCTTTCAATGGATTGGTTACACCCCTCAATGGTTTAGTTTCGACTTTCATTGGTTTGGTTATAAGGGTGCGTATGGTACGGGGGTGTGTACCGTAGCATTGCCTCCAATACAAACTCGTACTTGGGTGTACAAAGAATGTACAACCATTAAAATTTGGGTTAATCGCTCCACATAGACAAATAGTGCATTGATTGTGCACAGATTTTATTAAGGGGCCCACCACGGGTCTCACACAAACGATTCAAGCCGTTCATTAAATATAAAATATTTTTTCAAGGGTTCCCGCAATAAATCAACTCAATCCGATACCTATAGGTATTTGATCCAATCATCTAACTTTTACTTTTCCGAAAATCTGAATAAAAAGTTAGATGATTGGATCGAGAACCTATAGGTATCGGATTGAGCTTATTTTTCATGAAGATCCTAGATAAAATGTTTTACATTTAATAAACGGCTCGAATCGTTTGTGTGGGACCCGTGGTGGGTTCCAGAACACAATCTGCACACGATTATCTGTGTGGTTAGCAGCGTTGTTAAAATTTGTTGATCATGGCCTTTAAATAGGAGAGAAAGATAATAGGAAGGGTGAGAGAGTGGGAGAATTAAGATGGAGAAGGGAAGGAGGTCATCTACAGTTCATGTCTTGGCCCTTCCTTATCCAACCCAAGGCCACCTTAACCCTATGCTCCAATTCTGCAGGCGCCTTGTTTCCAAAGGCCTCAAAGCCACTTTTGCCATCACAACTTTCATTAACAATACCATGCAACCTAAGTTTGACTCTGTACAATTCGACACGATATCTGACGGCTATGATGTAGGCGGCTTCGAGCAAGCCGGTGACGCCCAAGCTTACCTCGCCCGCTTTGAAGCCGCCGGATCAAAAACCCTAGCCGAGCTCATCAAGAGGCACGAAATCGCCGGCCACCCCGTTGATTGTGTCATTTATGACTCGTTCCTGCCTTGGGCTTTGGATGTAGCCAAACAGCATGGCATAGTTGGGGTTCCTTTCTTCACGCAGCCCTGTGCTGTTAATTACATATATTATCACACTCATCACGAACTACTGACGTTGCCCGTGCCGTCGTTGCCGGTCTCAATTCCTGGGCTGCCGCTGCTTGAGCTCGAGGACATGCCATCATTCATTTACGAGCAGGGTTCTTATCCAGCTTATTTTGAGATGGTTCTAAGCCAGTTCTCAAATGTAGAGAAAGCTGATTATGTCGTTGTGAACACATTCTACAAGTTGGAGGAAAAGGTCAGTTTACCTATTCCACCTAGTTTCTCTTATTTGCCAAGTTTTGATTTCAAGTTCATGAAATTGTGGCTGTTTGAGCACATAACACTCGAAACATACTGTAGCACTGGATTTTCCCCTCTTCTCTTGATTAGTTCAACAATTCAACACACAAATCATCATAAAAGTTGAAAACTAAATTTGACCTTTAACATATACGAATACATACAAATTATACCTCTCCCAACGCTACGGTTTGGCTGTCAACTCACACAATTGAGAATATTCTCAATCCAAACAATTGAGAATTTTCAAATTTAAGAATATTCTCAATCCACACAATTGAGAACATTCTCAACGTACCTTGATAGCGGTGGTGGTGAGGTGGTGGCGGCCTAGAATTTTCAAATTTGAGAATACTCTCAATCCAAAAAAGTGAGAATATTCCGAATGTGTTTGAGAATATTCTCAATCCAAACAATTGAGAACATTCTCAACGTACTTGGTAGCGGTGGTGGTGAGGTGGTGGCAGTGAAGTGATTTTGGTGATGGTGATGGTGATGGTGAAGTGAAAGTGGTGCATGGGGTGGAGAGATGTGGTGGTGGTAGTGATGGTTATGCAATAGCAAGATGATGAAAGTCATATGTCACCCAAGGGTGGGATGGAGTTAATGGTAAATAAAATTTGTGTCATTTCTTAATTAATGGGAATTATTTCCTACTTTCCTAGACCTACAAGTAAAAAGCCAAAACAAATACACGTGTACCATGTGTTTGTTGGACGGCAAGCATTAAAAATAGTACTACTTTGTTTAGGAAAATGACTGTGCTTGGAGCTATTTTTTTTTGGTAGAATGAAAATGAAAGCAAGTATGGTATCCGTCGCTTTCGGCAGGAAGTATTGTATTGTGCCATCACACTACACTATTATTTGTAGGAATCCTACGCACCAATGTCAGGACTAAAGTTAAAGCCTCGGTGGTGTTTAGCCAACAAAGAGTTATGGGGACTTGAACCTTTGCCTTGTACGTCCAACCAAGTCGTGAATTTCCATCGCTGAACCAACTGTTGGTGCGTGGATCTACCTTCACACTTAGGCTCCGTTTGTTTGGGTGTAAAATGTTTTCAGGTAAAATGTTTTACCTATTTTTCGGTATTTGGTTGTGTAAAATATTAGGAAAACATTTTACATATAAAACATTTTTCATCAATTGGTTGAAAATGACTTACCCTTATATTTTCCGTAAGTTATTTTCCGAAATGAACCCGATGCCTTCTACTGCAATTCTCACTGCTCAGTTTTCTCGATCATCAGTCATGACCCATGTCCTATTTCAATATTCTCAGATCTCTCCACTTTTTAAGCCCCCCTACACTATTTTGTTGATTTCTGAAAATATTTTCAAGTGCCAATCAAATACCTTACATTATAAAACATTTTACATCAAAACAAACGGAGCCTTAGACAACACACCATTGGCCTTGTCACATGTCTTGCCGGGAGATTTGTTAAACGGAGCTCATTAATCTTTTACTTGATATTTATGTTAGAAATTAATATGCTCTAATAAAATAATTTATCTGTGAAAAATAGGGCATAGAGTGACAAGGCTATAAACGAGCCGAGTTTTGTCAAGCTCGACGTCGCTCGTTTACTAAATGAGCCAAAAAAATCGAGCTCGAACTCGGCTCAAGCCTTAACGAGCCGAGTTTAATCTTTTACTAAACGAGTCTCTTTAACGGAGCTGAGCCACCGTTAACGAGCTGAGTTTTTGTTGAACCCGCTCGGCTCGTTTACTAAATGAGTCAAAAACTCGAGCTCAGCTCGTTTAGTAAACGAGCCGAGCCTTAACGAGCTTAACCGAGCCAAGCTCGCGAGCTGCTCAGTTCGTTTACAGCCCTAATGACAATATTAGCTGTCAGTGCTCATTGTTGCATTTGCCAACACTTGGGGACATATATAGCGCTACTGGAATTCTGTGTCACTCGAATTTATAAACTCGTCAAAAATATCTTCTCATAGTTACGACTTACAAGTTAGTCTAAAACCTCCATAAATATAAATACAACACCGATTTTTTCCAAAAATTTCCAAGTCCAAGTACCTGCTAGCTAGATAGTTCATTTTGAATAGCACAAATCTCAATAAACGATGATCACGACTCTAGTAATTACTCCGTATAACTTAAAATTAATAGGAGTAGTTCATAATCCAGGCCAGGGATTCCAGCCCCACAATGCACCCTTCTTATAGCTTCTAAAAGTCAGTCTCGTGTTCTAGTAAGACACGATATTCTAACACAAACAAACACTAATAAACTGATTAAGACTCAGGGACAAACCTCATCCACCAAGCCCAAGCACTCTTTTTTGGACCAGCATCTTCGCCACTTGAACACGAAACACTTGAAACATACTGTCGTACTGGATTTTCCCCTCTTCTCTTGATTGGTTCATCAATTCAACACATGAACGGCCCAATGGGCACTAGCTCAATTGACATATATCTTCTAGTTTTTCCCATGTGGGAGGTCAGGATTCGAGCCCCGTTGTGGACATTTGGGTTCAGGGTGTGGATAGCCTCTGAAACCTTACGTGGATGAAATTATTTGGTGTGCTCATAACTACTATGAGTATTGTTGTTTTTTGATTGGGGTAATTATTGTGTGCGTTTGTATCTCTTTTGTCCCAATTATTTGTCCATTTTTTAGAATCCAACTTATTAAAAAAACATTTTTACTCTCCTTTTCAAATTGAATCCGGGCACTTGGCTCGACAGTTGGATAGCTGCACTTAGTTGCAGTGAGGTCTCAAACTCGCAGGTTCAATTATTTCTATGGGGAGGAAGACGATATCTTTGTTGATGGGATGAGAAGGGGTTTTGGTAGTATCAAATTCTTCCACTATATAACAAGAACAATTTTAATTTTTCAAATACTGTCCTTCAATTAAAGTTAGACTTGTTACAAGTTGCAAAACTTCAAGAGGCAAAGTTGGAATTTCTTTTGGGTTTTCTCATTTCACTCGTCAAAGTTGGAATTTTTTGGGCTTTGATTATTGTGTGATGTCTTTGTTTTTGTCAATGTTAGGTGGTGGATGAAATGTCAAAAGTCAGCCCAATGTTGACAATTGGCCCAACAATTCCATCTTTCTACTTGGACAAAAGAGTTCAAAATGACAAAGATTATGGCCTCAATCTCTTCAAATTGGACCCCTCAGTTTGCCTTGAATGGCTAAGCAACAAGCCCAAAAGGTCCGTTGTCTATGTCTCATTTGGTAGCTTGTCCAACATAAGTCCAGAGCAAACCGAGGAATTAGCATGGGGCCTCAAGGGAAGCAATTTCTATTTCTTGTGGGTAGTTAGGGATTCCGAGGAGGCCAAGCTACCGGAACATTTCGTTGAGGAGACGTCCGACAAGGGCTTGGTAGTCGGATGGAGCCCGCAACTAGAAGTGCTAGCGAGCGAGGCCGTCGGTTGTTTCTTTTCGCACTGCGGGTGGAATTCGACTATCGAGGCGCTGAGCCTAGGGGTTCCGATGGTGGTAATGCCGCAGTGGACTGACCAGACGACGAACGCCAAGTTTGTCCAAGATGTTTGGAAGGTGGGTATGAGGGTTAAGATGGATGAGAAGGGGGTTGTTAGGAGAGAAGAAGTTGAGAATTGTATAAGGGAAGTGATGGAAGGGGAGAAGGGGAAAGAAATGAAGGAGAATGGTATCAAATGGAAGGATTTGGCTAAAGAGGCTGTTTGTGAAGGTGGGACTTCTGATAAGGACATTGATGAATTTGTAGCTAAATTAACTAAATCTTTGTGCTAATCTTGTAATCAAATCATGTGATATAAATAATGGAAACTTTTGCCTTTTTACTTGGCAAGCTCTAAAAAGTTTCCACGTATTCATTTCATGATTGCTAAACAATTCTGCACTTTTTTCTTAGTTCTTACACTTTGGGTCCAAGGCCAACTTAATAAAATAGGGCAAAAATTTGCAACAATGCCCAAATTATGGATCATTACAAAAATTCGAAACAAACACTTAAAGACCACCCACTGGCATTTTTAGTTGCAAAGACTTATTTATGCTAGTATAATCAATTTTCTATACTATCGCCGTTTCAATCGATAATATAACTAATCCATTTAACCGTTTTTGTGATATGGTCGAGCGAAAATAAGATTTGTCAACTTCAACTTTGAAAAGAATATACGAGTAAAACTTTCATGTCACTCTCTTTTCTCTTGCCAGGTAATATTTTTATAAAAATCTAGACATCTTTTCATACAATTATTTTATCTGTGCTTTCCCATAACTTAAAAGGGGAATGTAATGGAGCTAAATTGGATTCATCGAGCAGGATTTGGTAATTGATGTCGATTGAGACTATATTAGGTTCGCTCATGTTTGAACGCATGCCTTTAGGCAGGTGTATTCGCTAATTGTATAATAAAGAGAATGAACTAACTGAAATTACTTTCCGATGCTAGAGAGTAGGGCTGCAAACGAACCGAGGTGCTCGCAACTCCAATTTTAGGCTTATTTAGTAAACAAGCCAACGAGTCAAGCTTAACAATCCAAGGCTCAGCTTGGCTCGAAAAAGTATGCTCGGTTCATTTGCTTGGCTCATTAAGGGCTCGACTCGTCTACACCTAAGCTGAACTCGAACACAACAAAGCTCGGCTCGGCTCATTTGCAACCCTGCTAGGAAGTCACTACAATGGCCTTCCTGGTTCCAAATCAGACTAACTGGGAAAAAGAAAAATCAAAATAAACCCAGTAAATCAGAACCAAGAATTAAAGTAAATCCCTTGGCACAGCAATGAACTTGTAGTGTACTGTTCAAATATCAACCTAGAACACAAGAGTCTTCAGCTACATAAATTAAAGTACTTCTAATATCCATTAGTCCAACCAGAAGCGTCACTCTAGAACACAGTGGTCATCCATGGTTCCTTCCCTGAAAGGACATTAAACAAAGGAAAACAATCAAAATCGGTTTTACATCTCATTAAACAAAGGAACACTGGTTCTAGAGAAGAGCGTGTGGTTTGTAACGTTTGTGAAAGAGAATGGGAGGGAGCAGTACGCAAATGTGAGAGGATAAAAGGTAAGGGCGATAAACGTAGAGAATCGTCGACAGAGTGATAATTTCGCTTCAGTCTAAACACAAAAGGCGGTATGCATTCAGTGTCATAGTTCGGAGGTGAAGTGTTTTCAGTTGGTAATATTTAACAACTACAATACCTTCCCACTCCTTGGGACTTCAAACAAACTCTTCGCGCAATCTTGGTTGCTATTAACCTTTTTCCTCTCCTGGCAAGCCCCCTCCCTCTGACCTTGCCCTGAATACTAATTCAGTAGAAATACGGAAAACTTTGTTTGAGCAAAATCCTCGAGAGATGAAGGAAACCTCAACTGATCCATGGCAACCTATCTGATGTCCAACTGTCACTGCACGATTGAGTTTTGACACCACTGAAATGCGAAGTAGGGGATGTAGAAAGAAGTGGGTTTCCTTTTGGTGATAAACCCATGCCTACGTGCTCTTAGAAGCTAGAGGATGGAGTAATGGGACAATAAATCACCATCATAGTTCCTCTTTCTCTGGCTGTTAATCGCTACGCTTCCTATGATAGTATAGTTTCCTTCAGAATGGCCCACCCCGTGCGTCTTCAAAGAACCTCTAATTTCAGTTCGAAGGCTCTCAAGGATTCTTCACGAAAAAAGGAAGCAAAATGATCTTCTGTTCTTACACCTCAGTAAACCAATTAAACAAAGTCTCCACGGATTTAAAAATCATGCGTTATGAGATAAAGGGTTATTCTTAACAAGCAGATTAAATGATATTAAAAAAAAACTGCTGACCTTTTCATCCCCTTCCGTCAGGTCTTCTTGTTCCGTTTTCCATAAGCAAATATTCACGTTTTTCAATTTCTCTCTTCAGAAATGCTACTTTCCTCTCCAAGTATGCCTCTGTGTTTCTGGGATTGGAACATCAATAGGTAATTTCATCTCAATAACATGGCTACTGATTGGTTCAAGATTTTTAAAACAAGACGGTCACAGACAGAAAGAAAGCAAGGACCTGAATTAACTGAGCAAAACTGCTTTTCTTTCTTCAGTGGGAACAGTAAAACATGAATCACAAGGCATCTAGTGTACGGCCCAAAGGATTGCATTCAAACACTAGGAAACAACTAAGTGGTGTGCCATTGTCAAAATTTAAATGCAACCTTGCCATTGTCAAAATTTAAATGCAACCTTGCCTTTGTAAGAATTTATATCCATCCTCGAGCTAATTAATATGACAGGAAGTCTAGTGCTACACAAAGAAGAACACCATTGCAAAAATGATGGAAGGAAACAGATGAGAACAATGATACTCATATTTAAAATTGGTGTATATACCTTCCATTTTGACGCCAATTACCCAGCCACTCCTTCAGCCTGTGACAAAAATATAAGACAAATAATTCCAAGCATCTATTATTAATTGCAAATGGAACAACTACTTGGGCTAATAAACGAGCCGAAAGAGCAGTGAACTTTCATTACCCTGGTTTAACAACCTTACAAAAACATTCCGGCATACCGATTTCTAACGAGCTTTAACAGAGCAATTCACAAGCTCGATACAAACCCACACAAGTGATATTGCAATTATAATCAACAAAGTGAGCTACCACTAATAAATTAGACTTAAAGCACTTTTGGTCATGTTATGAGCGTCGGACAAGTTGGGCCAGTTGTCTACATGGGTATTCCAATTTCCAACACAAACGCGAAGTCCCTCTTGGCGGCTTTACTCTCTTCAGTATTCAATCTTTTTAGGTATTAAAAATTATAATCCAGCCTCTAACAAGTAGTCCCTGCTGCAAATCGAACAGCAAAGCCGCAAACCATCTTATCCCATACTCAAACTGGTGGACAGCTTTGATCTCAAATGTTACAAACAAACCCTTTTGGGTAGAACTCACCCTCGCAATCTAATCAAGGAAACTCGAAGTAGTTAAGAGTGGGGGTAAGAATAACAAAAACTTACACCATGCCACCCTCAACAGTAAGGATAAATGCACTAGCGCAGAGTAGTGTCTTGTACGGATGCGGAAAAGCTACAGGAGAGAAATTTGAAGTTATTAAAACAAGTAATTTGTGTAGAAGAACGATGTTATTGCAAATGGAAAAAAAATGGAGGAAAGAATCGATCACCCAAAGCCTTGGAAGTCGTCATGCCCAGATCGTGTAACTTGTTGAAGATTGCCTGCAAGCAAAAGCAAAGGCGTATGTAATGTATATATGTGTTAGGAAATACTGAGAGAAACCCATAGATACTAATGAACGAATGGAAAGGGGAAACCAGAGGACCCCTAATTCCAATTTTACCACAGAAGATACGAAGAAGGGAAACAGCAATAAAAGAAAGAAAAACAAATCGGAACAGAAGAACAGAACAAAAAAAATACCCAGATTGTACAAACTGCGAAACCAAATCTCTATAATCAATCGACTCCCAACGTACCGTAGTTGGTCGAGGACCCGCCATCTCTCTCTC
>JAOTQK010000012.1:6909583-6919968 GCA_025642025.1 Rhododendron ferrugineum
GTGCAAGAAACAGGTCCTTCCACCTGTTAACACTAGCTAGTTACCTCATAATTGCTGCCTCTATGGACATAACCAACACCACTTGCATGTTTCATACACTTCTCTTCGCCCATTACAAACATCCGAAAGAACGGATTCAGCTATGGCACAGGAGGGTCATCCTCCTGAAATTATCGAGATTTTTTTTTTGTGAACTGAAGAAGTTATGTGTGTGTGTGTATATATATATAAAATAAAATCACCCAAAATATACCGTTGTGGGGTGTGTACCGTGTGATCGCGAGTTTGAAACCCAGCAAGTAAGTCTTCGGCGTTTTTGTTTTATTTTGATGCTAAAACGTTTTGAAATAAAAAACATTTCTTCAAAACTCGCTGAGTCGAACAACCACCAAGTGCTAGGTAGAAGCAATTAATACCGCATTGCCAACATAGACAATTATGTTTATTTATCAAACAAAAATATTAAAATATAAAACACTAGTCCATTCATTTTTTCTTAATGTTAGTACGTTTAAATTCAAAGTTTTGTGCTCTATAAAGAATGTTTAAACATTTCTATTCTTGTTATAATTTTTTCCTGAATGCATGTTCTCTTATATTAGATTATGAAATTTTTTATCAACTTTATACTCGAAAGGTGGCCCTTCTGTATGAGATTTCTGGATCTGCCACTGCAAACACCACTTTGCCTCGGACCTTTGTGTGAATATAATTTACTTACCACTGCCACTTCTCTCATAACCACGACCTCTTTGAACATAACTAGCTAGCACCCCTGAAAGTAAATACCGGAGGAGGGTCACAAAAAATTACTCACATTTAAGAGAAATTTATCGGTGCATATCCCACGTGGTACCCGCTCGGCACATTCGGGCCATCCAATTCACTTTTAGACGACTGAGATTGAAACCCTCTCTCTCCTCTCACCCCAACACTTTCTCTCTCCAAATCCGAGTCATCCAAATACGTAATGGACTGCTCGGATGCGCCAAGCGGGCACCTCGTGGTACCCACCCATCACTGAAATTTTTTCCCACACAGTTTGGAAATCCTATAGTTTACTCCCATGTAGTGCACTCTGTAGGACAGATCTGGACCGTCCATCCCATCGATCAATGGTTCAGATATGTTTGTTATCTTTTACCGGTCAAAGTTAATTATTACCGGTAAAAGATGACAAACATACTTGAACCATTGATTATCAAGATGGACGATTCGGATCTGTCCTGCAGGGTGCATTACAGAAAGTGCCCTGCAGGACTTAGGCTATCCACAGTGGTATAATCAAAAAAGGATAATCAAAAGTTGACACATCAGTTTTTGATTATTCACTTAAGAGGTTGCTAAGCTTAACAATATTATGTTTCACTATGGTCACTTCTAGTCTATAACCAAAATATGGGGTCCACTACAATTTCACTCTCTCTCCCCCTCTGTTTTCCGTCATTCACTTCCCTCTATTTACGATTTTTATAGGCTAAAATATATCGATTCACTCTCTTAATTTTGGGAAGAGTGAAACACTTTAATCCGGCGACGATGGGTTGAATTGTAGATGATTTAGAGATATGAGCTTCACTTTTGGAGGGAAAGAAAGAGAAATAGTTTGTGGGTGAAATGAAGAAGATATAGAGTAGGCGAAAAAACTTGACTACATAAAATTTTTATTCTTCAATTTTATTTTTTTTACCCAAAAAAAAAAGAGTAGGCGAAGAAAAGAAGAAGAAAATACCAGTTGAAACACGTGTGTATACAAATTTTGGAACTAGTTAACTTATGTGGTGTAGAGTCTACAAATTTTGATTATTGAAAAAAGTTGCTAGTTTTGGTTATCCAAAGTCCAAAATTTGATTATTTCTAAAGATGTTGCTAAGTTTGATTATACCATTGTGAGAGATCTTTTGCACCAATATTGTTAACTTTAAAAATAATTGGCATTTGATTATACTACTGTGGATAGCCTTAGTGAGTGTGTCCAACGATGAACTAATATGAGTTGTCATGTACTCATGTATCCATCTTATACCACTTTTACCCCCGACAAAATAAATATATGGCTAACTCATATTAGTTAGACACACTATACGATCGTGTTTTTGAAAGCCTAACAATGTTTGGTCGCTGTAGATGGATGATGTTGGGTGAGGCGTTGGAATGTTGGAGAGATATGGCCGTTGTGGTCGGTATGATTTTGAATGGAGTGAGTTTTGAACTTTCTGAGAATTCTAGTATTTTCCATGCTAACAATCTAATACTAAAGAGAAAATTAATCCCAAGGGGTTGACAACGTGGACAGGAAAAAACAATAAGTGTTTGACCATGAGATCGCATATTTGAATTCTACAATGGCCAATCATTTCAAACATTGGGGCCGCTGGGGTTGTGCTCAGTCGTTACCTTCAGGACTTCAGAATTAGTCAAGGTGCGCACAAACTGACTCGTGCATCCGGTTTCTTCTACACAAGCCGTTATTTAGTTAGCATACAACTAGAAAAGGTTAGTGTGACGTGCGAAAGTAGTAGGGAAACCCAACCCGAATCTAGTTAACAAGATATTAGGCAGGTTTTTGGGGATTTACAACATTAAATTTAAAATAGGTTATTGATTTTACTATAGTATGGGGGACCCACGAAGTTTAATTACGGTAGATAGAACGAAGATATCGATGATGAAAGCAACCGACATTGATTATGGAAGAGATTGAAAAAAGTTAAACCACTAATCCGGTCTTATTGGATCCAAAGCCAAAATACAAATTTAGTACGTAGCTCTGTATACAATTGTTGAAGTCGTCTGGCATTTTTGATAGAAAAATTGGAGCAATCAGAATATATTTTTCTGACTAATTAGTAAAAGATACTCCGACATATATGATGGAGGTTTGAAGGAATTGAACAGGTCAATCACCAACTATGTTGTTAACAAAATCATAATGAAATATCTGCAGTAAAATTTTAGTAGCAGAAGATCGACATTGAACGGCACCCTAACGCAATGGTAAGGTAGTCGCTAAACAACGCTGCTACATACGTGACCGACATTAACCGCGTGCCTGACAATAGTCTAGTCTAGTGTCAGAATCGTCTCCAAAAATATATACGTGACAGACATTAAACACGTGCCCGACAATAGTCTAGTGTCGAAATTGTCACCAAGAATTCACAAAAATTTCTCTTGAATCACCCTCCCTTGATATTTTCTTTCCCTTTTTGGATGGTGGAAACCGTGGAATCACCCTCCCACTTGGAAAAATATCAAATAACGCTATTCTCCACTACTAAATAACCATTCCACTCTTTCCATTCTCAATCGAAAAGAGAAATCACTACCCAATCCACCTTTTCATCTCACTCTGAAAACAAAAACAAAAAAAAAACAAAAACAAAAAAAACCCACCTGCGTCACTGGTCCGCTTCATTACTGTACATCTCGATTCCAATTCCTCCCCATTTCTCTTTCCACTGCATTCTCCTGGTACGTATTTCTCCTCGTTTCTCTAGCTGATTTCTTTCTCAATCTGCGAAACCCACATCTTGTTTTATTTTTCTTTTTCTTTTTTTGCTAACCCATCAAGATATTCACTGTTTGGTCACGCAAATCGACCCTTCAATCCCTTGTTCCGAAAATTTCATTTTCTTTTTGTTTATTTGTACATGGGTTGTACGTGGATTGTGGCGGGTTGTTTCAGGTGGGTTTCTGGAGTAGGGCTAATTTTGAGATCTGGAATTTGGAAAGAGATGAACTTTCTATATTTGATTTTTGGAATGAAGAAAAAAACTTTTTTCAATTTGGAATTCTTGGGTCATTTGGTACTAGGGTTTTGTTTTGTTTCTATTTGTGATTAATTTGGTTCATTATTGGGGAAATTCTATTTATTTTGTGGTAGTCATTTAGGGGAGGACATGGAAATGAATAAAGAGATGAACTTTCTGCGTTTTGACTTATTTATTGGATGGAAAAAGATGGAGCAGATATAAATTCTTTGTTCATTTGGCACGTGTTTTTTTTTTTTTTCCCTGTTGCCAATTAATTTGGTAAAATACTTAGAAGTAATTACTAATGGAATTCTACCTATTTCTAACAGTTATTCAAGGGGGGAAACCATAAAAGCTACCAGCTTTTGAAGAAGAGTGTTGGAAAAGCTACCAGCTTTGCACATTTTCCTTCTTCTTATCACAAAGACTAGTTAATGTTTAGCTGTTGTTGGATATGGATCTAGCAATGCCTGCCAGAAACTGAGGGTTATGGTGTTATTCTTTTTTAGATCAACTAGATTAGTCCATGTCCATCCCATCATATTGAGCTGTGGAAGTTTGGGTGTTCCATTTGATATCTGTGGGACCGGATTATTCGCAAAGTAATTGGAGATTGTGTGGTGTATTGGGGGAACACTTAACATGTGTTCTTTTTTTCCATGACGAAATGGGTCTTCGGCGATTTTGTATTTCTCCCTTCTGTGCATAAGTTGAATTTACCACAAGGGGCTCCTCTTCTAGAAATGCCCTAGAATTGAATTCCAGCTTCCCCGGACTCTACTCTCGTTAATCTTCCACCGGTCAAGCTGGGTTTTGAAGATCTCTCTGAGGAAGATGATTGATCAATTCATCAATTTCGTCATTCGGCCGCCCAGGTACGTTAAGTCTGTTTTCGTCTCACTATCTCTTGCATTCCACACCGAAACTTGATCCTGCTGATTTTTCATGTGTATGCTTCTTGTTTTGTTGCTCTATATTGATTTCTGACAATGCTTCACTTTTTGTATGATATAAGCCGATTACGTCCTTGAAATTGCTCCTACCATCTACTGGTTTCTCATAAGTTTTGAGATCTGTCATAAGTTATCACCCAAATTTCTTCAGCTCCAAAATACTTACTACACTTTCCTAGTTCCAATGAATATCCAACGACTAGGGCATTGCTAGTGTCAACTTGCCTTAGTCATTTTGTTTAATTTACTACGCTATAGATCACTTTTATTTGCCGTGTTGATAGTTATTTTGAAGTTTTTGCTTCCATAATAAGTTCAGAGTCTCCCGGAATTGTCTTAACGATCATGGAACCCCACAGGTCAATGACTCTATATGTAAACCAAGAGGCAATTTGATCGTTCCAACACCCAAGTGAGTCAGTGACGATGATCTTCTAGCTCTTTCTATTTTAACCTTTCGAAGAGGCAGTATGATGCGTAAAAGCTTTTGTTATTTGCTAGCAAACAATTGCAAGCCATTTGCAATCTTGTTTGTTGCCTATTGGGGTTGTACTCAACTTAACTAGCCTGCCCAACTACTTCAGGTGGGTTACAGGAATCCAATTCCCAGTCGTATCTAAGAATAGTGTCACTTCTTATTGAATCTTTCTCCTCGGCATCTTCTATTTCTTTCAAGGCTCTCCATGTGAATAGAATCACTCCTCACCAGAACCCCGTCGATTTGTCTATGATTTACGTGATCATTCAATCAGTTGGGTGGAGATGATGTCTAAAGGAAAGGGACATTCTAATGCGCCTTGATTCTGTCGTCACTCGTCAATATTTTAGCACCAACTCTACTTTTCCTCTACTTCTCTTGAATTATGAAAGCGAAAGAAATCACTTTTTCCACCAATTGATGCAAATATTGTCACTAAAAGATAATAATTTGTCGTTTGCCATTGGATTTGGTGTGATTCTTATCTTTTACAAGTCATATTTCTTATTTTCCTCATTGCGTTGAAACCTTGTTATGTATGCACTATAAGTATATTATCACGTTATACGATTTCTGATTTTTATTACATTGTTGTGTGGGATACGCCAAGCAATGGTTATTTTCTGAAGTTGAATGAAGGAAAGCAGGAATCGCCTTAGGTTTGAAAACATTCTTCAAACCAATTCTATTTAGAAAGCAATTGATACAACTTTATCTAAGAGTTTTTACTGGCAAAAAGGAATATCATATACAACTGACTATTGCGTTAAATTTAACTTACTTTATTGATTTGATTTGAGTGTTTTACATCTTTGTGTGACTGATCATGGAGTTTTGTTTTGTTTAATTCAACAAAATGCAACCATAACGAAGGCTAGGCCACGAAACCACATTCTTTTGTGTCTTCCTCATGTTCAAAAGCTTTAGTTGACTTGAACAAATTAGTCTTTGATTTTGTTGCTTATAATGTATTGGATTTTACCAATTCTCCCATCTGATACCCCCACATTCTCACGCCATGACATGTACATGAATAATATGCAATAGCTATGAGCTCTTGCATTCCTTGCTTAATTTTCCGCATTCCCTAGGCTGTTTGTTGAGCTATCAATATGCTGGATATGCAGGGCAGAATATAACCCAGATCAGTATTTGTGGGAAACTGATTTTACTCTTGCTGGCAGAAAATACAAAAGACAGGACCTTGAGGCGAGTATGGCCATCCATTACCAAATTTTCAGCTTCAATTGCCATAATTATTTACTACCTCTGATTTTATACCAGTATGGTTTAAGCTTTTCAAACTATGTATTATTTGAGTTTTGCAGCTTCGGAATCAAAGAGGACATACCTTGCGGTGCAGTCATTATGTCCCTTCACCTTTCCCAGAGGACACTCCTCTCCCTTGTGTTATATACTGCCACGGAAACAGGTTTTCACAATCACCTTGGATGTTTCATTTCCAGAAAATATATTGCTTGACGGCTGTTGAGTACGCATATGTAGTAGCAAATCCTGTATTTTTAAATATGTAATAGCTATTGCTTGTTCTTCTCTATTTCTAGTTTGACACTATAGATTTCTTTCACTGACCTCTGGAAGAATTAGGAAGCTTATTGCAGAGTGCTTCACAGATGATTAGGTGGAAAGTTAATTTTATCACTCTTGTGGACCTTGCAGTGGATGCAGGGCAGATGGAAATGAGGCTGCTGTAGTTCTACTTCCATCGAATATTACTGTATTTACTCTTGATTTTTCGGGATCTGGTTTATCTGATGGAGATTATGTGAGCCTTGGTTGGCATGAGGTGCGTTTTCTCTCTTTTTTATGATATATCCTTGACCTTCTGTTGTGTTGTTTGTGAACCCTCTTAGTTTGTTCCCATCTGTATTCAGAAAGATGACCTCAAGGTTGTGGTGTCTTATTTGAGAAGCAACAAACAAATATCTTGCATTGGTCTTTGGGGTCGGTCTATGGGTGCCGTAACTAGGTATCACATCTTGTCACCTCTCTAACCGATTACAATGTTTGCTTCCGGCAAAGTCTTCGTTCCTAATCTTTTGCATCTTTCAAAGCTTTGCAAAGTGATGTGTGCAATGACAAGCTTCGGAATTGACCCCTGATTTAGTTTAGGTTCTGCTGAACCTATTAGTTGCTAATAATTTTACTATGACATGATACAAATGTGACACCCAGATTTGTGGATGTAATGCAGCCTTCTTTATGGAGCAGAAGACCCATCTATAGCCGGAATGGTGTTGGATAGTGCTTTCTCAAACTTATTTGATCTCATGATGGAACTCGTGGATGTCTATAAGATCCGACTTCCAAAATTTACAGTATGGGTTTCTTTTTGCATATTTGTGCATGACCGTATATGTTGTTCAAATATATGCTGCGAATACAAGTAATGGAGTTGCCTCTATCTCTAATGGCTTAAGTTTTTAGATGGTTGTTGGTTAAAAATCTAATCTAATATGGTACAAGAGAAGGTAATAAATTTTGTGTTCGAACCTCCCCGCTTACCCTAAGCAGCACGGATACGGACACATGGCATGAATCTGCAGACACATCATTTGCTGAAAAATTAGGAGATGGACACCTTAGGGAAACGTTCAATGCGAAATACATTTATATTTATATGTATCGTACATGTCCATATATAAATCGACAATATTATCCCTATCTAATGTGGATAAAAGGCGCAAATAATATGAATGTCGTGAAGGTGTGCCACTAATTTGATATTCATGGAACTAGCATTCATGCAAGCTGTCCTTGTTAAGATGGAGTTTGACATACCAGTGAAAAATCACAATCCTTTATCATGGAGTGAGATTTGTTTTTCCTTTTTCCACCAGGTGAAGGTGGCAGTACAGTATATGCGGCGGGTAATTCAAAAGAAGGCGAAATTTGATATCATGGACCTTAATTGCATAAAGGTTTGTGCTTTGATTCTGAAGAATGAAGACTTAGGCCTTTCACTCTAACACCCATTACAACTGTGTATTGTTTGGCAAGTGTGTTTATTGAGAACATTATTGGAAGACCAAATTTGATTCAGAACTTAGTACTTAAGATAGTAGCAACTGGATAATATCTGAAACTGAGCGAATAATTTAAGCTGTTATTATTCACAATTTGAATGTTAAATAACATGTGCAGGTCGCACCCAAAACATTCATTCCGGCTTTATTTGGACATGCTAATGATGACAAGTTCATTCAACCCCGGCACTCTGATCTCATCTTTCAATCGTATGCGGTATTAACTAGTCAAAAGGTTTTTAGTTATTTCTTAAAGTAATAACCTCCACAGAATTAATTGAATTATCTCTGGCTTTGTGCAGGGTGATAAAAACATGATAAAATTTGATGGCGATCACAACTCTTCTAGACCACAGTTCTATTATGACTCCGTATCCATTTTCTTCTTCAACATCCTTCATCCCCCTCAAGTTTCTTCTGCTTATTCAAATAACCTTGAAAAGTATTATGATTTGGGGAACTTGAAAGTCACTGCTGGTATGGATGAGGTAATTTCTATTGCACTATATATCAAGATAACCTTACTTTGTTTTCTTAGATGGACTACTAATTAGCAGCTCTAATCTTACTTTCCTTTTGGTTAAGCTTCGATTCTCTTTCGTTTACTCAAAGACACGAATTTCTGCTTGCGTTATCTCACATGAGATCTTTTCGCAACTGCTCTCATGATGTTATTCAAATCTCCAAGGGAGGGGCCGAAGCATGAGCTATATCAGCATTGTGTATAATGTACTGTCAGTTATGATGGCCACAATACACTTGGCAATGACCAGCCTATTATACCATGAGACCGACCAAGAATCATTAGAAAAATCCATGTAATGATCTAGGAATGCCGATCTTTGCCCGTGACCTTACTGAGCTGATGTAGTTTTCTTAAAGTACTTTTGGTTGTTTGCGACTTTGCGTCAGTAGTATGCACTTTTACGCCTGCCGCCCTCAGGGACAGATGATCCCCAATGGTGGTTAGCATAATCGCACCGGACCTGTGATTCAGGCTTCATATGATGAGGAATCCCTGTATTAAGGCAATGTTTCTGCCGTAGATGCTGATGTGACAGGTGGTTATTTAAGTACAAATAAGTACTTCCTCCGCCCGTATTGCTGGTACACTATGGGTATTCCGAACTTTTAAGAAATCAAATCCACTTTTAATGCAGGTCTTCTTAGAAAGTTCTATGTGATTTCCAACACTGCCCCTTACTATCTACTTTTGAAACTGCATTTACTTAATTTATGAGGGTTGGTGCTTAACAACTTTTTGTTCGACTTTTCAAAGAGGACTAATTTGTTGGGACATCCATAGTGGACCAACGATATGGGACGAAGTGTAATATATGAGGGGTACTTGAATAATGGAGCTTAAAGGATTTGAGTAACAGCCTCATTCAAACACCTGTCAATAGATGGATTAACATTCTGATGCCTCGACAAAAGCAGCACCCAAGCAAAAAGTTGTGTGCAAATTTGGCCAAGCTGGGCATTCATTTTGTCTTTCACCATTTTGGGGGTAGTGTAGGTTATTAGGAGTGATTGTAAGGTCTTTTTGCAATGTGTCCTTGTTTAGAGTGTTGTGTAAATGCTATGGCAGAAGTAAACCCTAAGCTCTCTCTTTCTCCCATTTTCTTTCTTATATTATTCGATCTTCTCTTCTTCTACTGGAAATCAAGTAATAACATTTCAGCTTCTTTTTTGTGTAGAGTCTCCTTTATGAGATAATTTCTGGTCTTCAAACTGGTGGTACTGATGCTGCTAGTTCATCGTCTGCTCCACCTACAATTTCAACCACAAAATCTGTCGTTGAGCTTCTTTCTGATGTTGCTCCAGTTGCTGGTGTAATTGTATGAGCTCTCCTGGTTTTCTTCACATTTTTCTCCAAACGATAGTTTTCGACAACTGAGGTATTGTATCTCAAATGCTTTTGGTTATTGCAGGATGCAATCACCAATGTAGCCGATACACTAGGTGGTGATGATCCATCAGAACCCCAGGTGATTTTAGTTCAGATAATTTACCAGATCCTGCATTTTCTTGATCTCTTGTAATGGAGTTCAACAACTTCTACTCTTATTGTAAAAGCAATTATTTGTTACTAGTTGACTTCCCAAACCAAAAGAAGTTTCTTCTGTACTGGTTTGACCAGGATATAGTT
>JAOTQK010000012.1:7000622-7014557 GCA_025642025.1 Rhododendron ferrugineum
TTGCCTTCAAGGTTTTGAACTATAGGAATTTTAGATTCAATACTCTTGATATATTCCATCGTGTCTTTAAAAAGTGTGTTTTGAGCCATGACGATTTCTTGCATGCCGATTTTCGAGCCGAACCCTAGTATATATATACACATACATATACACATACACATACATGAGACAAGGAAGATGGAGAGAGAGAGAGAGACTTACTGTGAGTGTGAGTGACAACGGAGGGATGGACAACACGACGGAGGTGGCTGGAGGAGATTGCGTAGGTTCAAAGGTCGCGATCGACGTGGAGAGAGAAAGGGAAACAACAGATAGGAGGAGAAAAGGGAAGGGTTCGATCTATGTCTGGGTTTTCAACCTATAGCGCCTTTTGAAAGGGCGCGATAGCTATAGCTCCTTTTGAAAAGAAGCTATCCTACGTGGCAACCAGACCGTGGCCACATGGCACCTAACGGGTATAACGCCTTTTGAAAGGGCGCGATGGCCTATTTTTACAATACGTTTGAGAAGATGGGTATTCCTCCAATTTGATTATAATTTATGGCCATTTCGGCCAAAAACTCGCGAAAATCACGGCGTTGTGTGGTTGCTCAATCTTCACTTTGCCCCCTCGGACTTTTAAGTTTTCTTGGTTTGGTCCTTAAATTACCGAATTCCTAACATCCTTGACCACTCACGAAACCGAGCGTTGTGTCTCAATCAATTGGGTCCGCTAAATGATTTCTATTTTTCTATTAAGCTATGTCCACAACTACCTGTTCACTCATATTTATAGTAAGCCCAACTTTTATCTCTTGTTCAACTACCTGTTCACTCATACTTAATAATTACCTCTTGTTCAACTTTTCGGCAATATATGCATTGGAGAGAGAGATAAATAGAGAAATAAAAATAATAATTTGAGAGAGAATTTATTAGGAACCGTGCACAGAGAGAAAATGTTGAGTCTAGAGACCCAAATGCCAAAATGAAATAGCGTCGGTTGTTCCCCTCATAATATGTACATGGAAAATGACGATGCTGAAACTATTTTTGTTAATGCAAAAATTGTTGTGCATAAGAGTGTTATACTTTGCACATTGTACAAGCTTTTTGTATTCACAATAGTTTTGGCTAGCACCAACCTATGTACATTCTGAATTACTTCTGCAGAATTCAATCTTACTCACAGAGAACCTAGAAAGAAAATAGTGACAAGAAGAAAAGTATATCATTCTAAGTCGTCCAGTTGGCCTATGTATAGGACATGGCCAAGCTTAGGGCTGCAAACAAGCCAAACTTTGAAGTGTTCGTCTCAGCTCGCTCAAAACTAGTCGAGCTCAAGTCTGAACTAATGTAAACAAGTCGAGCTTGAAATATTTTTTTTTATGCTCACAAGGCTACTTGAGCCAAGCTTTCGACCAACTTGAGCTCAAGCTTGTTTACGAAATGGGCCTAAAATTCTAAATCAAGCTCATTTGTTAACTTAATAACCAACTTGAGCTCAAGCTTGCTTACGAAACGGGCCTAAAATTCTAAATCAAGCTCATTTGTTAACTTAATAAGCCGAGCTCTAACAAGCTCTTAGCAAGCCGAGCCTCGAGATGCTCACGAACGACTCGATTCTTTTCCAGCGCTGAACAATGCAATGTAGTAAAATTCCTAGTATATTAGGACTAAATTATAGTATGAGAAATTTTCCCACCCCAAATGTCTTAGGCTGTTTACATTTTTCCTCTAACAAAGATCAATGGCTATCTAAAAACTCAAAAAGTGAGACCTCGCTGAAGAAACAATAGGGTCTCAATAACCAATGCTAATATCCCAAGAATTTGCTTCATGTGGAATAAATATAGTCAAAAGATTATCTTCACTTCTGAAATTGAATCCCACTTCTCTTGAGTTCACAAGGCAAGATTTTGGTTTCTGACTGGAATACGCTCCGAAACGACCGGGCCCTCTTCCCTTGATACTCATTCGATCTTTAGAAAATTCCATCGCCTCGACAGCTCCTCCAGAGTTATACATCTCTATCAATCCAAGAGGCGCGAAGCGAATTGTTTTGTTGTAAACCTGTACAAGGACACAAGAAAAGTTCACTTCTTTGGAACAGCTTTATATCATGTGAACTTTATCAGGTCAATGAATTAGGTGATGGTACAAACATGACTAGCCAACCTTGATTGGAGATATGGTGAACACATCGCACTGCAGGGTTTCCAGTGTGACCGGAAATGATCGTTGCTTTGGTAGTCGAGAAAGGGACCCTGAAATTGTAGAGAAAACGTAGAAGAATTGTGAAGGAGAGCATCTGATGTAATCCCAAATGTGTAGTCCAATCTTCACACTCATACTGTCATACATGAAACTTAAACTTATTACAGCCACACTGTAGCACATGTGGCTGTGGTGTAGGTCATTTGATACCAACGGAGGATTCTTTCTCATTTTAAACTGAGCTGATTAGGCTTGCATTCATGAGGTTGTTTAGTAGATTGTGTCCATGGGAATTTCGAATAGGACAGGAATTTCGTTTGAAGGGTATGTGGCTGAGTGTTCCTTGCGTTATGAGCAGCAAAAGGTGGAGTAAAAACAGTTAGTCATAGTACTCATGCGTGATGTTCAAAAGAAAAATAGTACTCATACCTTCTTGAAAGGAGAATACTGCACAATCTCCTGTCCAAGACTCCCCACAAACCTCTTGAAAAAGCTCAATATCAGCAGGCGACACCTTCCCAGATAGCTCGACATTGGTTTCATTCAGAATGCTACTGTCTAGACACGGCCAGCTTCCTGCTCCTTGGCAATTGAAGACCCCAATAACTCCACTATACTTGTTCAGGTTCCAAATCTTCAAAAGACTGACATATAGTAAGACAGAAATATATGACGTGAGGAGCAGAAAACACACACACGCACACTCAAGAAAATAGATAACAAGTTATGTAACCAAACAAGGGTACAAAACTATGAATGGTAGGACCTTGGAAGTACCTTTCCCCATCCATGACAGGATCGGTGAATAAGCAATCCCGTGAAGGCCTCCCAGGGTATTTAGCTCTGAGCACTGAACCATCAGGAAGTACAAGCCTTTTGAGTATTTTGAAATCGTGCTGTCCAGGCTTATCGCTGTTATATCAGCAAAGGCATACATTGAGCAAATTATCACAGAAGAAAGAGATGTTTCTGCAGAAAATGAAATACAAGGCTAATTGGGGAGATTATTTGAGATGGAGAAAAGAAAGGTGGTAGTTTTCTTCTACGAGGCAAGATCAAGGACCCAAATCCAGTCCACGCATATACTTCTCTAAATTTACCTGTGGTATTCTTCATTTTCTGGTTGCAACAAAATAAACATTTGATATGTCCTGAGGACCAGGTCCACATTTAAAGTGAAGTGAACTTACCTAACATAGACCCCACATCCTCCCACTGCTCGAGCAGCTGCATGAAACTCAGCTGCATAATGGCGGCTCTGGAAGTAAAACGAGGAGATCGTATGAACATCAGAACAACAAAAAAGAGGTCTTGAAATGGAAAATGAGCCATGTCATACTTACATAAAACATGTCCCAATCAGGGACGACAAATTCACCAAAAAATATGCTGTTATAAGCCACGGCAGCTATGTGCAGCGACTGTGTTTTTGCGTCCTTCGGATAGTAATCATCAGATGCACGTGTAATGGCACTTGCTTTTGAGCTGCAACACCAAATTACAAATAAGAGTACTATTGTCCTTAGGCAAGAATGAGCACAAGAAATATCTCAAACTAGAAGAACGGAAATCTTGTGTGGATGAACATATTAAGCACCACAGTTCAATAGTTCAATTTGCTCTATCATGCATGCACGATGCTCCAGTTGTTGGATTTAGTGGATAATTGTAGGTTATACTAGTGAAATAGAATTTTATAAGGTAACACCAGTAATTTTTTCCTCTTTCTAGTTAGTAATATTAAAGAGTCCTATCAACCACATTGTTCCAAATTCCAAAGCACATTATTATTCCCAAAAATAAAACAGTGCAAATTGTTTGGGTTTTATGAGTTCTTTGCATTTGATTTATAGGCTATCATTTTTCTACTATTGTGTGAAACTGCATTTATTGGTAGTGACAAGTAGTTGAGGAGATTAAGAGCGTCTCAATACTTGTAGATCGAATCGGTGCTGTGACCCATGCAGCAGATTATACTATTGTCCTTGAAGTTGGCGGCTACAGACTTCTCAAGTGCTTCCTGAAAATGTCTAGTTAATGAGACTCGGCCTCCCAAACCCGTTGACAGGGTTTCCAGTATGTTCTGCACATCAACCTTAACCCCATCCACCTCCTGTGAGACAAGATATTTATGTAGATCGTCATAAAATTCCGATACTTTGGTTGGATCAATCATACCGACACCATACTTCTCCATACAATCCATCGACAGATCCCTCATATTTGCAAGATTCCCCGGTGAGTGTACAGGTAATTTTAATTCAGGATTGTACTTTTTGGTCCCTGGAGCGTCTGGGTGAAGTCCACCCCAGTATCCCAATAGTGCATGCCATACATAGACATACCTGGGAAAAGTAAAACCAAATCACAGATGAAATCTCGAAGTTCGTGTTAGCAATGGAAACAAAGAGATATAATAACCAACACTTTGCTCAGGAAGAAATCACAGGTGAAATTTCCGAGGTCAATGTTAGCAATAGAAATAGTGAGGTATGACTATACTTCGGTCAGGAAGTTTGTTGGATCAATGGATGCCAAACCAGCGTTGTAGACCTAGTGGACAATCGGTGAAGGTTGGGACAAACTATTCATAAATCAATACGTCCATTTCCCGAGTGGTAAAAGGAAAACTGAAACAGAAGGGGAGGAAGGGACGTCACTAAGGAAAACGTACTTGAGTCCAAAAGACTTCTTTATATCAGATACAAATTCCTTAAGATCAGTAGGGGCTTCGCTTGGAGCTTCATTTTCTGTTTTCTTGAATTTACTGTTTTCTTTTATGCTGACTAATCTTCCACCAAACCTGCAGTTATGAGCAAATACAATTAGAGGGTACAGATATGCTTTCCAACGATTTAGAAAAGCACATAGACTTACTGCGACCCTTCTACTATAGGCTCCCCTTCTTTCCGGAACTCATTAGTTGTATCTTGCCATCCATCATCAATTATCAGAAATCTTGGTGGAGTGCCTCCCTCGGTTAAGCTGAGAGAGAGAGAGAGAGAGAGAGAGAGAGAGAAAGATCATGTTACATAAGGATGTCCTCATCCGCGGGGATGGTACAACAAATATATTGCCACACTGTGCTTGGAACAAGGGAAATTGCTGTGCACTCGGTTTATCTGATGTTGGAACTGTAACATTTCCAATGCTATGTGGGATGCAGAAGAGTCATATTGATTATCAGAGAAACCAAAATAACCTTTTTATGCCATCTCTGATTCCTTGTGGATTAACATCATGATAGAATGCATCCCAAGTGCACCAACCGAACCAATCTAGCATTCCAGGCATCTACATAGGGAAGCAATAATGGAGCTTTAGATGTACACACCTTTTCATAAACACCAATTAAATACTGAGACCAAATTGGGCAAGATCGGTTTGTCAATTCGTAAACTGACTTGCCTGTTTCTGTTCCCTGATTGTAAAGGTTCCAGTGTACTTTTCCAAAATCCTGCACATCGTAAGAAACCAATTAGCACTGCATGTATACGAAAATGAAAAATTCTAGTATATCCCAGCTGCTACAAGATCCCAAGAAGCAGGCATTGAAGTCTCAATGAAAATTGAACTCAGATCCAAACCAGCTTCTTGGAACCCCGGCAAATTTTAGTTGCCTTACCAAAAAGCAACTGTAAATTATGCATATCTTAGCATTCATGAAACTCCAACTTTGCTAAAAGGCTACCTACTTCATAGATTCCGTCATCAGATCAAATGGATTGTCTCCATAATTCACAAAAACTGCATTTAGAGATTCTGATGCTACTATAGCGGGATCACCTATAGAATTGACAAGCAACCCATATCATCAGACCAAGATACAGATAGCTTAATCAATTCAAGAGAAGTGAAAGAAGAACGTCAATAACTTGGAGTATCTAACATCTATATGGAATTAACCAAGAAAAGAAAATATCGTTACATATTGTCCCACATTGTTTAATTACTATCTCCAAAACTACTATTTGAGCATGGGCGGCCTCTGCACTCATTGCCAATTGATTTTACTTGGATGCTAAAACTTATCTGATAGCAAAACTATAATTTTATAGGAGAATTTCTCGTAGATTTGTTACGATGGATCCCTATTTTTCCACTGTGATGTGACAAAATTAGGAGTAAAACTCTAATATTTTCTATGGCCAGACTGCATGAATCTTATTAACTGACCAGCAAAACAAAGGCTCATGCCAAAACATGGTTGAACCAATCAGTATAAACCTTACCACTTTCAACACAAAATTCAAGTTCGTTGGCCGAGTTTCCCTGCAAGCTACTTCTAAATTCACCATCTAACACCGGCAAGAAAACAATATAAGTCGCTTCTTCCTTTGCTTCCAGCAACAGCATCTGGGTTTCGGCAGGAATGTCACTTCCTGAGTTTCCCACTCGAGGTATCATCCAAAAGATTTTAAATCTGAATAAACATAAAAATCTGGCATCCCTGCATCAAACCATGAACATATTTCACATTCCTTTACTGCAAAACCATGTAGTGGTAATACATGAATGACAAAGAATTCAACTATTGCCTCCTGCTCCTTAATTCTCGACGATTGCAAATAGTTGTCAAATGACTGGTCAGTAGTCACACAGCGTCCAGATTTTGAAGTAGGGAAAGGAAAGGTAAAATTCTCCGATATTCAACCAATATGCTAGTTAAATCAGAAAGCAGTTCAAGGTGAGAGTGATGCACAAAAATGAAGAACTCTGAACTCCTATCCATAATCGTACAGCACTTCTTTTTTAGAAGAAGATCGCTGCCATTGTCATTAATAAGAAAATCCAAGAGGATCAAATTGGATATATACAGGACAATAAGACACAGTGGGATAAAGCACCGAAAACAAACACTGATAACTCCGTAATACATCCACAAAGGGAGGAAAATCTAAAACTAATACGGAGAATAAAACTAAAGAGAGGGAAAAAAAAACTCAAACTTCCGATCTCGCGATTCTCGCCCTTTATTAGCCACACCACCTGCCACCACTCACATGATCACAGCTCGCCGCCTCCACTATAAACGTGCAGCATTACTATGCTCAAATGACCCTGAAAGGAAATGGATCCTCTCCGGTCCATGTTTTGGAGTGGAGGAGATAGTCCTGATCAGGACTGCTCATTTGCTTCAATCAACGGTTTGAATGTATTTTTACACGTTTTCCGTTAAGAGTGTATTCTTAACGGTAAAAATGTATGAGAAAATCCTAACCATTGAATTTACCAATAGATGGTCCCGATCTGGACCGTCTCGTCCAGTCCAAACCATTGGACTGGCGAGAAGCCGGACCCATCTTCAAAATATGAAAGACGTTTTTAGGTTCCAGAATTTTTACATGATGTTCTACTCCAGTTCTCCTTCAAATGATGTACAACATTCCAGTGAAAATCTTACTAGACCATAGCTTTGTCACTGTACTTTTAACATATGAGAGTGATTGATTCATTTTGGACAAGACAACTATGGACCCAAAGTTTCTACGTGATATGAGAGCGATTCATGTTATCACACTTAGGAAGAAAAGACTAAATGATGCACATCCACCATGATAGAACAAAGAAAACGAAAACTTAACGACGATAGACCCAGAAAGATGCTACACCTCACCGAGTTAAATGACCGGCACATTTTTATTATGGACTTGATGGTCACCAGTACATGAGAGGGAGCCTAATTTTGACCCAATAATAACTTAAAGCTTTTGAGTTGCATTAAAGATTGTACATATTGATCAAGTAATGAGAAAAAGCTAGTCACTTTGTTTGATTGAGATTTTAAAAAGTTATTTTTGAGAGTTGAGTGATAATGAGTGGAGAGAGATAGAGGGAGAAATTTATTAAAAACTGTGCCGATAATTAAAAGTTACTCTCAAAATTGTGAACCAATTTGAGTGAGTATAGCTTACTGAATAACACCGAGCTTGAAAACGTGCCGGGAAGTGGAGTGAGCGGAAGTGGCACCCAAAAAGGCGGAGGAATCCGTCCACGGCGTGACCACCACATTATCCGGTACGCCCGCGAGAGCATCCCTGCCGTTGATGCTCAAGACCCCATCTTTGACAGTGGGTTTCTGGTTGAGGAACATAACAGGTCTCCATGTCCTTTGAGACTGCACAGAGATTACCCTGTGGTGGTAACTGGATCCCAAGATTAATGGTGAGAAGTAGCAGGCATTTTTGAGGTTTCTCAGAGGTGGTGGTGGTGATACAATCATGCCTAGTTTTTAAGGAGGAGGGATGTGCATGATTGGCCACTATATAAGGAATAGTGTACGATTGGTAAAATCGAAATAATGAACCCCCCTGTCCTTCGAAGGACCAACTGAAAAGGGTGTTTGTGATTTCTGTTGGGTTCCAAAATGATAGGGTGAATCTGTGGGATTCCATAATGATAGGGTGAAAAGGAGAGAGAGAGAGAGAGAGAGATGTGTCACGGTAAAACAGTGGCCATGGTTTTAGTCATTTTGTCGTTCCTGATCTTCTACAGGAACAAGATGTCCTCTCATTTTTCTGGGGACGATTCTACCCTTAGATCATGGTTGTGGGCAGTTGGTAGTTTGGTTCAGTTCCAACTTTAAAAGGAAACATCTACAGGAAAGAAAATTACTCCCTTGAAAGGAAACATTCAAACATACCAGGTAAATTTGGAGAAATATTTCTCATATGGGTTATCGTGGGATCGATCACGTAAAATATAATTTATCACAATCTCATTTGACGATTTGAGAATTTTATTTTATAGTACTCAATTTGCTTATTGTTCATGACCTAAAATAAATACAACCAGAAATCCGTAAATATTTGGTCAAATCATATTTGTATGATGAGTAATAGATGATCAGATCGAGTTTGCACGTCAAGAATTATGATTTGAACATCACGGATCATCAAATGGGAGCGTGATTGAACTCTATTTTGTATCACCTGAAGAACACATGAGAGATAATCAAATAAAGGAATCTTAATGTATGGAGTAAATTAGAGAAAGCTAATAATGAAGTTCAAGTCTTCAATAAAATCTTTGCACTATATTGGTATATCAAACCAAACTAGTTTTCATGATTTATATACAAAAATCGATCTTGAATAAAAATTTAACAAGCGAGTATAAACTAAAACTCGATAACTTGGTTGTCACACCCCGCCTCGCAAACGTCACCCAAAGTGGGCCCGAGTCGACCCGGTCACGTGACATTTCACACAAAGACCAATAATAAATCACAAACTAACAGAATAAAACCCAGCGGAAGACTTCACACATACAAATAAAAATGTCAACGTTCTAGTCTCTCAACTCAAATAACAAACCACCAACAAACTTAAGAGAAAGCTATGGTACACAGGGTATATCGTATGTCTAAATTATGACAATTTGTGATTTTCATTATGCCGATTTTTGGTTTTCTAATGCATATTTATGATTTTAGTTACGACTTGTACTTTAAAATTTACTTGTTGAACATGTCATTAGCAGGTTACCCATAGTTAAAAAATATTGTTATTATGTAACCATAATTATTCGTACCTGACAAAAATTAAAAATTAAATAATGCTACCCACAAATGTTATAACAACACCATAAATTGGCATTATCTTACCACAATGAGTCATACCAAAAATCCTTTGATTCGTATGATATTCCGTAACAAAATCAAAATATATCCTACCAGAATCAACAATTGTTATACCCAATCCACAAATATTTGTAAAATGCCACAAATTATATAAAATAACCACAATTGTTATGACAACACCTAAAATTGTCATTTTCTTATCACAACGTATCGTATCAAAAGAAAACTTATGTAAATACCACAAATTATATAACAAACCACAACTGTTATGATAATACCATAAATTGACGTTTTCTTACCACATTGTGTCGTACCAAAGGAAATGGATTAAAATATTCCGCAATAAGACATGTCTAAAATACCACAAATTTAGTAATACAAACAAATTTGTTATGACAACACCATAAATTGACGTTTTCATACCCACAACGTGTCGCATAAAAAAAATTCAATCAAAATGTTCAGTTAACGATAGTTATAATTGGCAAAATACCATACCATAATTAAATAATATAACCACAATTGTTATAATAAAATCATAAAGTGGCGTTACCTTACCACAACTTGTCGTATTTTTTTTTGTGATGATATATTCCAGAACAAAATGAAATATGTCGTAAAAAATGCACAATAATTATATCGAAGAAAAATATATACGTAAATTAAATACCACATATTGAACAAAATTTAATCACAAATATTATAACAATGCCATAGTTTATCATTACCTTAGCACAATGTGTTATACGAAACTTAACCTAATTATTTTCAATTCCCGCCACAGAATTTTTTCAAATTTTAAAATTTCCACCATACAAGTGTAAAATATCACAAATTAAATAATATAACCACAAATGTTATAAGAAAATTATAAAGCAACGTTATCTGTACACAACGTGCCGTACAAATTTTTTCAAATTCTTAGCCCAAAAAAGGGGCTCCCACATACGATGAAATATTATATAATTAATAGCCTTTAAAATTACAAATTCTCAATTGTGTAGCTGCCGTAAGGTGTTGGAGTTTTGACATTTGCCTACAAGATCAGGGGTTCAAGTCTCGCGCCCTTCATTTATTCTTTTTTTTAAAAAAAAATACATCATCATAAAATTTCATCTATTGAGATTCGAACCCAGCTAAAAAACAAGTTGTGATGACATTTGTATCACAAGACCACCACACACAACACAAGTACATGGTATAAAAGTTAATACCTATACTTTTCACACAAATACAGATGTATTTTTTATTCCATCCATTTCGTAAATATTTTACCCTTATGTTTCATTTAAGATTTTTTACAATATTTGATTAGCTAAAACTAACAAGAATTATTCATGATTTGGCTTCAGATTTAATAATTATAATAGAAAAGCTCTGTGTAGCTTGTACACTTAGGGCTTCCAAAAGTATAGGCTGATCCTGTACATATAATAGGCTCCTAATATTGTATTTATCAACTGTCAAATAAAATATATTTCATTAAAATGTTAAACGAGAAAGATATGGCTTGGTAGTGTGTGTCTTGTTAGATGTGTAATATGTCTCTAATTTGATAGTTTGTCTTTATTTATTTCTATTTATTTATAGATTTTTTAGTATAAATTACATAGTTAGTCATTGAAGTTTCATACTTTGGCAAATTCAATTGTCCAAGTTCAATACAACATGAAAATATATTAATGCACCATTCGAGCCCTAGCTAAGGTATTTTTTTCATCAGAATCGTCTATCTTTTAAACAATATCTATTAAATTATTCGTACCAATAACGAATTTGATCGCTTATAGCTAGACACTTAATCAGATGAAAAATATCATTCTATTATTAAATTTGAGTGCCAATGATGGAGCTTCCAAAACCTAATCGAGCCATAAATTTACGTGAATGACTTTATTCAACAAACATAACGAATTCAACGGTTTTGATCGTTACTATTGTGTCACGGTGGTAAGACTACTCTACATCCAACTATAGAAGATGACTAGGTTTCATATCAAATATAAATTGAATGTACATTCTAAATGTCGTTAGCGAGTATATTTCTAGAGTGATTGATCAAAACTGTTAGACTATCAAGTTATATGATATTCAATATTGTCACCAAAATCAGAAATCATCAGATATTGACAACTGCATAATCGAAAAACATTTAAGGTATTCAGATACATTAAAGTCCAATAATGCACCACCTGAGCTCCATCTAAGGCATTTTTTTCCCCGATCGGAACTGTCTCTCTTTTACATAATATGAATAAATCATATGTACCAAGAATGAAGTTGATCACTTATCATTAGACCTTTAATCAAACGAAAATATCATTTTATGATTGAATTCGGGTGTCGATAAAAGGGCTTTCTAAACCCGATCAGCAAAGAATTTACGTGAATTATTTAATCAACAAGCATAACGAAATCAATGATTTTGATCGTTATTATTGTGTCGCGGTCACAAGTTTACTGTACATTTAGCTACAACAGAGAAATTAGTTTCATATAAAGTATATTGAATGTACAAATTCTAAATATTGTTACCGAGTATATTTATAAAATGTTTGATCAGAACCGTTAGAATGTGAAGTCCTACAATATTCAACATTGTCACCAAAATTAGAAATCATGAGATATCGACAAATATGTAACCAAACAACATTTAACGTGTCCGAATGCATTAAATTCAATCGTTAATTGTGGTATGATATATTTTTGTCTTGCTACAGAATATTTGGATTAATTTCTTTTGGTATGACACATTGTGATAAACATATGCCAATTTTTGGTGTCATCATAAAAGTTATGCTTATATTATATAATTTGTGGTCATTTTTTGGAGAGGAGGGGGAGAGAGTGAGTGAGAGAGGAGAGAGCAACCAGTTATGCTCAGCCATTTTTTCATTTTATTAATGGATTTAATAAATGGGTAGTTCGGATCATTCAATTTTAAATCCGAAGGTTTAAAATCATGATGTGTACGATACACCCCTTAATAAGGAGTGTGTACCATAGGACTTCCCACTTAATTACAACTCACACAACTAAAGTTCTCAAACACCCTTAATTACAATTTGGGAAAATTTCTTTTGTATCCCTTCGACTTTTATCTAAAATTCATTTTGGTCATTCACCTTTCAATTTGGACATAAAAATACTTCAACTTTCAAATTGGTTCCAATGTCAACTTTTAAACCGATGGCGTTGTCTTTTTGGACGGAAAAAGGAGCACGTGACCTTTATTGGAGTGTATTATGGCCCTTTTGAGGGGTTTTGGAGAGAGATAACTTTCTAGAGAGAGAAACCGGACTCCCTCACAAAACCCATTTCTCCACAATCCATCCACTTCCTCCCCATAAATTACCTTCCCTTGTCCTCAATTTTTCCAATTCCTATGCTTCTCAAATCCCCTGTTCAGAAAAAAGAAAAAGAAAAAAAAAACACATTTATTATAAAGTTCCCAGAAGAGTTCCAGGAATCCGAAGTCATTTTCCAGGAAAATGTAGTGAACGGAGAAGACGACGTCGTCGAGTGCCGAATTTTGAGGAATGAGAACCCGAAGAAGAGGAAAAAGAAGAAGATGAATTCGAATCCGGTGGATGTAGCGGAGGATAATTCGCGGGAATCCGTGGGTACGGTTCGTGGAGTTGGATTTCTTCAAAGACGATGACGACGAGGAGTTGGTGCTGAATCATGAGATTGTTGGGCGGCGGATTTTTGCCAGGAAAATGGCGTTTTCAGTTCGCAGTGGAAATGGGAGGACTTTAAAGTGGAGGAGGACGGGAATGGACCATAATACCCCTCAAAAAGGTTATGTGCTGGGCACGTGCTCTTTTTCGTTCCAAAAATATAACACCATCCGTGTAAAGGTTGACATTGAAATCAATTGAAAAATCGAAGTATTTTTATGTCCAAATTAAAAGGTGAAGAAGGACCAAAATAAATTTTAGGTGAAAGTCGAAGAAATATAAAAGAAATTTTTCCTTACAATTTTTATTCCAATACTTTTAGGCCTTGTTCGTTTGGTAACTTTGGGTATTTTGGTTTTCAAAAATACTAAGAGCAGGGACACTTTGCAGGGATCCGTGAAGGGACAATCGCGTTTGGCCCCATTTCGAATCCCAAAAAAATCTAGAAAAATATCAATAAATTTTTGAATATTATTT
>JAOTQK010000012.1:7057292-7067341 GCA_025642025.1 Rhododendron ferrugineum
ATTGTTCATACTAATATGCTTTGGAGCAGGTGGAACACAAGGACAAACTAGTCGACGTATTCCCGATGATGAAAGTAAGAGGCCTTCTTCTTCTTCTATGACTTCGGTTTATTCATTTTTTCTGTTTCTACTTTCTACTTTTTCATCTCTCGAATATAGAGAAGAGGTTCAGCACAAGATGGGAATCGGAAATCCTGCAGCGGGGCTTCCTGTAGGGCACCCTGCAGGGCACGTCCGGACTATCCATCTCGGCAATCATTGGTTCCGATTTGTTTGTTATCTTTGACCAGTAATAGTGCGGCTTTCGGTAGGGCATCCAATAGGGGCGCACATCTTGACAATCAACGGTTCAAAGATATTTCTATTGTCAAAGATAAAAAAACATATCTCAGAATCATTGATTGCTCAGATGGATGGTTCGGATACGCCTTACAGGCCCTGTTGGGGAACCCGCTCTACAGGGTTCCTAGATCCGCAAAGATGATAAGAGTATGATTTTGTATATGTGACATGGTTTTATACATGCTTCAACACAAGATGGTGTGATGGCTATTTTTTTTTTAAGGCAGATTTTTTTTATTAATCACTTAAATTGTTACAGAGATTAACAGGAATAAGGAATGATGACATCATATTCCTAATTTGAGACCGATTTGAGTTACAAAGTTAAGAATACTCATATGTCCATCCGAGGTCCAAATCCGAGATTAACAAGAAGCCAACAAAGAGGACACCTATTCGGACAAGCTCACACCTAATGAGCCAAATCCAGAAACACCTATTGGGACAAACCCATATACCTAAAGGGCTAAGCCCAAATACAAATGCACCTAAAAAAACAAAGACAAAGAATCCTAACCGCCGAAACACCGCAGCCCGCAAGAATAAACCGCCAAACACCACTGTTACCGACGAAGCAACAACCTATTGGGACAAGCCCAAATACAAAAGCACCTAAAAAAACAAAGACAAAGATGTTGTGATGTTTGTTTTATACAAGTGGAACACAATTTTATATATAGCCCTATACATGTTTTCTGTTAAGATGTCTAGCTAGTAGGAGTAATACTTTATGCAATGCTATTTATATAGAGCTTTCTCCATGTCATGACTTTGTCTAAATACTCAAAAGGGCCACCTTGATTTGGTTTCTACAGTGGCAGCTCTTGGTGAAATAGCTGAACAATTGGGTAAAACGGACTGGAATTTGAGTTTGAACGAATGTGATGAAAATGGGAATTGGCATACGCCGGTGAAGTACGGCTTGACGTATAACAGTACTGTCAACTGCACCTGCCTTAGTGATGGATGTCACATCAGTGCCATGTATGCTTCCCTTCTAATTTCCATGTTCTTCAAAATTCATACTCGCATATTACTCAGGCCCTGTTCTTTGTTATTTTTTTTAAGTACTTATTTCCCGCTTTACGAGACAAGTTATTATCTCACAATACATCACCTTTAGTTCAAAAAATAATTTTGTTTTAGTTAATGGAACACACCATCACTTATATGCTAGAAAGCTTTCATATATCAACTGTGTTGTCCCAAATTTAGACGACATACCAGAGCGACATTTTTTTTTATCAGCGAAAGTCGCTTTGTTTGAATACTAGAATAGTTTGATTAACATATTGGAAGAGAAGTTGAACTCCTAACCTCCATGCTCCTAGCACTTAAGTGTACACCAAATGCCGCTGGTCCAAACTTCTCTTGATGATACCCTACCCCACAGCGACGTGGTTGACATTTCTGCATCACATTTCTTGTTAGCCACCAAAATGACAAGTTTTCAGTTTTTAGTGCTAATTTGGCCTACCGCAGACTACGTTTCGTGCGTTTATCTGGTTTATGTCCCTAGACTCATGTATGCAGCAATATGTTGTATTATGAAAAAGGAAAATGCTAATAACAATCCAGTCAAATGGGCATGAAAATGAAAAAAAGAAAACTCAGTTTTGTATGTGTTAAAGTGCTGAGATCTCAGGGTTACAAGTACGATTCACTCTTCTAGGGGTCTGGTGACTTGCTCAAGGTTAGGTTTTGCGTTCTTGCAGAACCTAGGTTTGCAAAACCTCTCTATCTTGGCATAGGTTTGTGACGTGGAGCCTTCGGGATACCTCACGGACACAACACAACATGACACTCTCCGGACACGTGTCAAACACACCTAAATACATGCCAAATTTTCTTGTTACATTTGTTTTACTAGGACATATTGTGGACGTGGTTTGTGAAGTGGAGCCCTTGGGATACCTAAGAAGCACGGTCACGTCTACCTCCCTCACGTATCAGTGTCCAACACATATCGGACATGAACAGGACACGACACGACACGCCACTCTCTAGATCATGTCCAACGTACACCTAAATACATGTCAATTTTTCTTATTAAATTTGTTTTACTGGGACACGTTGTGGACACTCTAGGACAAGTATGGACACTCTTGGGACACATGAAGAACTCATTAAGAGATTAAAATGTAATGTTTAAAACTTGGTCCAAAGATCAAATTTTGGATTGGTGGTTAGTTCTTGAATATTAATTACACAATGACCGTTGATTTGTGTATGCATTATGATAATACTTTTTGTTGGTTTTATGTTCATTTGATTAAAATGATGTTTTTATCTATTACATAAACTCATAAGATACCTCTATGATGTTTTTATCTGAAAAAGTGGCGTATCTGTTTGTCCATATCGTATATCGTATCATATCAGTTTCTCGTGTCTGTATCTGTGCGTCTTAGTGAGTACCATCATCCACCCTACTCACTAATCCGCAAGTAGCTAGCTATTTCGCATGGGGTAATATAGGTTAAGTGCATCTGTAGTGTTCGCAGCCTAGGCAGGTTGTGATAGCATCAAAGGTGCCATTTGTTAACATAAGATTAGAAAATATTATGTTACCATGTTTTCTAATCTTTATTATTATGTTTCCTATGCTAGACAAATTGTTATTTATGTTTCCTAATTAGTTTAGGTATCCTTGTTATGCGTATTTCCTTTATTGGTTTATTGTATCTTGGTTACCAAGTCTTTGTAGCCTATATAAAGGCATATTAGGGTTATATTTCACACACAATCAATAATACATCTTTCGTTTTTCTTAACATGGTATCAGAGTTATAAGATCTAGGCCCTGTGGAATATTCGCTCTCGGCGGGCGGCCTAAATTTCGTCGCCGTCCGCCGGGCACTCATATGTAGTAACATGTAATTGGCTCGCTCATTGATTGTTCTTTACTGGCTCACTTGAGTTTGAGGGGGATGTTGGTGTTGGTTCCTGGTTCTTGATTTCTCTTGGCTCTTGGTTGTTTCTTCTCATTGTTCTCCTGATTTTCTTGGCTTGGCTTAGCTTGGTTTGGCTGCTCCTGGTTTCTCTTGGCTTTTTCAAACTCAAGTTGGTAGGCCTAGCTACTTGAGTTTGAGGGGGGATGTTAACATAATATTAGAAAATATTATGTTACAATGTTTTCTAATCTTTATTATTATGTTTCCTATGCTAGACAGATTGTTATTTATGTTTCCTAATTAGGTTAGGTATCCTTGTTCTGCGTATTTCCTTTATTGGTTTATTGTATCTTGGTTACCAAGTCTTTGTAGCCTATATAAAGGCATATTAGGGTTATATTTCACACACAATCAATAATACATCTTTCCCTTTTCTTAACACCATTCTTGTGATGAGTGATGGTGAGAGGAGGTACCAGGTGGGCAAGGAGAAGGTGAGGTGTCGAGAGAAGGTATCGAATAAAGCAAATGACCAGATCTTCTGGAGCGGGATGTAGTGGCTCGTCATGCAAGAATAGAGTTGCAGAATTGGCATTACTTGTTTCAGTTGATTAGATTTTCGCTTCAAATGCCAAATGTTCAACAGGTCCATTCTAAATCCAAGGGGAAGTTGAACTGCACCCTACATGGTTGAAAATTAAGGACATTCCTGACTGGGATGTCAAGAACTCGACATTGACCCCTGACTTTATATTACCTTTTCGGTGAATTATTAGGTGGAAAAATAAGGTGGATTCCAAATGAATTTCAAGCCTACATGAGACAAACTGTTGGTTTAGAGGTGTTTACGACGTCCAGCAATTCTGAACATTTACATGGCTCTTGGTGTGAACTGTGAAGTGATTAGTTGCAGTTTTTCCTAATACTTTTTATAGTGGGATTCTTCCCGAGCTAGGAAAATCACGCCCGAGCACATGCGACACACGAGGATACGATTGGGGTAACATGTGAGGGTACCTCGCGGAGGATAGGCCTAGTCACGTACAAGACATGTGGTAGGTCGGGAGCACCACAAAGGGTGCGTATGAAACGGTACACATGGCAGCACGACAGCACCACGAGAGGGTGCGTAAGGCCGACCAAGGTAAATAATCGGGAGTAGCTTGTAACGGTGTGGCACGATTGCCGAGCAAAGGTACAACCATGAGATCGAGTGTTAACCCGAGCTAAGCTGACCAACGAAGTGGGCGGCTGGATTAATCCGGAACCTTCTGGATTGGGGTCCTTACGTGACAAGGATGGATCTAGCGAATAAGGGAATAGTATATTCTACCATGAGGGGTAGAGATTGAGTTACTATATGGAATGAATTCCATATAGAGTCAGATTCCTAATGAGGTAGGGTTTCCTAACGAGTTAGGATACTTGGAAAGCAAGTCACACGAAATCTATAAGTAGGAGGTAAACCTAGAGAGAAGGTACGCTTTGATACAGTTGTGATATTACTGTCTTCCTTACAAGTTAGGGTTTCTAGTACGAATACTAACTTAGGCATCGGAGGGCCTTTGTCGATGAGAGGCGAAGGTGTGCTCATCCGTGTTTGTGATTGCAGGTTTTAGGGTTCCGGCGGAACTGTCACGTGCGACTTGATCCCAAAGAGTGTAGTTCTACAATAAGATGATTTTTCCTTACACTTTTCCTGTTAGTTATTGTTATTTTGTGCATCAACATTTCTAAACTTTGGCACAGAGATTACTTTTTATACTACAGAGTCTATGGATCTCTAATTAAAGACTGAACTATGGAATGCTGGAAGAATGTCTACTTCTCATCATTGATAGTGAAATATATAACATTGGTTAAATAAGTGTTTGGAAAAGCAAAGTCCCCTCAACCATTAATTGATTTACTGGATCTAATACATGTTTCTGTTTTTCTGAAACAGATATCTGAAAGGGCAGGATCTTCCTGGTGTCCTACCGAAGTCAATAGCGAACTTATCTTACCTAAAAATTATGTGGGAATGATTCCAACTAGCTAATTTACATAATCTTCCATGTCTGTTGATTTTTTACCTCGTCATTACTTTGAGAGTTCTGTCAATTGTTGCAGTGATCTCAATCGCAACTTTCTCAGTGGTTCTATTCCTCCTGAATGGACTTCTACCAAGTTGGAATTTTTGTGAGTTATATAGGCATTTCCTTTTTCCAGTAGCTGGTCAGTTGTAATACCGTCCGTTTCCTTAATAAGTAGAGTAAAATTGCTGTAGGGGTTTGACTGTGAACCGCTTATCAGGGACAATCCCAAAGTACTTGGGAAGGATTACCAGTCTCACCAATCTGTACGTACTATCTCTCTCTCTCTCTCTCTCTCTATATATATATATATGTATGTATTTTGTGTGGTGCATGTGTGTATAAATTTCAGAAAGTAGCAAAAAAGAATTGACATGTTGCATGGATAAAAATGTACTGTAATTTTGAAGGAAGTTGTTATTTTCAGGAGCTTAGAGAGCAACATGTTTGAAGGACCTGTCCCAGCAGAGCTAGGGAATCTTGTCAACCTACAGTATTTGTCAGTTATCTTTTTGATATAATTTACATTTCTCTATCGAACTCTCGATTTCCAACCACCAAACTGTAAAGTTACTTTGGTTTTGACCCCCTGCGGGCCTTGCAGCAACCTTAATTCTAACAATCTCACTGGGGAGCTGCCAAAGGAATTATTAAACAACCTGATAAATTTGCGGGAAGTGTAAGTTCATTTATCGGCCATTAAATAATGTGCCCTATTCTTCAATAGCTTGTCTTTTCTTTGTTTTTTACTCTTGGCTTGATGCAGTAGGTTGAGCAGTAACAGCTTCACAGGAAAGTTGCCCAGTTTCCAAAGTTGGGAACAACTTCGAATATTGTAAGTGTTCCTTCCTATTAAGCACACTCCAAGGAATATTTCTGAAGTTGATCAATTTTAGTTAGTCTACTCTACTTGTCACTGCAGAGAGCTTGAAGCAAGTGGTTTTGAAGGGCCAATTCCTTCTAACATCTCTCTCTTGCGTAATTTAACCGAACTGTAAGTTCAGCCTTTTTAGGTCATATATATACTTCTAGGAATAAATAATTCGATTAACTCAAAATTGAAGCCTTTAAACCAAGGTAAATATCTATGAAAGCACGCTATTGTTTATCGATTCTCTAAGCAGAAGGATTACGGACTTGAATGGAGGAGGGCCTTCAGATTTTCCAAAACTGGAAGGCATGACAGAAATGAAAAAGCTGTGAGTCATAACAACAATTGCAAAAATGGTCTCAAGTATGCTACTCTTGAACTCGCCATCATCACTTGCACGAATTGTTTTGTAGGATGCTGAGGAACTGTAATATATCCGGTTCAATACCTGGCTATCTAGGAAATTTTCCGGCTTTAACAGAAATGTAAGTCTTCTACTCCCTCATTTTTACTGGAAATCCCAATCCCGTCTAATAATTTTCGATTCCAAGGATGCTTGGGAAGATTTAGATTCTAATTGAAATGACTCGCGACTTGATAATTTACATGACTCACGAACTTGGAAATCCAAAATAGATGTTACATGTCCTAACTGGTGGAACTAACCGCAAGGATCAAGTGCATGACTAACATAAAATTTGAAAAAAAATTGGCCCTAAATGTTGAAGTTCGTGAAACGAAGGTTACCTCTGGGGGTTCGAATATGTGGGTAGCAACTTTGCGGGCTTAATGCCATAGGTTTGGTCTGTAACCAACAATGTAGCATTTATATGAGTGAATGGAACAAAAAGTCAAACACTTGTTGAAATCCTAGTTGTGATCTCATTGGTAGCACCACATTTGAATCCTAAAGACCACATCACCACACAACTATAGGAATCAACTTCTAAGCTCCCACATATGTATGCGCTGTGCAACATGAATGTTTTTCCTCAATTAGATAATTCTTTTTTGGTTTTTCTTTCCTTTTTTTTCTTTTTCTTTTTCTTTTTCCTGCTTTCATTGGATGCTTCTCTATAAGGAGTATTGTAGCTGTCTTCATTTTTTGTCTCTTCTAATTTCATGTCAAGTGGTAGCTCCCCCTTTCCTCTAGACCTCTGATAGATTTTCATGTTGTTTAGTACAAGGGTAGAACCATAGAAGTGGATTTTGTAGGATACCAACGTCAGTATATTGGAAGCTAATCACATTTTAGTGTGCCATGTGACAATCTAATATAATCCGTGAAAGACACATAAAAGCACATAACTAAGTAAATACAAAACTTTGATATAAAATAATTAAATAGGAAAACAGTGTTAATATCATCAAGTACAAGCAAGTATGACGGGTTCATCATAACGAGAACCAGTAAATGGCATAGATGCCATGAACTCATCCAACTCTTTTATGATAGGCCATGAAAATTGAATTAAAATTCGGGGGAACCATCCTTATATAAGTGTAAGTTATTAGGAAAAAACATAGAACAACAATAAAGAAAGAAGGAATATAAAAGCAATCTTCCTTGGTTCTAGTTTGGATAACAAGGATCTCGAGCCTTGTTCTTACCTTTATTTTTTCGGATCTATATGCTCTTTCTCATGATCTGTGCAACGAAATGCTACGTATTTGCTTAGACCTTTAAATTTCAACACCTATTATAGGAACTGGCAGTTCCCCTTCCATCGCCATCACATCTAGTTCTTCTAAACCTTTTTTTAAATTGGCAAAAAACACTCTTCCGGGAAATCAAATGAGATAAATAATCAGGTTATAACGCTATATACGTGCAAATAGATGATGGTTTAATCATCTAACCGGTAACTATATGAATTAAATATACCAATGTTGCATCTTGCAACTACTTAATTAGTGTAGTTCGGAATTAATCCTACTCCGATCTACATTTACTCCTATAAATTTTCGATATGTTAATGTTTGGGTAGTCTAAACATTTCTTGTGACTCGTGTCAGGGACCTAACCTATAACAGGTTGGAAGGCAATATAACAAACCTTGAGGCTGCCGGCAAATTGCAATGGATGTAAGCAACGACAATTAGTATTTTTTTTATAACATGCAATTAGGGGCACAACTTTGCCCTCCATGACAATTAGGGGCAAAGTTGTCCAAATTTCTTAGCCTCGAGTCCTTTCTCATAAATTTGTATTTTTGCGTGCCACTAGAAATGTCCTAGCATGTTGAAATGAGCATGATTGGACCACCATCTACCTCTAGCCTGAACATAAAATCCATAATGTTGCTTACATTAACAGAACCTCTGATATCAATTGTGGAGCACTTGCACTTGCATGTAGTAAGCTTTGCCCATTGGTGCAGGTGATCAAGAACATCAGCTGTAATTACATGTACGTTCTTTTTTCTTAGAAAATGAGACTTGAGAAATTGGCTTCCTACTATTCCAACAGAAAGGGCAAGTCTCCTCTTCAAACTTTCCATCACCAGATCATCCGGGTTAGAACTTCGATCCTTCGGCCAAAGATCACCATGTGCTGAAATGGCAGGATATATAGGAGGGTAAAACCAACTTGAAATGCAATGAGAGAAAAAATCAAGAAAAGAAAACTCTCGAGAAACAACCTCAAAAAGAGGCACAAAACTTGTTTGTCTCCCAACCAACATGCTTCCGATGCCTTGTGCACCCAAAAACTAGGGTGCACTCTGTTTCCAAATAGATTATTTACTTGGCATCCTTACAGTTTCACCAAAATCCCACTTCAATCCCTTCACTTTACATTATGATCGTCAATCCTTAAACTACGAGTCAAGTTGCAATATCGCTCTTCTTTCATGTGGCATCATCCATGAAGCATGGGTACTTAAACAAACATGTCGTACCATATCGGATACGTTCTGGGTACTGGTACCTCACCGAATGAAACTAATGTCCATGTTCATTTTTTCATTCCATGTTCACTTTGTTAGATAGTAGCAACTTAATTTACTGTTTAATTCTGGAGACAATGTCGCTTATTGATTGATCAGATACCTAACAAGGAACTTTCTTACCGGGCCTATCCCAAGTTGGATCACGTCCAGAGCAGCCACCTAGTATGTTATTCATCCTCAATCTTCTGATCTTTCTTCGTAATTAGTTGGGTGATACTACAATAGCCAAAGACAGGCATTACCCACATAAATGCATGTGCCTATATATCCAATCCATATATGTACATCCTTCATCTTTTGGAAAGCATATCATCTCAGGACATTTTTGGAGGCCACTGCTAATTTTCATCTTCCCGGTCACTACAATGAAAATCTTAGCTTGATTCCAGTTGTGACTGCATGCATTATGACTATGGTCTGTATTTTTCATGTGGCGGGTAGGCCCGTTTCTTCGTCCGGTCATGTGTGATCAATATACAATTATCCCGGGATCTACAAATCCCCATGTTCATTTTTTTTATTTTTTATTTCATCAATCGTCACATGGTTTTATGCAGCCAAACAGATCTTTCCTATAATAACTTTTCCGAGGTCGTTGATGACGCACCTTCTTGTAATAAAGATACCCTGTAAGTTCTCCTCCTCTCCCCAGAGAGGCCGAGAGTATCTGCATTTAATCTCTATAGTAATTTGTTCTTCTTTTTCCTTACTTTCTTCTGTTTTTTACCCTGTCACATTAGTAACTTGTTCAGAAGCTTCTCCAATGGGAACGACTCGTAAGATTCTAACTCTCAGTGGAACTGCATTTCAGTGTCCTATTTTATTAGCACTAGTGATCTCTTCCCTTCCCTTCCCTTCTCTCTCTCCCCCTCTCTCCTTCCTCCTATTTATTCTCTCACTGTTTTGACTACTGTTG
>JAOTQK010000012.1:7204724-7227503 GCA_025642025.1 Rhododendron ferrugineum
GAGAGAGAGAGAGAGGGGAAGGTCAAGATTCACCCATTTGGTCATTCAACAAAGGCAACCTTTTACTTCTCTCATCAAAGTAGGAGTAATTTTTTCGATTCCCAAAACCTGAACACTAAAAAAAAAGCTGGAAAAATAAGAAGTGGGTGATTCTAATCATTGTGAAGACTTTGGTGGTCGAGAGAGAGAGAGAGAGCAGAAGTAATGGGAATGGTTACCCAAGAAGCTATAGATCGGCTGCAAGCATTAATGGAGGAAGGTAGGCTTACACCCTCTTCACATTTTTCATTTCTTTCTCTCTACTTAGTAGATATTTTCAATTAGTACTTGTTCCTTGAACTTTCTTCTGGGGATTTTGTTTTGGCAGTTGATGAACCTCTGAAGAAAACATTCAAGGTCAGCATTTCTCTCTCTCTCTCTCTCCCTCTGGGTGTGTGTGTACATATCATATGTTTCTACGTTTGCTCGCTTTATCTGATCTGTTTCCTACTGTGGTGGAAATTCCTTTTTTTCGACGATTTATACATTGGGTTAGATTTCTTATTTTCTGTTTCTGTTCCATAAATCTAGCAGTAAATTATTCTGTGTTTGGAATGATTCACTTGGCTAATTCCTGTAAAAGTTCAAAACTTGGTCTTTTCTCCTTGATTGCAATTGGAAGCACTTGGGTATTATTTAATTCATTGCTGACAACTCTTGTTTCATTTCCATTTTTTTTATTGGCGAGAGTCTGTATTGTTAGAATAATTAAATTAACCTCTTGGAGTAGGAGTTGACCTCTTTTCCCCCTGCACTTTTTTTTTTTGGGGTCAAAAGTGAGAAAATTGTATTGATAAACGCCCAGCAGCACTTACAAAACGGAGATCATTACAAAAAATTTGGACAAACCCAAACTAATCGTCTAACAAATACAAACCAAGCAAATCTCGATGTCTTTCAAAACGGAGATTCACATGGCCTGACTCAATAGCGACACTTTTAAACTGCCTAAAATCTAATTAGGAGTCTCAAACGAGAAAAAGTACAAAGTTAAGGATAAAAGACACCAAATACCTAGACTATCAGATGCACTCCACCTAAGTATGAACGCACCAATGAACTCTCAAGCAAGAACTACAGATCTGCCAAGCTGCCACGGGTTGCCTCGCCAAAGACATCGTGTAGGGATAGAACGCTGAAGCACAAATATCGTTGTGAATCAACCTCGATTTAGAGAACCTGATCTGTAAACAAAATTCGTCCAAAGACAAAACTAATAACTCTCGTTGAACGAGAGACAAACTCTCACAGATCAGACGACAAGTCGTGGATCTGGAGAGACGGAAGGAAAAAAAAAAAAAAGGAAGTCAGTAGTACCATGGCCTCCCCCTCCCACCGCCGCACACGGGTATGGAACCCACGGAGGGAGGGGAAGGGAGAAGATCAAGGAGTTGTGGTGGCTAGGGTTGAGAGAGAGGGAGAGAGAGATAGGGTTGAGCCACACTTACACTTTCAATCAATTGAAAAGGCCCTATTCCCCCGCACTTAAGTGCACGCTTGATGCCATTGGGCCAAAGGCCTCTTGGCTTTGATAATTTTCCATTGATTGTCATGTGATGTTTCGAATATTTATTTACTTGACTTTAGCTCGGGTGATGGACTGATTGGCTTGGTTCTTAGAGGGATTTGTTTTAACCTAAATGTATTTTGAGGGTTGTTGAGATTATCTTCACATCTCTATTTTATTGGGCAGATTTGGAAAATGCTTGTAATTGAATGAGGTTTGATATTTGTTCTATTCTGTTTATGTTCTGTAATTTGGTGGCTAACTTAAGCTTTTCCTACTACTGAAACGGTTTATTTGAAGTAGATGAGTAGTTTTGAATTTTCGACATTGGGCTCTATATATGATCCGGGTACTCAAGATCAAATATTCAATGTCTCAAAATTTAACAAGGAGATGTGCTTCTCATGAGTGTGCGATTGATTAGTCGAGGATGGAATCTTTCATCCTTTTACCAAGGACTTACATTAACTCTAAAGCTGTATTTGACAAAGCAAAATGCCTAATTGGTTGCACTAGCACCGTTGTCCTGCTTTCTTCCTTTTCCACAATCCCATTTACATGGTCACTAGACTTGTTGAGTTTTAGTATTTTTAATTCTTTTACCCAAATCTTTTCGCAATGTTTATTCCTACGGGCTTCCATCCTCCACTACGGTACTGCACAGTTGGAAGCAGGGCTGGCTCTGAGATTTGTGAGGCCTAAAACGAATTTTTCAAATGGGCCCCTCAAATCCCAATATACTTTGCATAGGTAAAAAATGAACAAAATCACATATTCAGAAATTGTGAATCTTTACATTTGTGGCATTACTTTTGCTGATTAGTTGATTTAGATCCTTAAAGTACTTTTTGGTGAGTAGATTGAAAGAGTTTTAGAAGTTTTTCGTTAAAGTGAAAGAAGAGCAGTGAATAAGCGAAGGCCTTTCAGGCTTTAAAGAGTTAACATCTTTTTTCGAATTTTTTTTTTCTATATTAAAAAAAAAAAAAAAATTCTTCTTGATAAGCATCTTTTCTCAGAACTTAGACCCCTTAGGTCTTTAAGTTAACGAAATGGGCACCAAATTGTCTCATGTTTTGGCCTTTTCACTAGGGCCTTAATTTATTTTGAACGTATGCCCCAATTATATATGGGTCTTAGTAGCAGGATCCTTCTAAAATGGGTGTGCTCCCAAGACGGGAGCTCGAATTGGCCCTCCCAAGATGGGTGCTTGATGGGAGCTTATCGGGCGGTTAAGATAGTTACTCTTACTTGTAAGGGAGTTATGCCATTGTGGAAATAAAAATGTGAAAATCATATCAGTCAACAAGTTTTGCAAATTGAAAATATCTGACTTCCTATAATTACTCTTTAAGATCGGGAAAATTCTCAATAAGTATTGCTTTTCCTTCAATGGTTAAGTATTTAAATATATGTTATATACGTATTTATATATAATCTAAACGCTCCTTAAGCTCTCCCAACCTTGGGAGCTTTTAGGTGCCTCCGTTACCCGCACCCACTCCCGCCCCCGCCCTCGCTCCCACTTCGTGCTACTAAGATATGGGTCGATAAAATTGGGGCCCCCAAAATTAGTGAAATTTGTGGGCCTAAGGCGATGGCTTTACGGGTTTCAGCCCGAAGCCTGCTCTGCCTAGAAGCCTTTTCCCCTATGCATAGCCTAGAACAGTCTTTTGTTGTCCAATGATACTGCTACCTAGTTACGGTTTTTTAGTGGTATAAAAAAGTTACGTTCCTTTTTTTGTCAGATAAGTGCTATATGGTTACTTCTGCTCTGTGGAAGTTATGGCGGAGGATTTCTAGTAGTTGTCCAACAACACTGTTGTCTAGTCTAGACTTACCCAAAAAAAACAAAAAACACTGTTGTCTAGCTACCTTGTTTTTGTGATACGTGCTATCTAGATAGTAGTTACTTTAATTAACAAATGACCACTTCAATAACAAAACTGGTGTACATCAAAAGAACAAAAAAAGAGAAGGATTCTTGTTACCATCTTGTATCAGATTTGTTCCCGCTAACTTTGATTCACAGTAATGGAGAATGGCAGTAGATGTACTGTAAATTTGTTTGTCTGTAGCTACGATAGCATCAATCTCCGATTGCATTTTAGTGTATGCTGTTAAACTCTAAAGAAAGCTTTCTTCTGGTGTAACTTGATTTCACTTCGGTAGGTATTCTGATATGTTTAGGTAAAATGCTAACTGATCTCTAGTGGATTACATGAGGTTTCAGTTAAATGTGGCATTTTGGCCTGCAGAATGTACATCGGGGCTATCCAACTGAAACTTTGGTCCGGTTCCTCAAAGCAAGAGAAGGGAATGTTTCCAAGGCTCTCTCAATGGTTATATTCATTTTTTCCTGGTTCAATAGTTTTAGCCACCTGCCCTTAAGTTAAGAAAATGAGGCATATCATTTTGTTATCTTTCTCATAAGTTAGTGAAAATGATGCTGTTTCATTTTTCAGTTGGTGGATTGTTTAAAGTGGCGGGTGGAGAATGATATTGACGGTATATTAGCGGTAAGTTCAAACTTCATGTAAGAGCCTAGTTGAGTTAAAGCTAACTGTAGGATACAAATGCTGGTGGACCTGCCTACGACTTGTGAGCTCCATCTCGTTGTGTGCATGTACAATTTTGCAAACAAGTTAGTCCGGGGATGTGGATGGTTGAATAATTTGTTTCCATTCGGTTAACTTGATCATTGAAACACAACTGCACTTTTCCTATTTGACAATGTCAATATTGCGTCTGCATCCTACTTCTTTTAAGAGAAATCAAATGCATTTCTATTCTAAGTATGATTTGCTACAATGGCTCATTGTATTCTGATTTTCTGGCGCTTCTATTTGCAGAAACCCATTGTTCCTACTGATCTATACAGAGCAATACGCGATTCACAACTTGTAGGATTGTCAGGTTACTCGAGAGAGGTGCTTTTTTTTTTTGTTTCTCATAGTGGCCTTTGTGTTTCTTTTTTTTTTTTTGGGTCAAATAGCCTTTGTGTTTCGATTGCACTGCATCTTGCATAATAGAGTTCAATACAAATCAAGCAAACTCATGGCACTTTGAAACCTTGTCATGTACTCATGGTCACGATTAATGGCATCCTCTGTGACAGGGCCTTCCAGTTTTTGCTATTGGCGTAGGGCTTAGCACCTTTGACAAAGCATCTGTAAGGACTTCGACATTTCTAATTTCCTTTACTTGTTGAAATACTTTTGTTTGTCTTACAATTATTATAAAGTTACTGCCAAACTCCCACTGCGATAATTTGAGGGGACATGTGCGGCATTCGATTCATGTGTTGTACAACACAACTAGAAAGGAACGTTAATAGAGATACAAGAATTAAATTTTACACTTCTCCTTTCAAATACATGATTTTCCGGAGAAATTGGCTTGCTGGGGCTTTATTAATCCTTGACAAAGTGCCATTTTGATCAATGGAAGGAAGATGTTTTTCTTTCTTCCATTGTGTTATATGTATCTCTTTGCCAAGGGTATTCTACTGATGATTTTCTTCTTTTCTTTCCGTTACTGTTTTCTTTTTTCCTTTTCCTTGTGGGAAGAGATTGTATTCATGTACACTACGATGAAAAATTCCTCACATGTTTACATGCGTCTTCCCAAATTTCAGGTCCACTACTATATTCAGTCACACATTCAAATCAATGAATATCGGGACAACATACTTCTGGTGTGTAACACAATTCTCATATGTTTGTCTGTTTTATTGATTATCGAACATTGTGTTGACTAATAGACTTTGTTGTAGCCTTCTGCCTCAAAACAGTGTGGGAGACATATTAGTAAATGTCTGAAGGTTTTTGATATGACGGGCCTGAAGCTTTCAGCACTTAGCCAAATCAAGGTATACAGTTGCTGGCGCTGCAGAAAATTTTCCTTTCAGCTTTTCCCCTTTGTCGTTTAGTGCGGGGAAATATTTTTGGGACTGTCATCGCTTTTATCAGACTTCTTACAGCATTCTCTTTCAGAGTGGTACTTAGCTACTAACAGATCCATTTATCTCAATTTAGTTGTAGTCTTTGAGACCTGAACTGCAACTGAATTCCTCGAGCAATTCTCTTATTCTCATTATTTCTTTTGTACTTCAACTTACGTTCTTCTGGTCACTATACAACACTACCGTCTGAGGATGTGATGTTCTCTGTTTCTTTCAGTCAAAATTGGGGATCTAAAGTTCAATTAACAAAAACAAAGCCAACACTACCGTCTGAGCTATTGGATATGAAATGGAGTCTGAGTTAATGAAGTGAATGAATATATAACTAGCCCCTCTAAACAAAGGCCGTAACAACATAGATTATCAGATAACTAATTGGAAATGACAAACTATCAAGTACGATAATAAGGAATACAAAGTCTTTAAGAAGATGTAGCAGAAAGTTGCAACCATGAGCTACGAACAAAAAATTCTTTGCCAGAATTCTATGCTCTGCCCTTTGTATGTAGTGGAAATATATTGGAAAAAAGTATTGCCGAACAAAATCCTAAAAAATCTGTCCTCCTTGGTGAAAAATTAAGCAAACGCTGTTGGGCTTATCATGATTACTGGCGATGTGACATGAATTATGTTTCTTGCTGGGTCTGAATCGTATGATTTATTGTATTATGTCTACAATCTTTGGGACTGCTATTATATTTCACAGATCTCTAAGATAAATGACATGGCTATTGAGGATTCTGTATTACTTATTGACATTGATGTCATGTGTTCATGCAGCTTTTGACTGTTATTACTACGATTGACGACCTGAACTACCCAGAGAAGACGCTTACATACTATATCGTCAACGCTCCCTATGTATTTTCAGCTTGTTGGAAGGTACACCTCCCAGCTTTTTATTCTGATTGATCCCTAACACATTCACGTTTAACAAGTACTATTTTTGACCTGAATGTCTTCTCTTATATGTAGAAAATAGTACTTGGGTATTTTAGCATACCAGCTCTGTGAAACCTTAACTCTTGGCAGGTTGTCAAGCCTCTTTTGCATGAGAGGACAAGAATAAAAGTGCAGGTACTGCCAGGTTCTGGGCGAGACGATCTGCTGAAGGTAGGACAGTTTATCAATTACCTTCAGTTAAAACTTCCATGTATTAGTCAAACATTGGTATATTAGGACCTCAAGATACAAACGGTTTCATGTTAAGATTTATTCTGCTTGTGTAGTTTGAAATCACTAATTGTGAGAGGCTGAGACCAACTAGGACACAGTTGTTGAAATGCATTAAACACTGTTCTCAGACTCATCTTGATGCCCTATTAGCTAGTCATTAAAGATCATATGGTTGTGTATGCAATAGCATCTTAACAAATCACAATACATTGTGTCTGTCACATATTCTGAAACGGATTTGACCAACTAGGACATGGTTGTTGAAATGCATTAAACACTTTTCTCGGGCTCATCCTGATGTGCTATTACCTAGTCATTAAATATCATATTGTTGCATATGCACTAGCATCTTAATAAATCATGATACATTGTGTCAATGTCACATATTCTGATACAGAATTTCAGTCATCAGTTGAAGCTGTTAGAAACTATTGCCTATCTGGACTTTGGAACCAGTATGGTATGCATGCAATGCTTGTTCTAGTGCTTTGCATATGGCGCGCGTCCCCCATAAAATAAAGCCTTTTGTACATTAAACTGGTCACACCACTACACCAGAGCATTCCCACTATATGCACTAGGTATAACCGTAGAATGGTCCAAAGATTATGAATATACTACTAGAGCTTTAATGGCTACAAAGAAGGGATGTAGTACCTAATGTCTTATTTCTCGTGGGTTCAGAATGGTAAAGGTTCTTATGATAGCTTACTGCTGGCAACAAGATTTCATTTACTTGAAACACTGCCCTAATTTATTTATTTTTTTGAACAGCGAAAACACTGCCCTAATTTCATTCGCATTTCTTTTCCATAGATAATGGATCAGGGATCCCTCCCACACTTTTGCCGAAAAGAAGGGTCTGGATCATCCAGACATATGGAGAATTCAACAGAGAATTGCTATTCCTTGGATCATCCATTCCATCAACAACTCTACAACTACATCAAGCAGCAATTTGCAATCCGAGAACCTGTGAGACCTATCAGACAGGGATCTGTTCATGTCGTTTTGCCAGATTCAGCAGTGGAAGACATGGAAATTGCAAAAACCCTTGAATCTGAGTTGCAGAAGTTTGATTATCAGGATGAGATCCGTGGGTCGTTAGACGGGCTGAAAATAGATCATGGCAAATGAGAGGGAAGGTAATGCCTCTCTTGTGGTGACGAGTTGGAACAGCAGATGCACTATTACAATTTACTGCTAACTGTGGCTTAATTTATTGCCCACGTCAGTAGGGATGTTTGGTGCCAATGACCATAATAGTTGCTGTATTAACTCAATACGAGTTTTCTGGAAATAGCTAATATTATTCGTATTCACTTAACTTATTTGCTGGCTAATCAATTTCAATCTATTTGTAGCCTGCAGTAGGAAGAAAGCAAACGGCTTATGTAAGTTAATGTCTACGTGGATCCTGGCTTATGTCATTTGTACAGAAATGTTTGCTCCGTTGTATGCTAGAGCAAGATAAACCCTGTAAGCATCTAATTCTTATTCAATATTCAATAGCTTGTTCCTAACGTGTTTCTTTTTCCTACTGATGTATCTTGGGTGGAAAGGCAAGCCCATTGGCCATTGCATAGTTTCCACTGTAGAATGGATGGTTATGCTTAGTTTTATACCTTAGTTTCTCCACATGGTGTAGAGGGTCACACAGGAGTGATGGTTATGACTACGTTCTAGACACAAAAGCAATTAAAGCGTGAAACTATAAGGTCAAGAGAATCATGAAAATGTTTAAGAAAAATATTACAGGAAACAAAAAGTTAAATGACCTTTTGTGCATATTTTGTTTTTTTGTTTCTAGAGCAGGAACATAGGAACTCCAACCCACATTCAGATTCATGTTTGATCCACTATATGAGTGAAGCTTGCCAGATGCACTTTGTTAGAGGTGGGCAGTTTTCCTTTTCCCATTTTGGATACCATCCAAATGTGTAGGATTAGTATTGCTTTGGAAACCTAAATATACTCCATCTCTTCCCGATTAGAGGAAGTCTCTGCCGCTGCCATGTTATCTTCTTGTTGGCGCCACTTCCGCAGTTCTCCCTCCACCACTTGTTTGGCTGCCTCGGCCATCTCTGCTTTCTTCAAAGCATCTTCAGTTTCAGTCTTCATATCCTCTATCTCCTTCAAACCCTCTTCCAACCTCTTTGCTGCCTCACTTTCCCTCACCTTTATGGCTTCCACCTCAGCCATGGCATCTGCAACTTTCATTTGACCTAACTTTTCAAATTCCTCCACTCTTTTCCTCAAAGACTCAAATTCCTCAGCTGATAGCTTGATCTTGTCCTTAGACTCTGAATTCTTAGAATCAGTACACGAAGGCGTGAGGTGAATCTGATCGTTGACAACCTTTGCAGCTGCTTTTGCTTCTTCAGCCTCTTTTAATGCAGCTTGTAGCTTCTCCTCTGTTTCCCTTTCCAAACTTCGTTTGGTTTCAGCCTCTCGCTTCAGATCTTCGATACTTCTCCTTAGCTCTTCTAATTCTCGTCTTGCATGATCGGTTTCTGACGATAACTGTTGAAGAGTTGATTGCATATTGTTAGAAGCCTCTTCTTGTTTGATTTCTCCTGCAAGAGCTGCTTCAAGCTCCTCTTTGATTCTTTCCAGTTCGATTCTTAGGTTCTCAGAGACCGATTCTGATTTTGCTTCCTTCTCCTTCCACTCACAGCAATCCTTCTTCACCTCATCCAGATCCAGCTGCAGCGAATTTACTGAGCTACAGAGCAAGCTTTTTTCTTTTAAAACTTGTTCCAGTGCATTTTTAGCATCCTCAAGCTCCAAAGTTACTGTTTTCAGAGATAGCAGATCTGACTCGCGCACATTTTTCAACTGTTCTTGTATGACTGCAATTGCTTCTGTTGTTTCTTCAAGCTTCTCCTCAAGATTTCCAGACAGTTTCAATTCAGATTCCTCTTCCTTCAGCGTTAGCATTTTCTTTTCCGCTTCTTCCTTGGCTGTTCTAAGGAATTGCAGACGGGCGTCTTTATCTGCCGCATTCTTAGCTTGCTCATCTTGCGCTTGAACAATGGCGATCTTGACCTGACCGAGCGTTTCACGCATCGTTGCGATTTCCTTTGACAGCTCATTTAACCGCTCTCTGTTAACCTTTGTTGCATGTTGAGCATCTGCTGCCTCTTGGAATGCTGATAGTTTTTTATCCAGAGCCGCATCAAAATCCTGTCGAATGCTTGTAAGCTCTTGTTTTGCACCAATAAGTTCAGCGGCAGAGGCCTTATACTGTTCTCTTTCGCTATCCACGGCCTGTTTCCAAGAAGCACTGTCGAGTTGCACTTCTTTTAAGCTGGATTTGGCTTCTTCGAGTTCTTTCGCTCTATTCTTTGCAGCTTCTGTTGCTGCAATCGCTGCTTGCTTGGATTCACTCGCAGTTTCAAGCTTGCATGTTAGTTCTTGTAGGGTTCTGTTGGCCTTTTCAAGTTCCCGAGCTGCTTGGGATTTTGTAGTTTCTGCACTTTTGAGCTGTTCTTTGAACTTTTCGAGTTCTTTATGGGCCAAGTGAAGCTGTGTTTCTTTCTCTAGTACCCTCTGTAACAAAACAAATTAGAAAACGAACGGTAAACTTTAAAGCATTAGACAATTAATCTTTGTCCTATGTTGGTCTTTTTACCTGTGAAGTAACCGCTTTACTGACTTGGATGCATCTATCTGAACCCTACTAAAAATGAGAGCGTACAGGTTGGTTTGGATCAATATGGCATTATGACTTCATTCTTGTTCTACGTTTTTTCTTTCTTTTACGATAACGGTTGGTTTCTTATCACGTAGAAGAGCCGACATAACGTCCCATTCTTTTGGTGGGTAAACATGTTCGTCCGTAATGTATCCTTACTGTACCCAAATTCTATTTTTGTAGATTTGCTCACATGTCTGTATCTGTGTATCCGTGTTGTGTCAATGTCCAGTGTCAGTATCCATGCGACGTAGATTCTAACTATAAATGAATTACCCTAGAACTTCAGGCGTAACGGGGGTTGTAATCCTTTCTACTGCAAGTGTCTATAGAAGAATATGCTATAATTACTTACCTCCTCGGCAGTTTTAGGCTTCTTAAGGACAGGTCTGGCCTTTGGGGAGGAGACTTCACCAAATAAGCTAACAGCCGCCTTGACAGATTGGAACGGTGCTCGGGTATCGATCTCACCCACCACCTCTGTTCTAGGAGATCCTCCTCCTATGCTGCTTGGAGACCCTGTGGTTCTTGGAGAACCTGCAGCAGCTCTTGGCGAAGAACCCGTCACATTCTGCCGCGTTCTTATGCCGAAACTAAACATGATTTCCTCCTACACACCTGCAAAATCTGTTTGTCAGACGACATTCCTGTGGAACTCATTGAAGTTTTGACCAAAATCATAGGACTAGATAAGGAATAGCTCAATTGACGGACATAATATTCAACGTTTCTGGTGGTGTTTTCACGGATAAATTTCCCACAGGAAAGGGGTTTTTCCCTACTTCTTGGTGCCCGGTTGATGACGATGAAGATATTTGCATACTCGCGTATAAGCAACAACAATCATGTAATTCCCAATTGCTCGGGTATGGGAGAGGAGGATCGTAGATAGACCTGATCTTTGATAATATATGGACAAAGTGGCTGCTCTGTGAAACTTTTATGACTAAGATAGTGGCCTCCTATTCCTCTAAAAATTAATGAACTCAACGGACGTTATGCCCCTCCAAATCAACGTCGGAAGACAGCTGAGAAGGCAGGCCTAGAGATCCGAATCAAAGAGACGGTATTAAGAACATTTTGCAAAAATGGGGATTCAAAGAAAACGTAAAATGAAGATCCGAGGAAGAATACCGCAAATTACAAACTGGATAATTCTGAATTGGTAAACGCAGTGTCTAACAATAATAACTTTTAATCTCTTTTACTCACAATAATGCTATATTTTCTGGGAATCAGCAATGTACGAAAATACGGATAGAAAAACCGATACATGAATCAATAACCCTAATAAGTTTGGAAGAGATGGGCTTGGCTTCTTCGATCAAATTTCGGCATTGTTCATTTCCATAGGAAAATTCAATGATTTTCCTCTTTTAATTAAAAGAAAAGAAATGTAGTATCAAACAAAAAATTAGAAAAGTAATTAATGCAATGTACCTCAATGGAAGATGTTCTTTAGATTGCCTGTGATTTTATGTCGGGCAGAAGAATCAAGCAAGACAGAGGAAGAGGGGAAAAAAAAACAAAAAAAGGGTTCTAAAAATGTCAATAGAGAAAATCTCGAATTAAATTAGCATACAGCTACAATAGGAAAATAATCGAGACACGAATGCTCAGATTAGAATATGGATGTGGCCGGAGCTGTTTGTGTGTAAAGACAACCCGTATAAGGTGTGGGGCTCACGGAATGGTTGCGGACACATTTTGGATCTGCATGCTGCGACCTGGTGCAAAAAATGGACTAAAGGAATTTTTTTTTTATTATGGTGAAATATTATAGTATTGGATTATTATTTTTTTTCAACTACCATTATGGAATTTGAATGGACAAATCAAGAGACATTTGCGGATGACCAAAGGAAGAGTGCCCAAGTGCGTCAACAAGCAAAATAACTTAGTGCCAGGTGAACCAGTAAAGTCTATGAAAACATACATTCATGTACATACACCACATAAATACGCATTTTGGATCCGTCTCAGGTCTAACAAAAATGATCCGAGCCGCTCATTTTGTTCAAAATAGTTTGTTTACAGTCCCTATAAAAAATCAACTCAATCCTATGTCGGTAAAGACATTTACGAAATTGCTTTAGAATTCAAGCCTGGATTCTGTAGCGAAGGTGGATGCTTCGTAAATGCATTTATCTATATCAGATTGAATTTATTTTTTACAGAAACCGTAAACAAACTACTGTATTTTGAACAAAATGAGCAGCTCGAATGTAAGCAATGTATGTACATGAGTGTAGTAGTAGCACTCTGAATTAACCATGGCTACATTATGATATTAGGGGGAAAAAATTTCGCACTCTATTTTTGTTATTTCGACATAAATAAGTTTCCTAAACAAGAAGACTATTTAATTTCTTTTTTTTATTAGTGTGAGCTCACTACGTTATTATTATTATTTTTTAAATGTTTGAAAAATAAACTAACAGAAACATGGTTAATTCACACGGGATCGGGCTTCGGAGGGAGTTTATCCCCACTCATTGGCGGACAAAAGGGGTAGCCGTTGTGCGCCAATGCATACGGGAATGTAGCGCGCCTCGGTACGTTTTTCCATATATCTCACCACCGTGATCCCAAATAGTTTAATTAATTTATAAAGTTTGCATAGTATATCATCCGAAAAAAATTAAATTAATGTGTGTGGGGGCTGGGCCCCGAACACTTGCTTGCGTAAGCTATGAGCAATTTAGGTATGTACTAAAAGTGTGGGTGGTTATAGAATCAGTAAGTCTACTGGCAGATTTTCTGTACAGATTTGTTGTGGGGCCCACTACGGGTCCCACAAAAATGATTCGAGCCGTTCATTAAATGTAAAACAGTTTTTCAAGGGCCCTCGCAAAAAAACAGTTCAATCCGATACTTATAGATACTCGATCCAATCATCTAACTTTTGATTTTGACAGATCACGGTCGTCCATTTATTTGTGTAAAAAATCAACTTTTGACATACCAATCGATATCCGGACAAGCTGATTTTTTGCGTAAATACATTATTTTGCGGGCCTTACAAGATGCACGGTTCGGATTTTTCAAAAAACCACGTGAAGGGGGACCCACAAGGGGCTGTCCGGACAACCCCCCTTGTCTGGTTGATCCGGACAGAACATTTTCTCTTTTTAAATACTTATTTTTCGTTCGACGAGACATGTCATTATCTCAATTTTTCGCTTCATGAGACAGATCATTGTCTCACAATACATCATCTTTTATTAAAAAATAAGTATTTATTTTAGTTAGTGAAACACATCCTAAACGGTATTTTTTGTATTCAATCAAGAAATACTCACGATTTTAGACAACTCATGTCTATTATCTAAATAAACTAAATTGTATTTTTAGTGAAAACAAGTAATATTTGGACATTAGTCTAGAGACGAAGACATAAATTGCGAATTCTCTTTTATCATGTTAGTATTTTTCAGTACGTCACAATTATAGAAATTAAATTTTCGTAAAAGAGTATGAATTTGATTTACCAGTGCAAATGCATTGAACTCGGGAGGTTTAAGTTAGTGATTAACTTATGCAGAATAATTTTTTGGTTTTGTCTCTATTCAATTTTTTTTACATTTGTTAGTTTTACACCAAACTTTTATGTGATATGAGTAAGGACGAAATGAATCAGATTGTAAAAAAATTTAACTTTTACCCAAGTATTTTGAAAAATATCCAAAGAAAAAAAAAGTCAGTTTTTGAAATTTTTCTTGAATATTTTCCAAAATACTTGTTTAAAAGTCATAATTTTTTCTTCTCGATTTCTTTCGTCCTTACTCATCCATATCACATAAAAATTTAGCGTGAAACTAATAAAGATAATTACAAAATTATGCTCCATAAATTAATCATTAGCGTAAACGGGAAGAAGAAATTTCAAGCAATGAAAAGTGGGTTATTGACACGTGTCATAAAACTGGCATAGGCCGTGCAATATGGGGGCAAGTTGACCAAGGGAGAAAAGAATTTGGTAAAGGCAGGGATTATTTTTGTCATTTGGCTTTCACATCTTAAACGCGTTTATTTTTGAGTTTCCAGAATACCAAACATTAAAACAAAAAGCTGTCAATTCAGCCACGGGACTCGTGCATATTCCTAGAATTATTCATTGGAAAATTCTTAAAGGGAAATGATTTTGTCATACTATTTTTTGATAATGCCACACATTGAAAGTATATTTTTGCTCCAAAAAATACACTTGCATGGTGTGACATTATTAAAAAAGGGTGTGGCAAAATCACTACCCTTCTTAAATCAGTCTAATGGGCTGACAATAGTAAGTGAATGAATGTGTATTAAAGGGAGTAAAAAGTTCACAAAAATACGTGTTTTACTTGTCTTCTAGTATTCTTATCGTCAACCTAGTGGAGTGACAATAGCAAGACCGTTACCCTTCAGTGCATTAGGACCCTGGCTTAAAACAGCGGTGCTACGCCCATCGCACGATTTCACCGCTCTCTCAATCTCACCGTTCGTCTGGGCAATCAATAGTCCGGATTTTAAACAAATTCTTTCGGGTTGAACTCTTACCTGAAGAATTTGTTTAAAATTCTGACCGTTGCGGTGGGGGAGCGGTAAAAGAGAGGTGTGGGTAGTAGACTTTTCGGGCTTAAAATTTGACACCGACACTCTGGTGACGTTCCGCTTTCTTTTTAAAAAAGAAGGTAATTTCAAGCTCAAATATAATGAAAATTAAAAAAAAAATTAATTTTTTTTGCACCGTTTAAAAGATCTGATCTATCAAATAAGATCCATATTCGTAAAAAAATTATTTACGTAAATACATAATTTTTGAACCTGAAATTATTTTCCTTCCCTAAAAGTTTCTTTTCCTATAAACCGAAACACCCCCTCTCAACACGTCCAGTCGTCCACACCCACACCCTGCATCTCTTCAAGCGCGCACAGAGGGAGAGAGAGAGAGATGGGACAAGAGGTTTATCTTCCTCTATTTGAAACGAAGGCAGCAAAAGGACGCGCCGCATACAAACTGTATTCGTTATCAGTGTTCGTGGGTATCTTCTCGATATGGTTTTTCAGAGCGAGTCATCTTCCACCAGCAGAAACCGAGCGTGGGAGAAGATGGGGTTGGATCGGATTGTCCATGGCCGAGCTCTGGTTCAGTTTCTACTGGTTTCTCACTCAGTTCGCTCGATGGAATCCCGTCTATCGCTCCACCTTCAAACACCGCCTTTCTCAGAGGTCTCCCTCCCTCCCTCCCCCCTCTCTCCACACATATGGATTAATATTGAAATATGTATGTATACGTATGCAAACACAAACTCCGGATACCACTGTGTTCAGAATCGTTTGATGCATGTGGACCGATTTGTATCAAATGGTCGCAGATGCAATTTTCTTTGGAGTTGTGTTTTAAAAGTGTGTGCGTAGTGCCATACCATTGCTCAGAATGTAAAAGAACCGTTGGGTCAGCCTGTATGGTCAGCCGATCACTACCCTGTTCTGCCAATGTGATATATTATGAGAAAATGACCCCTCTTGTAAAGAGAAAAATAAATACTTAAAAAAATAAGAATCTTAGCAGAACGGGGTCTAATCAGGCAAATCGGACTGTACGACCATCATATTATGGATGTGAAGTTCCTGTGGGTGCCCCAAGGCAAAATACTGATTCCGAAAGCCTGATTTGAACCGTTCACAATGCTGAGCTCGAAGAGTTGAGCATCATGGCTAAAAACAATTTGATCGAATATTAGTACCTCAATAATCGAAGTACGCATCTAAAAATCGAACTTTATTGAATCATAGATTTATCGATATTTGATCGATTTGATTTTTTTCAAGCATGTTAATGGTTCCGTTCAAAATTTAGCTACAGATACGAGAAGGAATTGCCAGGGGTGGATGTGTTCGTGTGCACAGCAGACCCAACGATAGAGCCACCAATCATGGTGGTCAACACCGTCTTATCCGTCATGGCTTACGATTACCCGCCGGAGAAGCTGGCCGTTTATCTCTCCGACGATGCCGGATCGGAATTAACATTCTACGCATTGTTAGAGGCGTCCCGATTCGCCAAGCACTGGCTGCCGTTCTGCAAGAAGTTCAAAGTCGAACCGAGGTCCCCCGCTGCTTACTTTTCCAACGTCCATCGTGATGACCAAGAACCGTTGGGTGATGGTAGTGAATATCGGTCGTCTGTCAAGGTATATTTGCCTAAATTTTCATCATTTGAATCGTTCATTTTTTAATTTTTTTCAACTTGCTTAGATCACCGCAAAGAACATGTCTACGCAAAATTAACCTGCTCGATCGGATCTCAATAGATATGTGACAACTTGCATTTGGTTCGATAAATTAGACGGTTTAAACATGAGCATATTTAATTTCCATTACGGGTTAAAAAGGCTAACTTGTTTATAAAAATAGCTATATCCAATTTAGTTGATCTTTTTTTTTTTTTTTTGTAGACATGCTATTCGTTGGGAATGGATTATTTTTGTAATTTTGGGATGAGTCTATAAAATATAAATTTGGAGGAATATGAATAATGAGTTTTGGGATGAGCTCATCAAAATAAATATTTAAAAACCTTTTCTTCTCTTTCTTCAATTATGGTGTACAATTTGGATTTGTTAATGGACAAAAAAGAGAGGGCAACCGACAGCTTTTTATATGATTGGAAAGAAAATGGGGTAACCAATACCTTTTCTTCTCTTTATTCCAAGTTTTGGATTCGACGAGACAGGTTAAATTTGAATCATACACTGGTACAATTAATGGTTCGAATTTACTCAGAGACCTCTACCTGTAAGAGTCTGGGCAAATCCGAACAATTGATTGTCGTAATAGACGATCTAGATTTGGATTGATCCTTCCCTTTCAAATTAAGGACCGGAGAGGATCCAATTCCTTATTTGGAGAAAACATTTTCTAAGGAGTATATGTTTTTTAATGTTTTATACTTTTATTGTTTATAGAGGACGAAAATGACAATCAATTAAATTTCTTTTTCAAAGTCAGCAGAAAAGCGAGTATGATATAAAAATGTTTTCAGCTTTTTAAAAGAAAGGTAGGTAAGCCTTCCCAGCCCCACGTACAGACACTCAGACCACTACTACATTTCTTTTCCAAAGAACGGATCATCCCATTCACACTTACAAAAGAAAACTCACACTGATCAAACACACACTTCACCTTAAGCTTCGGTGGAAATCTAAGCAAAAGAATTAAAAAAATTATATGGAAAAAAACCTTGAAAACATCACGAACCATCTTAATCTATCACCAGCAAAACCACCGCAACCATGACCATAAACCACGGCTCTCCGACGGCCTTGAGACACTAACCAGAACCATAGCTGTCAACGATGACCCACGGCGGCCACGCAACGGAGGAGGATGGGTGATGAAGGGGATGCCGAGAGAAAGGAAAAGAGTAGATACCGCAAATAAACTCTTAGATTAGAGATCGAGTGAGAAAACCCTCACCGAAAAGAATGAGTTATTAATAGCGAAAAAAGTTGAGGAGGAAGGAAAACATACGGCGTGCTCTCCCCTCCTGCCACCTCGTGGTTAAAACCCTAGGAGAAGGGAGGAGAAGGAAGAGAGGCGGCTGAGTTTTGTAAGGGTGAGAGAGAGAGATAGCTATATGTCACGTTACTGGAAAGTGGAAATTATGAAATGTTACTGACTTTTCATGCAAATAAAATGAAAACGTCTAATTTCATATGGTAGGCTAAGACAAACAAGTCATTCCCTTCTTTCGGCCCGAAAAACAAGCAGAGTAAAAACAGGACTAATCTTTTCTTCTGTTTTTTTTATCAGCAGGACTAATCTTAATTGTCGTTTTTTTTTTTTTTTTTTTTTTTTTCTTATGCATGTCGTAGAAAATATACGAAGAGATGAGGGATCGGATCGACATAGCCACTAGGCTAGCCCGAATTCCATCAGATATACGCAACGAACACGAGGGATTTCGCGAATGGGACTCGGTTTCAAGCGCGCGCGACCACCCGGCTATCCTTCAAGTAGGTTTTTGTAGTAACTTTGCAGAATTCCTTCCCAATTGAACAACATTTTAATTCAGATAAAAAAAAAAAAAAGAACAACAGTTTAACCAAAAAAAACACTTTGATCATTTTTCTGTGAAATTTTGATTATGCAGATATTAATCGATGGAAGAGAGACTGAGGTTGTGGGTATTGAAAATCATGATAAATTGCCAACTTCGGTATACCTATCACGAGAGAAGAGACCCCATTGTCACCACAATTTCAAGGCTGGGGCCATGAACGCCTTGGTAAATTTCTCCAACTTGATGTCTTAATTATTTTTCTGGACAATCGGTTTTTTGTTTTTATAATTTTAGTGAATTCGAGATTTTCGTCAACTTTTTATTTATTTTTTATATTCGCCTACCAAGTTCGACCGAATATAAAAAAGTTGGATCAATGTTGAAATGGAGCAGAAAAGAAAAACAAGCTAATTTTTGGCTTTTTTTAATTGAGAAGAATCTAAAAAATAAAATTATGGCCCTGTTTTTAAAGAAAGAATCACAAAATATTAATAAGCCAAAAAAGTGAAATGTTGAGTTATTTTTCATTTCAGATTAAAAAAAGTGTTATTTTTCATTTTCAGTAAAATTTTCTGAGCGTTGGTTAATTAATTAATTAATTTTATAATATATTTGTTTTATCTCTCACATCAAACGGATTGGATATGAGATTTCGGTCCTAACGAGGAAAACAATCGAAAAAGATAAGATAAGCCTTTGCAATCTCTCTCTCTCTCTCTCTTTATACTATATACTAAGCACGTGTATGACACACAGTAAACTGTTCTTTTTTTAAAAAAAAAAAAAAAAAAAGAAGTAGCAAAACCTTCCGAAATCCATCTCAACCAAATTCCGCGCTTGTTACTTAAGAAACGTATGTGCGCGAACAGATTCGGGTGTCATCGAAGATAAGCAATGGTCCGATAATCCTTAACGTGGACTGCGACGTTTACTCTAACTATTCGGAATCGGTGAGAGATGCAATGTGCTTCTTCATGGATGAAAAAAAGGGCCATGAGATTGCTTATGTACAGTATCCCCAGAGCTACAATAACCTCACCAGGAATGATCTCCATGGCATCTGTTTCAGGGTCCATAATGAGGTGAGGCATTCATTATGTGCTTGGACTGGTTACAACAATTTCCTTACTTTCTCATGCAATAAGTCTTTGTTTGGGATAGGATTAAAAATTTGTTTTCGCCTGTTTCCGGTTTATTTCCGTGTTTAGTGTACTTTTACGGGGCAATGATTCTCACACTTTTCCGTCCAAATCACCTGTACCGAAAATGTTGTACTTCTGACGACTGAAGTTGCACGGAAATAGAGGTATAGAGGTGAATGGGTACAGATCACTTTGGTCTCTCAGTATTGGTTCATCTTGCATCTTATTTTCTTTACGAAATCACCCTCTCATCTATTTTTGGGTAATGTTGATTCACTTTTTTAATTTTGGATCAATACTTCAAGGTTATATACTATTTATTTTGATGTGAGGACTAAAACCAAAGTGTTTGAAAAATATTTAAAAGACAAAAATATACAAAACAAAATAAGCTGATAAAACCGGCCGGATGCCCACAGGTCATCAAGTACATGAATGGACGGAAATTTTTAGAAGTGGATCAACCTCACCCAAATTTCGTAAAATCTTGTCCGCTCATACATTTTCTCATAGAGTGTATAAAGAAGTACGTACGTACTTATTTTTTCCTCATTATAATTCTTGTGTTCGGGCCAACTTATCTTAATTGTTTATTGTACCACGAAAGAGATTGTAGAGATTTCTATGTTTGTGATGAAAGGTGGACTTGGCAGCCATGGATGCCAATGGGGGGCCTTGTTATATTGGTAGCGGGTGCTTTCACAGAAGAGAAAGTCTGTGTGGGGTGAAATATGACAGAAAAGAATGTGGAGGACTGGAATGGAGGGAAGACATGGACAAAAATGAGAAACTAAGTGCAATTGTGTTGGAGGACATGTGCAAGGTTTTAGCAAGTTGTACTTGTGAAGACAACACTCAATGGGGAAGGGAGGTACTCTCTCTCTCATGAACTAACATTTATTTAGAGATTTGGATGCACATGTGTTCAGAGTCGTTTGATATGTACGTGAAACTCACACGTATCCGCATCTCACCGACTTTCATGAGAAACAAAACTTGTTAGATAAAACGTAATAGTCTACGTGATCGACTTGGTTGAATCCAATTCATCAATCAAAACGAAGGCGAGAATTAATCGATATAGCAAATGAAAGTTGAAAATTTCTCAACTTTCATTCGCAATCAAATATACGAATAATTTCTCCTTCTCTCGCCTTTTCTCTCACCGAATCGCTCACTCACGCTACGACTTCACGGCTCGATGCAGATGGGTGTGAAATATGGTTTTCCAGTAGAAGACATAGTCACAGGGTTGTCAATACAATGCAGAGGTTGGAAATCCATCTACTTCAACCCAGAAAGGAAGTCCTTCACCGGAGTTGCTCCCACTACGCTGTTACAAGCTCTAGTGCAGCAAAAGAGATGGTCCGAAGGCCAGTTCCAGATATTCCTCTCGAAATATTGCCCCTTGATTTATGGCCGCGGAAGAATCCCTTTGAACCTTCGAATGTGTTACGCTATCTACGCGCTCTGGGCTCCGAATTGCTTGCCCACTTTGTACTACGTTATCGTCCCGTCCCTTTTTTTGCTCAGAGACGTCTCCTTGTTTCCAGAGGTACGAACCATCTCCAACTCTTTTCTATTTTTCATCTTCAATGATTACCTTCGCGAATCGCGATGATAAATGTTTGTTTGCAACGTGTGTGCCCGACATGCCATCAAGTTATCGTTCCATTTGTACTATTGCTACTCTGTGTTCAGATAACAAGCTTGTGGATTCTCCCCTTCGCATACGTCCTGATCGCCAAGTACGGTTACAGTCTAGCCGAATTCGTTACCTGTGGTGGCACGCTCCAAGGTTGGTGGAATGAACAGCGAATGTGGCTATTCAAAAGAACGACTTCCTTCTGCTTCGCCTTCCTCGAAACCATCGCAAGGCAATTAGGCTTCACCAAATTAGATTTTGTAGTCACTGCAAAGGTGGCCGATAGCGAGGTGTATCAACGATACTTGCAAGAGACCATGGAGTTCGGTTCGCCTTCGCCTATGTTTATCGTTCTATCCACGGTTGCGATGATCAACTTGTTGAGCTTTGTCTGGGGTTTGAAGCGGATGATCTCGAACGCGAAATTTGGGGTTTTGGAGCAACTGGGATTGCAGATTGTGTTGTGTGGGGTTATTGTTTTGATCAACTTGCCTGTATACAAAGGGCTTTTCTTCAGGAGGGACAAGGGGAAGATGCCCTTCTCTGTCATGTACAAGTCAGTTATGTTGGCTTTTTTGGCCTGTTCAATTGCCTTGTTCTTAGTTTAGCATTGATGGGCCTTTTGGTAATCTTTATGTACCTTATACAATTTGTAACTTTTGTGTACACACACAAAACTTGGAATAACCTAAATATTTGGAATGAAGGTGTGAATTCTCTCACGGAATGATTTTCTCATGTGATGCAAAATGAGATCTCCCACGATAACACCTGACGATCAAAGCCGTTTATTTTGTTAGTTTAATGTGTTATCTATGGAAAAAAAATAAACAAGTTAGTCGAACATCCATATCCATGTGAATGAAGCATAATTGCCACATGAGAAATGGATGGTATGTGCTTGCATTACAGTTCATTTCTCTTATAACCAATACGATTTAATTAAGCTCTTACTGATGTCCGATCAAACTATTTTTTTTTCATGGATGGTAAACACATAGGCTTGAATTGTCAAGTAAAATTGTTGTGGATCTCATTTTGCATCACATGAGAGGATTTTGATTCAACGAGCATTGCCCGAGACAATATCAATAAATAATAAGAAAAACTCTTACCGAGGTGGCGTGGTCCCCTACTATAACATTAGTAGTTGAATGTGAAACAAAATGTTGGCCCACCAAGTTTGATGAACGAGAGTATTGTTTAGTGGTTCACAACAATGGTGACCCAGGAGAGATGTTCTCCCACTACCCTGTCATTTTTGGATTTTGGTGACCTAGATCTAATTTTGGCCCTCAGATTTGATCTGTTTTGACGACGGGTCCGTGGGTTCTCCTGCAGCAGCGGTGGTGATGCCTTGCAGCAGCGATTGCGGTGGGACGAAGGGACGTTGAGCTTCAGTAAGTTGCCGATGTGTTTCCTCCATCTCCCTCCAGCCACATCCACGAGCGGATCGATGGTCTTCATCAACGCAACTATTAATTTTTGCGTGAACTTTTTTGTTTTCGGTTCGGATATGTGGATCCTTTGTACTTGGTGGTTGTTCTTGGTTATGAATATACTCC
>JAOTQK010000012.1:7367011-7378095 GCA_025642025.1 Rhododendron ferrugineum
GGGGGGGTTGAAATGGGTCGTGGGTCAAATATGAATATGTCAAATATGGGTCAAAAAGTAAATAGGTTAAAATGGGTCGGGTCGAATATGGATCAAGCAAAACCCAAACCCGTCCGACCCGACCCATTTCCCCCCCTTCCCCTCTCTTACCCCTCTCCTTTTCCCCTTCCTTTTGATTTGTCTCAAAAAGGGGATTCAGAAAAGTAAAAAATTATGATTAAAACTCAATTTTTTTTTGAATAATAATGAAGTAATTAGAGGCTAAAAAAACTTAAAAAATAAGGTTTTTACTTCTTTTTTTTTTTTTTTTCCATTTCCAAACAGTAACATAACTTCGACAAGGAGTTAGAGGCCGCATCGGAGAATCGTCTGGAAGGCAATGATTGCACTGATTGTACAGTTTCGGTCTTTGTTGTGTTCGCCGAAGCCACCGCTTAGGTTTGGATTAAAAAGTCAAGTGATTTTTTTTTTGTCTCTATTCAAATTTTTTTGTATTTATTTGTTTTGCGACAAACTTTTTACCCCTATTAGTTCGTCTCGACGAGAGAATCGAAAAAGTAATTTTTTTTACTTTTACCCTAATATTTTTTGTAATATTCAAGATAAATTCCAAAAATCGGCTTTTTGGGTTTTATCTTGGATGTTTACAAAAATATTTGGATAAAAGTTATAATTTTTTATTTTTCCGATTGGAGCGAATCAAAAATCGCAAAATACTCGTCGCAAAACAACAAACGCGAAAAAAGTTGAATAAGGACAACAAAAAAAAAAGCCCAAAAGGGAGAGGAGCTCAAGGGATTGGTCTTGTAATTATCTTATCACAGTTAAGAGGAGCTCAAGGGACTAGAGAGAGAGAGAGAGAGAGGAGAGAGGAGAGAGAGAGAGAGAATATTTGTGTGGATGAATTTGATTGGATTGAATAGTGAAGATCAACTTTTATTTTTTGATCGTTCAGAATGAAGACTGAATTCGGTCTGGTACGGCGAGGATTTTTTGTTCAACAGTAGTTAACTTTTGTATAAGGAATGGGTCTTTTAATTACAACCCATATTGAACCCATTTTCAACCCCATAACAATCCATTATATAATATAGGCGGGTTGGGTTATAAGTGGGCGGATTTGGACGGATTTTAAAATATGGGTTATGATTGCCACCTCTATTCTTTACTATTGACCACTCCCGCCAACGAAACTAAGTTTTTCCGAGAAGTCCTTTCGAAATAAGGTTAAGACAGAATATATCTAGCTTATTACCCGTGCCTGAACACTTACCTAGGAAACAAATTATATATAGAGTTAAACATTAATTAACAACCAATCAATTCAAAACTATCTGATCTCGAGAATACATTTAATAAATTCTTCATTGAACAAATACTAATAGCAATAGCAAAAAAAAAAAGCATAATCAAATGGAATTTCAAATCGATTCCCACTTTTTAATAGAGGCAACTATTGATAGACCAAAAAAGTTGCGATTAGGCTTGTTAACATGGGAGTTGATCAAGAAGATAGAATGGTGTCGCACATCACCCACCCAACAACTTAATTCCACCCCTGGAGGCGGACATGAGAGGAGTGCCTTTCAAGAGAGTTTAGTTGTTTTTTCCTTTTCTACTGTACCAAAAAAAACCCGCTGACAGACAAAAAAGAGAATAAAATACACAACAAAAAAGAAAACACACACACCAAAAAAATTGAAATTGATCAACCGATAAACAAAAATATAAAGTTCTTACCCTTTTGTTTAATTTGTTGCCTTTCACTAATTTTATACATGAAATTTTATTACTTTCTATCTTTTAATAACAAAATAGAGTTGAAATAGGGAAAGTTAGAGAAGATTTCGCCTTACTTCAAAGAGAGAGTGCTAAGGTTTCAAAAACTCCCCTTTCTTATTTCAATATCCAGCTCTTTTTCTTTGCAATGAAATTTTATTGGTTTCTATCTTTCCATAACAAAAGAGAGTTGGAATAGAAGAGGGTAGAGAAGATTGAAAATAGGATTTTTTCAGCCCTAGGACTATTCTCAGTCGTAAGATTTATAAGGATATGTTTGGGCCGTTAGATTTATGTACATAAGATTCAAATACTAAGCTGTTTTATTAGATAGACACACACACACACACACACACATATATATATATATATATAATATTCACTTCACTTCATTTTTTTGAGAATAATTTTTTTACACTAACATTTCTGATAACTGAAGTGGGTCTAGCGAAAACTAACCCTTTGTGTTGGAACTTGAGGAAAGTGGGGGAAAAGAAAAAAAAAGCAAGCGGGAGCAAAACAAGAGGTAATGAGAAGAAAAATTTACTATTTATACAACTTGAATTTGTTTGTTTCTCCCCTCTTTCTCTCCAAACTAAACAATAGGAGGAAAAATATTTCTTCTTTCTTTTCCCTTCTTTTCCACATGAACCAACCAAACAATTGGGGGGGAATTTTTTTGAGCACAATAAACATTCCTCATACTTCCCTTGTCCTTTGCTTTCTTTCCATAACTTTCATGTAGGGCTACAAACGAACAAAGCTGCTCGCGAGCCGCTTGAGACTCGGCTCGGTTAAAGCTCGTTCAAGCTCATCTCGAGACCTAAATAAACAAGCTGAAGCTCAAATTCTAGGCTCGTTTCATTATCAAGCTGAACACAAACAAGTAGAGGATCGGCTCGAGTTGGCTCGCAAGCCAAGATTTAGTAAACTTTTTACGTTAATTATTACAATTAGCATTAGCATTTTGATACCCTGAGGCAGAATCTTTACAAAAACATAATACATGTTATTATTATTCTAAAATTCAGATTATTTTCTTATAGAGTATAGAAAAATGAGAAAGTAATATACTTTCACAATCTATATATTTAATATTTTTGTTTGTATTAAGCATATGCGAGGATATATATACGTTTTTCGTTGGCCCGTTAAGGCTAGTGAACAAACTCGAGCTCGAGTCAAGCCAAGGCCCGCTTGGCTCGAGCTCGACTCATTAAGTTTTTATTGAGCACGGCTTGAGCTCGGGTTCGTTAAAAACATAATAAACAAACTTGAGCACGATAAAACTCGACTCGATTACAACCCTACTTCCATGCATGGCGTTACCCAGGAGTAATAATTTTTTGAGAAGTGCCACCTGTATGTGAAAAGTGTGTGGCTGAGCCGCTGACGTGGCTGTAGCATTTTTGTAATTTTTCATGTTACGAAGTACTACTATAATTTCTGCCCACAGGTTAGACGGCAGAGTGATTGTTTTCCCTCGACCCGAAGGTGGCGGCGGCCATGTCCAGCGACGGAACTCTGAGATCCTCACTGACGTTCTCTCCCGACTACCCGTCAAATCCCTCTGCCGATTCAAGTCCGTTTCTCCCTCGTGGAACTCCCTAATCTCCGACACCTACTTCGCCAAAACCCACCTCAATCGAACCAAAACCCTAAAAAACCCTGAACACCTCTACCAGAACGAGATCATCATGTCCTCCTACCACAAGGTCCACAACCTCAACTCGGTAGACTTCGCCGGCGTGAATCCCACGATCACAAAGCTCGATTTCCCCACGATGGAGCAGCACGCAGCCGCCGTCACCGTGCGGGGCTCTTGTGACGGTTTGCTTCTGGCTTCCCTTTATGTCCTTTCAAATCTATTCTTGTTAAACCCATCCACTAAAGAATGTAACAAACTCCCTTTACCTCCTTCCCGCGGTCCGGTTCTTTGGATGCGCGGGTCTCTTCACGGGCTGGGATACGATTCTTCGACGGATGACTATAAGGTTGTGTTGATCCTCTATTGCTATAGGACTGTATGGGATCGGAGTGATGTTACGGTGGTGAATGTCTACTCTCTGAGAACTAATGCTTGGAGGAGAATTAAGAATACCGATTATTATCGCCTTAAGGAAAACTCTGGTGGAGTTTTCTTCAAGGGATGTATCCATGGGCTTTGTTGGAGGGATGGTTCTAAAGTTATGGTTGCTTTTGATTTGTCTGATGAAATTTTCAGGGAAGTGCCACTGCCTGCTTCGTTTAGTTGGTGCGGGATTTCCCGGTATGATGTGGCGGTTCTTGGGGGTTGTCTCTATTTGGTTGATGGGCGGCAAACCGAGGTTTGGATGATGAAGGAGTACGGGGTAAGAGAGTCGTGGACTGAATTTACGATCCGTTCTGGGTTCCGTACGGCCAATTTGTTGTGTTTATTAGTGGAAGACGGATTTTTCTTGAGAACCACCGGAGAGAAACTTAAGCAGCTGGTTGAGTACAATCAAAAAAAGGACACGGCAAGGGGGATGGTGGTTTGTGGCATTCCGCCTAGATTTTCATTTGAGGGCATCTATGTGGAGAGCCTCATCTCTCCTCATCATGGAAGAGGGATGAGAGGTAATGATTGAGAAGCTTCTACAGGTATTTCTTTGGAATACAAAGTACTATGCTCCATGAATGGCTTATGGATGTTTTGCTTTGGTGATGGATATTAGAATGTGTAAGGTCTTGTGTCTTGTGTTTCATATGATAGATGATGTTCATTTACAGCCCCTTTGGATGGTGAGATAAGAAAGTGGAGCCCTTTCTCACAAAATCTCACCATTTTTGGTGAGATTGGATGAGAAAGAGGTGGAGCCAATTAAAACATTTTATTTTGTATTTTTTTTTCTCTCCATTTCTCACCAAAATAGTCAATCCAAATGAGTAATTTGGCTAGAAACCAAAACCCTTTCTTTTCTGTTCTCTTGAAATCACTCCATCCAAAGGGGCTGTTATTGTGTTAAAATTGTATTCAAATTTAATTTGTTTATCGCTTATCTATTTTGTGGAATGTTGAACAACTTTCCAAATTTTCTCCTGGCAGAGGCATTAGACAAGGGGATCCTATCTCCCCTTATCTTATGGTCTTGTGCATTGAAAGATCATCTATCCTCATTAGAAATGAAGTCCACCATAATAGATGGTGTGGTTTGAAAACTTCTAGCAATGGTCCTTCTTTTAGCCACTTGTTTTTTTTTTTACTGTTGATAGCGATAATTGTGATTCCAGTATAGGTACTCTTCAGTCCTTTTGTGAGGCATCTAGCCAATTGATAAGTTGCCAAAAGTCTTAAGATCGATGTATTCCCCCGTATTTGAAGTGGTGGGACTGCCAACCTGAGTCTGAACTGCAACAGCCCTCTTACCTATGACCTTGGCCATTACCTTGGGGTTCCCCTCCTCCATGAGAGAGCTTCCAAGAGACAATACTACAGTTCTTCATGGAGAGAATGCAAATAAAATTGTCTGGTCTGAAAGGCAATTCTTTATCCTTTATGGGGAGGCCACTCTTGTCCAATTTGTGACTGCTACTATGCAAGCTTCTTCTTAACCTGTGAGCATCTGGGGAAACATTGATAGGCTCAATAGAAATTTTCTTTAGCGTGACTCACCTGGCCGGGCAGAAAAAAGTGCATCTCATTAAGTGAGAAAATGGGGGCCTAGGCATTAGAAAATCTAGAGAAAACAATTTGGCCTTTCTTTGTAAGCTTGGCTGGAGATTACATAATGAGAAGAAACCTTGTTGGATTCGACGTATTCTTAAGAAACGTTTGAGCAACCATGATTTCAATGACTGGCCTATGCATAGGAGGGCATCCACATATGGAAGAGCATTATTCAGACTAAACATGGCATCAGAAAAGCTCTCAAATGGATGCCGGGAAATGGGAATGATATCACCATGTGGAAGGATTGGTGGTGTGGTAATACAACCTTGAAGGGAAACAAACACAATCCTCTCTTTGTTGATGAAACTGTTGGTAATTATATCATTAATGCCAAGGAATGGGGCTGGAAACCCGTCCATTTGCTTCGGACCAATTCGGTCCATTTGGTGCATCCGGGCCATCCAAAAGTGTCTTGCAGTGCCCAGATTAAAAGGCTTGTTTTAAAAAAGGGAAAATGACGGCCCAAGACATGTTTTGATAATTAATACACGTCAAGGACATGCTGAGAACATTTGTTAATGATGATCGAAAATGTCTTTGGCGGGTATTAATTATCAAAAGACGTCATTGGCCGTCATTTTTTCATTTTAAATAAACTAATAAACATTCTCTTTAAATTCGGGCCGTCCAAAACAATTTTGGACAACCTAGATGCACAAATGGACCGAACTGTTCCGAAGCCAAAATGACAGGGTCGGAGTCCCCAATGAATGTGATCTGGCTAAACTGCAATAGGTCATTAGTCAAGGTGAGATTGAGAAGGTGCGGGCTGAATAATTTAAAATTGCATCCATCCTATAGAAATGGCGCCAAACCATATACCGTAGATTCTCTGGCAAATAAAATATAAAGTAGAATCAAATGAAATCTTTGACTTGTATGATTTTAAAATGGTTAATTCGAATGGTATTTTTGTTATATTTTATGGACAGAATCTTAAGAAATTTGAAATGACGCTATTCTTCTATGTCTTCTTGATTAGGTCTAGAATACTTTGCCCAAAACTAACAGAGCACTATTTGGACAAATGAAAAACATTAGAAAAATATATTGGAGTGCTTTCCTCCTTTTTTTTTTCCCCCCCATAGATTTTCTGGGTTGTAGGTAATAAATTATTACTATAAAGATATGTGTTTTATTTAGCATAGGATTGTATGTAGTAAATGCCTAGTTGCAAATAGAATCACCCAATTATTATTATTATTATCATTATTTTGGTTACAAAAGGAAGGCCTAAGTCCTAAACACCAAAGCACTAGTAACGACAGATCTTAATTTGCCAATGCTATCAACACCATTCCGCAAATGCTCCAGGACCTCCAAGGAGGCTTGCTCGTGGATTTTCTCCTCCAACTTCAAGCCTATCTTTGCTAACTTATGAGCACACCCATTAGCTTCTCTCACCACTCACAAGCCTATATTTTGATTGTTTTCCCTTGATCCAATGGCGGCGGCGGCTGTGTACAGTGACGGAAACCTTCCCGAGGAGATCCTCACTGACATACTATCTCGATTACCCGTCAAACCCCTTTGCCGATTCAAGTGCGTTTCCCCCTCCTGGAACTCCCTAATCTCTGACCCATACTTCGCCAAAACCCACCTCAATCAAACCAACACCCTAAAAAACCCTAAACACCCCTACCAGAACAAGATCATCATCTCCACTTGTGACAACCTCTACTCGGTAGACTTCACCGACGTAAACCCGACAATCACAAAGCTTGCTTTTCCCACGACGGCACGGCGTGCCGCCGTACGGAGCTCTTGCGACGGCTTGCTTCTAGCTTCCAACAGCGACCGTTCGATTTTATTCTTGTTAAATCCGTCCACTGGAGAACGTAAAAAACTCCCCTCCTGTCCTCCTGTCCTCGACCCGGTTCATTGGATGCACGGGTCTCATTCTGGGCTGGGTTACGATTCTTCCACGGATGATTACAAGGTTGTGATATTCACTCGGTATAATAATGAGTTTTCTCGGTGTTTTTCGATCTTGGATGTCTACTCGCTGAAAACAAATGAATGGAGGAGAATTAAGTGTCTCTATTATTGCCCCGTGGGAAAAAATGGTGGGTTTTTCTTAAAGGGGTGTATCCATGGACGTTGTTGGAGGCGGACTTATTCCCAGGTGATCGTTGCTTTCGATTTGTCTAATGAGGTCTTCAGGGAAGTGCCGCTGCCTGCTTCATTTAGTCGGGACAAGATTTCGATCTCCTCGTATGACGTGGCAGTTTTTGGGGGTTGTCTCTGTTTGGTTAAAAAGATGAAAACTGAGGTTTGGATGATGAAGGAGTATGGGGTAAGAGAGTCGTGGACTGAATTTACGGTCCATTCTGGGTTGCATATGGCCAGATTGTTGTGTTTGTTAGCAGAAGACGAATTTTTGTTGATAACCAACAGGGAGCGGGGGCTTAACCAGCTGGCTGTGTACAATCGGGAAAAGGACACAACGAGGGACATGGTCGTTTGTGACATTCCGCCTAGATTTTCATTTGAGGGCACATATGCGGAGAGCCTCATCTCTCCTCATCATGGAAGAGGGAATGGGAGGTAATGAATGAGAAGCTTCTTTAGGTACTTCTTTGGAATACAAAGTCCTATGTGCCTCGTTTTGTTGATAAATAGTTGTGCGAGCTTCTATATTTCAACCTTTTTGGAAGTTGCACATCCATAAATCCCTTATTGGCATTTTTATAGATTTGCTTTGGGGCTGCTGTTAAGCGGTTCATGCTCCAATTCCAAGAATGGCCTATGGATGTTCCTATCCTTTTAATCACTGTAATTTTACTTGTATTTTTTTTTTTGATTAATAAAATTTTCTTTGTATGTCAAAAATAAAAAAAATGGCTTATGAATGTTTTTCTTTGGTTATTGATATTAGAATGTGTAAGGTCTTATGTTGTGTTTACCTGTCCTTAAATCCTTTGTTTTATTATTGCTTTTAGTTAGGTTTCTCCGTTAGTTGTCATGTTATGTTTCATATGATAGATGATGTTCATTTATTGTGTTAAAATTGTATTCAAATTAATTTGTGTATCTCCGTTAGTTGATTTCAAACCAGTTTTCAACTTCTTGTGTTCTCTTTTTCCATGTTGGAGCAAACTCAAAAAGTTACAGGCTTCATGTTTAGGTTTGGCTTTGTCAAGTTAATGGCCAATTTTGGTCGAAATGCTTGTCCACTTATTGAATTGAGCTTTAAATGATCTAAATACTTTGATTTGTAGTTGGTCATAGTTTAACTTTAAGTTCAATTAGTTGAAATGTTCAGATTTAGTCGATATGGATAAAAAAAAATCTGCATTCGACTTCTTTGCAATTGGACTGGAGAGTTTGCTAATGCATTTCGGTCATCCATCTCAGCAACTGATAGCCTTGATTCTAAAATGTCGTCTTCCTGTGAGAGTCTAGAATTTTTGAGAAGAGCTTTTCTGCACATCTGACTCATTCATAGTCCAACCAAGATTGCAGAGAAGCCAGATCAAAAATTTTATTCATGTTCCAAAAATGTATGCACATCATACTAAACTATCTGCAGGACGACTGGCTTATCTATTATGAATTTTTTTAAGCCTACTTGCTTATCTATTTTGTGGAATGTTGAACAACTTCCCAAGTTTTTTCCTGGCAGAGGCATTAGACAAGGGGATCCTATCTCCCCTTATCTTATGGTCATGTGCATTGAAAGATCATCTATACTCAATAGAAATGAAGTGCACCATAATAAATGGCGTGGTTTGAAAATCTGACTTGTATGATTTCAAAATGGTTAGTTTGAATGATATTTTTGTTACTATATTTTATGGACAGAATCTCATGAAATATGAAATGACGCCTATTTTAATGAGATATGCGGTGAGCGCCAGCCCAAGGATCTCCTATGGCTACGGTACTGTTGCTTCGGAAAGAGCTTGGCACCTCGATCCTTGTGTCAAACGGGCAGCCCGGATTTTGACTTAGAGGTGTTCAGTCATAATCCGGCGCACAGTAGCTTCGCGCCACTGACTTTTCATCCAAGCGCAATGACCAATTGTGCGAATCAATGGTTCCTTTCGTTCTAAGTTGAATTAGTACTATTGCGACCTGACAATGTCTTCTACCCAGATCGGCCCGCGTAAGCGAGCCTGCGGTCCAAAAAGAGGGACTTTGCCCCGCCTCCGATTCACGGAATAAGTAAAATAACATCTTCTCTCTCTCAGAACACCCCACCACGCCAAAATCCTCCCCTCTTTCCAGATCCAAACCACCGATCAGCTCTCTCTCTGGCTTTCGATTCATCCCGCATCACCAGTTTTGCTTACCAAAAATGGCCCACTTGGAGCTCTCGATTCCATGGCGCGGCTCAGGCAAAGCACGACTCTATCAAGCAGAAACTAGATTTCTTTGGCCTTGTTGCCTCACTTACTCTAGAAAACACGACCCGTCGGTAATACTCGAAAAGAACACCAAATAAAAAATGCCACGTTATAATTATTGCCGTGCCATGCCTTGCCTTGTCCGGTGGCAAGCAATTGGCTTGCCATGCCTTGGCTATACCTAATTCCACTATAAAAATCTTAGCTTTAGCCATAAAAACTCTAGGATTTCTTGTACAACCAAAATCCCTTAAAATCATTGGGCAAGGCAAGGCATGACACAATGATGGCATGTTGTCGGCCAGGCAAGGCATGGCACGACAATAATTATAACGTGGCATTATCTATTTAAATTTTTTTTGTATTTATTGTATCATGAAATTCAAATGAAAAACCTGCAGGATGACTATGGGCTTTGAGCATGTAAATGTGCAATTTCATAGATCATTCACAATAAAAATCAATTACTACCTTAAAATTGTTTGAATCACTCTCCTTATTTACACCGGGAGGATTGACATAAAAAACGAAAAATTTAACCATATGTATGCAATATATATCCCTCCCACAACTTAAATGGTTGATTTTGGGGCTCCCTTTTTTTGATGCAGACACTCTAAAATTTAATGAACTTACAACACTACCCTTTTCAAGATACAAAAATTACTAGAGGCGCCGCACTCCATCCCCAAATTATCTTCTCATTTACTGAGGCACTCCAAACGGAAATACTCCACAAAACCAAACGGAAATCTGGACTCAAGATCTTCATACATAGGTAGAATTCTCGAAAATAAACATTGCTAAGCACTAACTACTGTGAAAATAAACATTGCTAGAATTCTCCACAATAAAAAACAGCACGCAACTGACTTTCAAAAAACAAAAAAACAGCCACAATTGAAAATGTTAATGCTGCAAAATCTTCATAACGGCTGCAACATAAGATCTTCATACTTTTGTACTCATTATCTAGCATTTTTCCTCAAAATTTTCATAACGCCTGCAAATCTACAGTAAACAGCCAAATCTACTTCAAATTCATGAGTTTTCACACTATAACTCCATCAAAATGTACATTTACACTAAACAGAGGGTTATCAACTAAAATAGAGCGCGCTAACTACATCAAATAAGAGCAAAATAGTTGAACCAAAACATACAACATACCTCTTTCCTGTAACTACATACATCAAGTAAGAACACCTCGATCAACCAAACTTTTCACTGCAAAAAATAGTTGGGAGAAAATATCAATAAAAAAG
>JAOTQK010000012.1:7380989-7392363 GCA_025642025.1 Rhododendron ferrugineum
ACTCTCTGCAGAACGACTAGCTTATCTTTTATGAGTTGTTTTAAGTCTACTCGCTTATCTAATTTGGTGGAATGTTGAACAACTTCCCAAATTGTCTCCTGGCAGAGGCATTAGACAAGGGGATCCTATCTCCCCTTATCTTATGGTCTTGTGCATTGAAAGATCGTCTATTCTCGTTAGAAATGAAGTGCCCATAATAGTTGGTGTGGATTGAAAGCTTCTAGCAATGGTCCTTCCTTTAGCCACTTGTTTTGTAATTCCATGATATGTACTCTACAGTTCTTTTGTGAGGCTTCTAGCCAATTGATAAGTTGCCAAAAGTCTATCTATGTATCCCCCCATATTTGAAGTGGTGGGGCTACTAACTTGAGTCTGAAGTGCAACATCCCTCTTAACTATGACCTTGGCCATTACCTTGGGGTTCCCCTCCTCCATGAGATCGAGAGCTTCCAAGAGGCAATACCAGTACATTATTGAGAAAATGCAAATAAAATTGTCTGGTTTGAAAGGTAATTCCTTATCCTTTATGGGGATGGCCATTCTTGTCCAATCTGTGGCGTCTGCTACTATTCCCATCTATACTATGCAAGCCTCTTCTTTACCTTCGAGCATCTGTGAAAACATAGATATGCTCAATAGAAATTTTCTTTAGGGTGACTCACCTGGGAACACTGGGAAGAAAAAAGTGCATCTCATTAAGTAGGATAATGTTTGCAAATGTAAGAGAAAATGGGGGCCTGGGCATTAGAAAATCTAGAGAAAACAAGTTGTTTGTAAGCTTGGCTGGAGATTACATAATGAGAAGAAACCTTTGTGGATTCAACTTATTCTCAAGAAATACTTGAGCAACCATGATTTCAATGAAGATTTCAATGAATGGCATATGAATAGGAGGGCATCCACATATGGAAAAGCATTATTCAGACTAAACATGTCATTAAAAAAAAGCTCTCAAATGGATGGTGGAAGATGGAATGGGAATGATATCACCATGTGGAAGGATTTGTGGCAACCGGCCTGGGGGAAACCAATCCCAATCCTCTCTTTGTTGATGAAACTGTTGGTAATTATATGTTTAATGCCAGGGGATGTGATCTGGCTAAAGGTGAGATTGAGAAGGTGCTGAATAATTCAAAATTGCAACCATCCTATAGAAATGGCGCCAGACTATATCCCATAGATTCTCTGGCAAATAAAATAAAAAGTAGAATCAAATGAAATCTTTGACTTGTATGGTAATTCGAATGATATTTGTTATATTTTAAGAACAGAATCTTAAGAAATTTGAAATGACGTTGTCCTTCCATGTTTTATTGATCAAGTCTTCTATACTTTTGCCCCAAAAATAGAGGCACTATTTGGACAAATGATTCTAGATGCGATCCTTGATACTTTGTTGGATAAGGACAGAGAAAGAAAGACTCTTTTTTTTTGAAATCAAACGAGCAAAATAAAAAAAAATTAGAAAAATAACTATGATTTTTTTTTCTCTCTCCACATTATCTCCTTATTGGAGTACTTATCTTTGTGTTTTCTTTCCTTTCCACAATTTCTAAACAAATTTGTTTCACAAAGTATAATTTTTGCACAGCATAGACCTGAACTCTTACCGTTGAGTCGTTGACTATCTCCTGCCCGTTCCTCACAAAAAGGGGGCATTTCATGTAGCGGGTATATATCCCCTGGTAGTGAGAGGGGAGGAATATACCCACAGGAGACTTTCACGGTTTCACCCTCACAAACCTATGAACACATCTTCACCACCAAGCTCCACCACTTACTTCCACCCTTTCCAACCACCCAAACAGCTCCCCTCCATCGATCTGAAGGTGGTGGTCATGTCCGACGACGAAACCCTTCCCCAGGACATCCTTACTGATGTACTCTCTCGACTACCCGTCAAAACACTTTGCCGGTTCAAGTGTGTTTCTTCCTCGTGGAATTCCCTAATCTCCGACCCCAATTTCGCCGAAACCCACCTTAATCGATCTAAGACCCAAAGCCCTAAATATTTTGAGTCGAAAGCCATTATAATTTCGAGCTCTCAGAATCTCTACTCAGTCGATTTTGCTGACGTAAATCCAACCGCCACAAAGCTTGATTTTCCTACTATGGAACAACACGCCGCGGACAAGTGGGTAATTCCCATCAGGGTATGGAGCTCTTGCAATGGTTTGCTCCTAGTTTCCCATCAAGTGGTTAATCCCAACTTCTTCTTGTTGAATCCATCCACTAGAGAATGTAAGAAACTGCCCACACCCCCTCCTGTCCTGTATCCGGCTGGTAAATTCTACGTGTTATATTATGGTGTTGGTTACGATTCCTCTACGGATGATTACAAGGTTGTGATGACCTCTTCCTATAATACTGGTGGGATTGAAATTATGATTGTGACTGTTTATTCGCTGAAAACTAATGCTTGGAGAAGAATTCAAGATGCCCATTATCTTCTTGTGGGAAGCTCTCGTGGAGTTTTCTTTAACGGCTGTCTCCACTGCCTTTGTCTGAGGTCTGGATCAATCGTGATTGTTGCTTTCAATTTGTCGGATGATATTTTCAGGGAAGTGCCACTTCCTGCTTCGTTGGAGATTTTGAATTGTCATGTGGGGGTTGTTGGGGGTTGTCTATGTTTAGTTGATAGGCGGAATTGTAACCAAACTGAGGTTTGGATAATGGAAGAGTATGGGGTAGGAGAGTCTTGGACCAAATTTACGATCGAATATTTAACGCCTAGTCTGCGTTTGTTGTGTAAGGTAGCGGAAGACAAAGTTTTGTTCAGTAACAATAGAGGTAGGCATGGACAGAAACTGGTTGTGTACGATCCGATAAAAGAAACACTTAGGGACATGGTGGTTGCTGGAATTCCAAGTGAATTTACCTTTGGGCGTACGTACGTTGAGAGCCTCGTCTCTCCTATTCTCGGAGGAGGAATTGGCAGGCAATTATAAGCTTCTCCTGGTATGTTTGTAAACAGAAGTGTCCGTTCTTTCGTTTATCCATATTGATATTGATTTAGATTTGGTAGTTTGAGATATATAGGGTATTGGTTAGTGATGAATATAATTGAACATAGATTATTACCTTGATCATACACAAGTGGCTAATGCCCACTTTAAAATATGGTTGGAGTCAAACCTGTGAAGCCTGAAAACTGAATTGGATGCCCTTTGTTAGTGTCCTTTACAAGCTGACGACTCTGTTATGCTGCATATTTGATCATTAAGTTTTTCAGGGAAAAAAGAAAGAGTGTACAGATGATACTTATAGGTGGGGTTCATACTTCATATCTGCATCTTATCCGTGTGATTTAAAATCTTGAGGTGTATGGAACTGTTCGGATACTCTCTTTTTTTTTTATATCAGCCACAAAAGAGATTATGAATCTTTGAAAGAGGAGTTACAAAGATTAAAGAGATCAAGAGCGTGACGAAATCACAACGGGGAGAAAGCATCCCAACGGGTGAGTAAGTTCAAGCAAGTGAACCAAACGACGTCTGTTTCTTTTGTTTTCTTTTTTCCCCTTGATTTTTAATAACAATGTAAACACACAAGATAAGTTTGTGGAATACATGACGCTTGGGAAGATGAAGGTAGCGGTTGACAATTTTATCTTCCTAACTCATCATTTGCGGTACATAGGGGATTTCAACATCTTGTCACAAAAAATATTCACAAGTAAATGCAACGGAAGAATCATACACGGTATAACTTAACCACAAACAAAAATAACTCGCCGGTGGTTAAAACGGCTCGAACAGGGAGCAGGGAGCAGCGTGTAAAGATTTATTTTTCCTGTATTTGGGTGTCAAAACGGCGTAATTTTGAAGACTAATGTGGTGTTCCATTTGCTGCCAAAACGTCGTCGTTTTGGGCAGCTCTACAAGGCTTTAGTGTGTTGTGCACTACAGCATCCCCGTGTCCACAATCGTATGCCGCCCTAAACCCCAATACGAAGAAAAATGGGCAACCGAGAAACCATGTGACAAAAGTTACATGGAAATGAGTGATATATATGTAGGCTAGAGAGTATCTCAAAGCAGCTCAATACCCTCTTCATATTCATTACTTCCTGTGTCTCAGCTTGACAAAAATTCAGTGTCATCTGCAAACTGCAAATGAGTAACAGAAAGCTCATCCACTCCAATCTGCATATCTTTTATTAAAGCTTGCTGCTTTGCCTTTTGAAACATCCAGTTTAGACCTTCAACTACAATAACAAACAAGAAGGGAGACAAAGGGTCTCCTTGCCAACCTTTCCGCATCTTAAATTCTTCGGTAGGGGAACCATTCACAACTTTGTATAGAGAAGCTGTTGAGACACACTTTAATCCATCGCATCAGTTTCTTTGGGAAACCCATCATTTGCGTCGTGCTGCAGTAAGAAGTTCCAATTAAGCATATCATAGGCTTTTTCAAGGTCTAATTTCATGATTAAACCTTTTTCTGTCTATTTTCCATCCATAGGCCACTTCTTTTGCAATCAATATAACATCTTGTACGTTTGTTCGACCCACAAATGCAGACTGGACATCACCGGTAACCATTTGGTTGAGTTTCCATAAATCAGACCTTAGTTCTTCCCTCTTGCTTCTATCTATATCTTGAAGTGCAGCACTTTCGGCTTGCATATCTAGACAGTATAATAATTCTTCCACTTTTATTTAACTTGTGTTGCACATCCCCTAAGACTTATCTGTTCCGTACTTTGAGAGTCTCTTTCATACCTTTCTGTTTGCTGATAAGCTTGATCCAGCCCAACCTTGAACAACTGTGTCATTCCAAGCCTTTTCCATAACTTCAACACCCTTAGGATGCATGCAACAAGAAGTAATGCGCCAGAAAGGCCTAGGACCCCAATCTCTCTCATCGTCGATAAGGGGAATGGGCAATGATCAGGGAGAGTTCTAGGCAGCTCCCACTGTTTACGTTTGAACGTATCCAACCATTTTGGGTGGAGTAAAAAGCGATCTATCCTGCTCCATTTCTCCTCGTCTTGAGAATTGGACGTAGTGAACTTTCTCCCAAGGATTGGAAGATTAATCAGCTCTATATTGATTAAGGTCTCTCATTCCTGTTTCCCTACGAAAACACCCCTGCTCTTTCCCCTGTCCCTGTGTTTCTGATTTGACTAAGGACCCTTCCCAGACACCATGGTTTGGGGTAATGTCCGCCGAGGCTAGATGGCACTCCCCACGCATGCCTTCTGCCATTGGGGCCGTAAACATTTGTAGTATTGCGCCAAGATAAAACTTCTATTACAGCAAGTGTCCAACATGGTGAAAACTTCCGGGCTCCATATACAAAGTAGTCCACCTGAGCTTCCATTAGCATCAACTTCAACAAATTTGAAATTTGAATCCCACCATATGGAGTTCACAAGAATCCATGATGAAGCTGCCTTTTTAGCTTCTTGGATCAAGAGGAAATCCAGTGATTTTCGAGAAGTACCTCTTGCATTTCAGGACATGATTTTCATGGCATCTGGTGGTATGGTTTAAGAAGCATGTACCAAGGTGGTCTTTTATTCCATGTTTCCGTTTATTTTTTCTATTTGATACTCCTACAAAATAATTATTGCAAATGACATTAATTACCATTTTTGTACTCAGGTTTGGTTGATTTCTCAGATGCAATTTGAACTATTGTTATCTAAATCTCCCACAGGTACCCTTTATTTAAGACAATCGCTGATGCAAAACCCTTAACAGTTCTTAAACTATGCGGGTGTGAATTGTACTTGGAAGAGCACGAGGACGAGGAAGAGGACTTAGGCGATTACTCTTTCACTGATAGTGTAGTGTTTCATTCTCTACGCGAAGTTAGTCTCAAGGGCATCTCGGTGGATGAGGAGCTGATCATCCAGGGTTTGATTTGCACTTGCCCTTCAATTGAGAATTCTCTCTGAAGATGTTATGACACCGAGCAAAATTTTGTGGGGGCTAACCTTCATAAACCAAAGGTAGTTGAAATTTCTCCAATACGTGAAAATGTTGTGATTGAGGGTCCAAATCTCCGGTGCTTCACTTACGAGGCAGAAAGATTGGACAAGGATTTTTATTTTTATTTTTTTAAGTTTAACCATGATTCAGCTCACAATCTTAGAGATCTGTGTTTCATAGGCTGTTGCATCACCGACGAGTTCTTCTTCGATGAATTCATTTGTAGACAGGACCTCCTTGAGTATTTGAGGTTGGACGGTTGTGTTGAGATCAAAATGATCAACATCAAATGTCGTCACCTTAAGCACCTAATATTTTATGACTCTGGATATCAACCGGATAATCTCCAGCTAAGACCACTCCACCGATCTCATCCACTTGAAAATTTGTGTCTAATTTACTCTCTTCAATACGAGGGGTCTACAACCGAAATCGCCTTGTTATCCTTAACTAGCTCGCCGGGATAATATAATTGGAAGGCAAATCTTTTTTATGATTTGGTTGACCCTATATGGTTCCTCGAGTTGAGGGAATTTCAAGGAGATCTGAATGGAAATGGAGCTCTGACCGCAGTGATATTCACCTCCGGGTTTAACAGGGATAGCTTTACTATGGAGGACTCTGGAAAATTCCCGGGTTCTCCGGTCCAAGAAATCGAGTATCTGAAGCTCAAGCTAGCAGCATTGTCGTCTCTAAATTGTGAAGCTCTTGTGGATGGCCTGCTTTGGAGTTGTCATCCAAAAAATCTGGTAATAACAAACTTGTAATGGAACTCTGTGATCAGTTGCTGTTAGTGGTGGAGGGAGATGGTGATCTGATTATTTGGAAGATGTAGAGATTGGGAGCTATGGAGGTGGTGGTGATGAGTGTGAGAATTCTTGAAGAGGAAACTTTGTTGGATTGGTTTGTCTTCTCTTGCAGATGGACAGCTTGTTTGTTTTAGGTTAAAAAATGGTGACCTACAGAAAGAGAGATGGGAAGCTCAAACCGAACATGGACGGAACAAGAATTTCATTGTGGGGTGCCGAGCTCGTGTCACCCTCTTTTCCATATCATCACAACACACATGGGCCCCGCAGAGGCGGAACTACTATGGGACTTATGAGGGCCAAGGCCCACACGTTGTTTTGGATTTTTTTTTTTTTGTCTTTTCAACTTTTAATATTAATATTAGTTATTTTTATTTGTTAAGAATACTTAGATATTGTATTTTGTATTGGATGTTTTTTTTTTTTTTTGATTAGCAAAAATAAACTTCATTAACTCATAACATGAAGTACAGAGATAATGGGAGTTTAGATACATCGGCCTGACCACCCAAGACCCTCTCCTAACCACATGGAAGAAACTGATTTAGGCCCAACAGACTGTGCCCAAACCAGAAGAAAAAATCCCAACAGACCCAACGGTTGGTAAGCAACCAACCCAATACACTAAACAGCCCAAAACAACCCAAGAAACAACAGCCCAAGAAACTGTGCCCAGCCCACCCCAAACAAGACACCACAGCCCAAAACACAAACAAAGAAAAAACACCTGAACCCTAAAACGCAAACCGACCAAGAGCCCGCCGCCACCCACCAGCCCACCATCGGCCAGAGCAAACGCCACCCACCACCGAGGAGCCGTCACCAGTCACTGCACCTCCAAACCAAAATGAAAGGAGCCCCAACAGATCCAAATGCCGACCAAGCGACCCAAAGGGATACCTCCAAGATAGACCCCGGCGAAAATGGAACACCCACAACCGGATCCGAAACCCAAAAAACTTCCAACACAAATTTGGTCAGGAGACCAAACTCCGCCTCCGCAACCAACCGAGGACAACCACAGCCATCCAAAGACAGCGATCCACACATCAATCGTTGCACCTCAAACATAGAGCACCAGCCGATCCAAAGACGCCACCAACGATGAAATAGACACCTCCTAACACAGCGAAACCGCAACCTCTGAAGAGCCATCGTCGCCGCCTGAAAAAGCGCAGAGCCCCACCACCAAAACCTGCAACAAACACTGGCCATTAGGCCGAAAATCGAGAATCTTCCAACAAAGACATCCGGCGTGACAGTCGACAGGTGGATCGGCAAGCCGTTAGGCGTAGAAAGGCCGCAACCAACATTGCGGCCCGAGCCAAAATCCAAAGGAGGAAAGGGAGGAAAACGGGGAAAGATCGGAAGAGGAGGGGAGAAAGGGGAGGGAGGAAAGTGCAAGGAGAGATGATGAGGCCCGGGGGGAGGAGGAGGAGACGCCGCTCCCCCCTCCCCGGCGGAAAACCTAGGTCAAAGTTTTAGAGGTGAGAGAGAGAGAGAGAGAGAGAGAGAGGAATCTGTAAATTTGTATTGGATGTTATTTCGACATTTAAATGAATGTGTTCGTTTTGAGTCCCAAAATCTATTCCTTTTCTCTGCGCACGGTCTCCTATAGTTTTCATTCAATTATTAATCTTATTACTCTTTCTATCTCTCTCCACTCATTACCCAAAAAAATCTCCCTCAAAACCTAAACCAAACAAACTATACCCGAAACTTGAAATTTTAAAATCTTGTTGTTTATAGTTCGGCTCCCGTGTTTACGGAATCCTGGTTCTATCCCTATGTGCATGGGGGTTAAATTTCATCATTCATTCAGTATAAAGTATAAACTCAACAAAAACTATGCTCTTTTACTTGTCAGTTTGAACAGAAAAATAGCAATAGAGAATTATTATTTTTATCATACGGTTAATTAGTCACGTCTCAATTTTGGGACAAAGTTATCTGGAGAAAATGGTCATTGCAGTAACAGTTTCAGCATTGTTGGAACTAAATTGCTACATGTATTAGAAAAAGATGGCATATTTGACTATGTAATGAATAATATATAAAATAGCCGTAAAATTCAATGATATGTAGCATCTAAGTAAAGAAAAAAATTGAATAACCACATAGTTTTTTAGCAAGCGGGAATGGGCTCAGCCCAATCGAATGTCGTCAATTTTTGGTTGAATCGATCATGCTTTTTATGGACAAACTTAGATAGGTGGAATTAAAAGGGATGGTTTTTTCAATCTGAGATTATCTCATATGATGATTTCTCATGCGATCTCTGGTCTAGATAATGAAAAATGGGATCTAAAATGCTCAGATCCGAAAGATTGGAGCCGTTTATTTTGAAGGTCTCATTGACTTGTCTGTCATACAAATGAAACACTCTCTCTCTCTCTAGAGAGTGACTTTTCCGGTACAACCCTCCTAAGCATTGTAACTTAATTAGCTTTATGTTTCCCACAACATATGCATAGGAAGGAAGTACTATCGGCTTGCTTTCCTTCACCCCATACTCCCTTCCCTTTCCCTTGGCTCTGCCATTTTTGTCGCTCTTGTATTCTTATTCAGTTCTGTAACAGAAAAAAGGATTTGTAAATCAAAAATCTGAAAACCCAAAAGCTGTAAAGCTAGCTGAAGACGACCATTATGTCCGAGAGTGGAACCATATATCGACAACTCCCTCTGGGGAAACCTTCCACCGGAGATCGTCGCCCACGTACTCTCTTTCCTACCCATAAAGTCTCTATGCAAATTCAAGTGTGTTTGTCCCTCATGGAATTCCCTAATCTCCTCCCCCCATTTTGCCAAAACCAACAAACCTTCAAAAACCATTCTCATTTCCAGGTCTCACGGTCTCTACTCCGTTGATTTTGCCGCCGCTAATTTGACCGCAGAAAAGCTTGATCTTCCTTTAGCCGAAGGAAAGGTGACGTTGACCTTTAAGAACCATCAGAAGTATGAGAATATAATGGAGATATCCTCACTACAAGTAGTAGCAAGAGATATTCAAGCATGAATTTGAAAGCATAAACGTTAGCACATGATAGGCAGAATGTGGGAATTCCAGCAGCAAATCAGCAGGAATTTGCTGCCATTACAGAAACAACAACCGCAGCAGCTTCAGGAAGTATCAATAACAGCCATGATAAGCACAAAACAGGCAGTAACAAACTTGACAAACTGAACAATTTCTATCCAACTGTAGAAGACAGCCGTAGCACTGGACCAACATCGGATAGCAGTCAGATGAATAGCAGAACAACATCAAAACAGCTGCAGAACAACAACAAAAAACAACTTGACAGCAGTGAACATCTTGACGGAAATCTTGATAGTAAACATCTACAGAAAGTATCAGTGACTACATAACAGCAGTATCCATATGTGTCAATAGTGGTAGCAGTAACTGACAGCAACTGCATTGCCAGCAAACAACTAGGGACATGCCCCACCATATATGTACTCACCTACAACTCCCTCAAAGCCTAACTCTCCATCAACTAAAAGCATAAGGGAAAACATCAACTCCCTCCACTCTCCCTCACAAAATGTCTCCCACTAGATATTACCTCCACTCAAAAAAAAAAGGAAGAGTCTCAATCACACAGCGGACAGGAACACTCACATACTGGATCACTCAACCATCAGTAAAGAAGAAAAGAGATTAAGTTATATACCTGGTAATTAGAAGTACTAGTAATATAACTGAACTCTTATGAATTAGAAGAACTAGTAACACCCTCAGGTCGAACCTTGAAGAAGCTATCAAACACAACCTGCCAAGTAAAACACATGTGTAACAAGGATTTGGAAAACAAATGAACTCAAGCCAGATTATATGCAATTCAGCCCAAATTCCACTCATTTACAATCCATGCTGCTTGAGATTGAGGCAAATTATGAAGTGATAAAAGTCTGGCCCTAACCATAGAGCAAATTTTATGAACAATTTCACCCCCCCAAGAACTAGAGAGATTTTGAAATTTTCTACCATTTCTCTCAATCCAGATATGATGAACAACTCCCCTGACATCTGATAGAAGAGTGACCCAGTCATCCCATGATCTAAGAGACCAAGAAACATGAAGCTTGGTTTGGATGGCACCCCACACTTGTTGTTCCTCAGTCATCCCATATTTTTTGAATTCTTGCACATCAAACGCTCAAGCATATTTACATATAATATCGCCATTTATCTTTTACGAAACATCTAAACTTTATTAAACGAAATTACGGGTCTCTACAATTCTCAATGATCAAGTGCATCAAAAAGGATCATGCAAACTGTTTTGTGGAAAGATAGTAGAAATAAAATGAAGAAGGCTATTTGAAACCATGGTTTGCTTTATCTTGAGAATACAAAGTTGTTCTAAAATAGGTCAAGAAGCTACACCGTACAATGTCCTGAGGAACAACGTACGATGTAGTCAGATATACCGCGCGAGGTTTTGAGTACCAGAACCGCACGATGTACCAGAAGACTGTGCGAGGTACCTCGGTACACCTTGTGGTGTTGTTATGATGGAGACAGATCGTAGTTGTACTGTTATTTCATTCCTGCTCATCATTTACTTGTCATCTACTGTTCAATAAGCACCACGAGCACGCCAAAGTGATGTATTCAAT
>JAOTQK010000012.1:7402066-7415100 GCA_025642025.1 Rhododendron ferrugineum
AAGCTTGTCGGTTCATTGTGGCATCCTTTGTATCTCTTGTCTGTTTATTGGAACTCATTCATCCTTGATGCATAACTTATCACATTTTCATATAGCTTGTGTAAAGATTTCTCTACTGGGCTAGTGTAGCTCAACCTATCATTTTCAGGTACATTGCAGGTCACTGTCATGGTTTGCTTGGAGTGCATGCTGATATCGTTGCTTAAAGCTGTTTTCGGAAGCACTTACCTTTTTGTAAACAAAGTTGTATCGTATCGCATTTTTCTAGTGTGAACTTTGTAAATATTGGGCAAGTTCGTGGATTTTGGGAAATGAATTATCCTTTGGGTTATTAATTGTAATTTCAGTGAGGATTTTAATGATCAAATGTTATTATTATTTATGTTGAAAATCGAGGGCGTGACACTGATACATTTTATACTGTTTATGAAGTTGAGTATCACCACATGGTGGTTCTTGGGGGCTGTCTCTGTTTGGTTATTCGGCCGACATTTGGTGATGAAATTGTAGTTTGGATGATGAAGAAGTATGGATTACGAGAGTCGTGGGTCAAATTTACAATTCTAAATCTGTTTACACCCATTTTTTACGAAGGCCTTGAAATACAGTTTGGACTGCATTCCAGTCCTGGCACGCCCGCATTTTAGGCCAAATCGGTTTGACACTTTTTGTGGAGAAACAAAATCACAGCCGGATGTCTCTAGGGAATGTGTTGCATTTGTCAGCAGAAGGCGAATTTGTATTGGGAACATATGGAGAAATTGATTGTACGAAACTAGTTGCGTACAATCCGAAAAAGGAAACACTGACAGACTTGGTGGTTGGTGGCATTCCAATTGAATTTACAGATGGGGACAACTACATTGAGACCCTCGTCTCTCCTAATCTCCTAATCATGGAGGACAGATTAGGAGGCAATGTGAAGCTTCTTCAGGTGATCATGTTCAAAGAGTTATCGTTGCTTGACTATTAAAAATGTAGAAATGAGTTTGGGACGTGTAAGGTGCCAATATAACCAAAACTTGCCTCATTTAGTAAGAGATAAACTATGTAAGAAGTGATATTATCAACAAAAAAAAAAAAAAAAAAGGGTGCCAGGCCCCATAGGGTGTGTACTACCTATGAAGCATGTATGAGTACTTATAGATGCGTTCCATAACCATGGCATGCCCATATATTGTACCGATACTCCTTGGATACTTATCTGAATGCTTATTAAACGTATCCATAATTTGTCAAATAACTTTCTTTAATCATGAAGTATCAGATAACTTTCGGATACTCTTACGCGCGTCGCGTATCCACACTTCCATGAATTGGGAATATGGCATTTCATATGCAACATCAAAGTACAACCACCATTAGTAGTAGATAAACGACTGGTTTTACAATACTTTGCTTACTTCTTAGAGGACGAGAAACCATCAGATTATACTGGTTTCATCTTTTGTGGGGGATAGACATTTTAAGTATGTTTGGACATATGGGTTCCTGTTATCATTGTTTGTTCACCTTTTTTTGGATCTTGGCAGTGACAGACCAAAGTCTCAACTCATTAACAGCGTGCCCCTCTGAACTCAATTGGAAGGAACCCAATGTGACACATCTCTTTTCTACTTTCATTGCCCCAAACTGAGGATTTTTATTTTTTTGTTCAACAATTATTTTTTGCATCCGTAGCCTCAATCCTCTCTATTGCATAACCAATCTGCTAAGCCTCCTAAAATCATTTGGGCTTTTCTAATAGTACTGGACTTAGCTGATAAGTTTGGATACTGGTACTTGTGTCAAGAGAACTCGATGCCTCGTAGTCCTTAGGTTGGCAACCCGTTTGGCATGAAATCGAGGGTCTTATTTATGGAATGCTAATTCTTGAGCAATTGAAGTCTTATTGTTGAAGTATGTGAGTGGTATTAATTCTCCTTGTGAGAGTTAAGTGTTTGCGTGTCTAGAATGATTTAGGAAAGGGGAATCGTTGTTCTTTGGCTTGCCAATGGAAGGGCCATTCACTTAAAATGATTAATGAAGATTCCAATCGTTATGTGGAATGCTCATTATCTTTTAACGAACGAAATGACTGAATGAAAATTCCATCCTAAATTGAACCAAACACACCCTTAAGTTCTTTATCTACCACATTAAGCTCAATTTTTAGCTTTGCCAGCTGTGTCCTAGAAACATGGAAAGTCTCAGCCACCTAAAATTGTGAATGATGATTCTATTTGTAATGTGCATGTTGTCATTTTCTTTTCACTAACCAAATGACAGTATAAACATTCCATTCAAGTGAACCAAACACAACCTTTTGTTCTTTATCTACCGGATTAACCTCAATTTCTTCCCTTTGTCCACCATGTTCTAGGAAGGAGGAAACCCTCGGCCACCTATTTGTTGATGTCATTCATCTCAACTTGTTTAGTGAGGATCTTCCTTCAACTTTTGATTTTTTTACGACAGCCCCATTATTTTAGTTGAATGGTTTGTTGCTTCATTGCCCTCGTCTGTTTAAAAACAATCATAATTGGAAGGCTTGCATCAATGTCTGAGCTAAGAAGCACTAATACTTAAAAGGAAGTGATGTGTCTCTGTCCGACAACGATACTCCCACACATGTCTGAAACTCTTTTTTCCGTGTAAACTATTAAAGAATTGAAATCTTCCTTCAAACACGTATCTGACACTCTTTGTGTAGTATGTCTGACACTTCTTTGGTATCTATGACCAGGAAATATATGTGTGATTCGCACTTCTTACTTCTTAGACATCTAATGTGATTATCAAAGATATCGGAATTTGATATGCCATGTAGTAGAAAAAGTAATTCTTAAATCATATGTAAATTCGATTGGAAACTTTGAAGGATTTCTTGAGGATTCCTAGCTAACTGTGCCCATGTCTTATTGCTTAAGGATTTCTTGAGTGATAACTTATTCTATCTCATCTATTATATAATTTGGGGCGTACTCTATGGTACATCTACTCATAACACTTTACATAGTTGAACGTATCCCAATGTGTCCATGTCCTGCATTTTAGATAAATAACTTATTGGCATGTCCACGTCGTGTTATATCTGTGCTTCTCAGTGTTTGAGTTTCAGCTTTTCTAGTTCTTGCTACTACTCTTCTCCATTGTGCAAGGGGCTTATAGCCATTTCTTTTGCCGTATAATGGGCTATTATTACTCATGTTTTTAGTGGTGTTAACGTACATACTCACTGACAGTTAAGAATCTATTTTGCAGTTGACAGGGAAGGAACATCCAAGCTCTAATCCAGCAAATTAAACTATGTGCAGCAGTACTCAACTTTTTACAGCGGAACCATGTTCTTGCTACTCTTCAGCATTGCATCTCCTAGCCCTTTTGAAGGCGCTTCTAGTGCTTGATTCCAACTGAAGCCCTTTTTTATTTCAGTAACTTCAGTGACTGTTCTGTTAGTCTCTGCTAGTAGTTTTCTTGGCCAGGAGCTACTTCATTGTTGTTTGTTATTCCGTGACTGTTCTGTTAGTATCTGCTAGTAGTTTTCTTTGTCGGGATGTACCTATTTTGTCCGCAAGTTTGAAACCATGTGCAGAATTACCTATGTACCTTCAAGGACAGGTGGACACGACAAAAATACTCAAACTTTGGCACTATGTATCCTTTCTATGTGATCATTGGATGTGGTGGCGGTCGGTCTACCCTTATTTCCCCATTTGATGTGGATGAACGGCCGTTTAATAGATTCGGTGTATGTTCATATTTTTGGAACTTTACCTGAGCAACTTCTTCATTTTTCTCCTTAAGCACAGTTCGGGTTTCTAACTCCAACCCGGAGAAAAAAAGAAAAAGGGAGAAAAGGACGGACCAATGAAAGGGAAAATTCTGATTTCCCATGTTTAATATGTATGCACTCAAGCGATTAAATCAGCATTGAGCTTGAAGTTGCGTAGCTTATGATCGTACTCAAGTGGGAATGGTTAGAGTCCAATCGAACAGCAGGATTGTAGAAACGCTTAATGCAGAAAGAAATTTTGGTGATCTTTACTCAGCATATTAGGTGTTTGATTGAGAATTAAACCTTAAAAAATACAATACTGGTATGGTATTATTAAATTGTCATTTTCAAGCCCCTTAGGGCTAGCTTAGGTGGTAAGAACTCAGACTTTTCTTAAGGAGGTCTTGTATTTGAACTTGGATTTGTCCATAGATGTAGGCAAGTGTAGGACGCAATGATTATAAAGTCATTAGTAAAAAAACAGACACGAACATGCTCAAAGCCTCTTCATACGCCTTATTGAGGAAGTTTTGAATCAAGTAAAACTTGCATGAATTTTTTCATAGCGGATTACACGAACAACCTATAAAAATGGGAGAATAACAACCTACCAAATGGAATTTTCAAATAGTCCTATAAACCTACTCTCGATATCAGTACCAAGTGTCACACGATCCTAAATTCCTGATGTACTGGTTAGACTGGAATGAGATTGGTGTCGTCTTCTTTTTCTGCACTCTGTGGTGGAGTTTGGATGCAGATTCTGATGAAAGATGCTGCTACTGGGTTCAATAGATACGTCTGAAAAAGTTTTCCTGTGACACCCCTGCAGTGGAAGAACTCAAATGATAGAGAATGAAGTTGCAGAAGATCATAGGCCTTGTAACTTTCTCACTGATGCCCAGAACAGAATTCCCATTGCTTTGAAGAATCGCAGACACTGAAACCTGATAGAAGCTTGGCTGACAATATTTGTTCACATGGGCTTGTTTATAAGCTGTTTTTTTTTTAGCAGTAGCAGTCACTTTTCATCCGGTTCTCAATTGGTTGCTATCAAAAATTGAGGCATCCCCTAATATCGATTTCCAGTGGACTTTATGACCAACTCAGAATTGATGTGATAGCGCTCACGCTTGCCTTTCTGAGCTCCACGTTCCCGTTGCCAGCACATACCATTCCCCCTCCTCTCATTGTTGCTGCTTTTTTTGTACTCCGAAGTGCGTATCAACAACTCATGTCCTCAGAGTTGCACAACTAAGGTGAACAATAGACAGAGTACTGAAAGAGAAAATGCCTTTTTGTCCAGCCCCAACGTTCTCAATTCAGATTGTGGATAAGTGCAAGAGCTAAAAATTAGTCATTGTGCTTGCCTTACTTGAAATCTGTTTTTTTTTTTTTTGTTTTCTGCCAGATCTTTTATTTGAGTGTTGTTGATTCTTAGTCAACTTCTCCAAATTAGAACTTCAGAGAATTTGCATATCAAATTTCCGAGTGGAGAAGCAAATGGTCAAGTACAACTATTGTTGCTAACGGTATGGTTGAGCCAAGGATAATCTGTATCTTGTCTTCAGACCAATAGCCAAGGGTTGCCTTCACTAGCAGCATTGTATAGCGCGGTTACCATCCATGGTAACTATACAATGAAACACTTCTGGTTTTTTGCTCGGTGATCACTAGAATGAAACACTTTGGTTAATTTACCTTGTATTTATAGTGTCAATTACCACCCTGGCCCCAAAGTTACACCAACTATTTCCTTCCTCATCAATCCATCTTTATTTTACTCTGTAGTCACTGAATTTCTCTCTTTTTGTTATTCTTTGCTTGAAAAACTTTCAAAGGTGTAGTTGTTTAATTAGCTTACCCTTTGGTAGTCTTTTGACATGCAGAGTTTTGAAATGTATTAGTATATCAATTATTTAACTTAGTATTACATGGGATGGGGCATTTAGCACATGCTTGAATTCTTAATTCATTCAGCCTTCAGAGCCAACATGTACACCTTTTGTGGGTTTTTCTTCTTTTCCTATTCAATTCACTACAACAAAATTGTCCTATCGTGACGAATCGATATTGTCTCCATAGAAAAGTGAATGCGTTGTGAATTGTTATGCAATATGCATGGTAAATATATTCTAAAGTTTAACCTTACAATTTAATTTACGAAACAAAATGTAACTTATTATCATATCTATCAATATCTGATCAGATTTTTTGTTGACTTAAGTTCTTTGTGTGCTCTACGAGGTTTACGGTTGGCATCATAATTGTGGACCCGGTATGTGAACAAAATTGAGAGTATGGAAGGGTATGGAGGGATGGGGTATGGAGAGGAGCTCATCCCTTTATCTGAGCCAGTGAATTGGCACCATATGGTTTGGTTTCCCAACAATAACCATAGATGGTCCTTTTTATAGAGTGGAAGGTTTTTCATGAGAGATTTTCCACTAGATAGTGGTGGTGTTGCAACAGATTCAAGTTGTGTACTTTGCGCTGGTTCTGATGAAGAGATCTTGGATTCTTACAAGAGTCTTTGGAATTAGGAACACAATTGGGAGTGGGAGAAAGACTTCTTAAGGATGAGGAGGACTATTAATATTCAGTACTTCCGGAGCACAACCACGTAGCACTCTAAATCACTCAAACACTCCACAATTAACATTTATGGGGTTCATACACTTAGTCGTTGGTCCCATAGGAATGTCTGGCATTGGAGTGCCCCGGAGCACCATATGGCTGTGCTCCGGGAGCATTGAATAATTAGACCTACTTATTGGTGTTTTTCTATTCTCAGTTCTGCTAACTCTTTTTCGCTGTTTTCGCTCAGTAAGTGTGGTAGGCGGTCATTGCTGTTGAGGGTTTTCAATATTCCCTGGAGCTTTCTTCTTAAACATATATATATAGTTCCTAATAATGTGAGTTTCACAACCTATTTTTATTTTTTACATTTGATTCGTTCATTTTCTAGTTCTGATCAAATTGAGTTTTTTGTATCCGTAGCTTGCATGTGCGGTCCTATAAAATGAATGACTCAAATCGTCGAGGAAATCCCATTCTATATTGGGTGATGTGTTTCAGAAGCGTGTTCGAAATGGTGTGTACATGGCATGACTTTTCTTTTTTGTTGGTGGTTGGTTAATGAAGTTCACTTACCAAATATGAGATAATGAGTGTAGTTATGGTAGAATTCCTGCATGTCTTCTTTTGCATGACTTTGTCGATTGTTACATGCTCCAAAGTAGCATTCTTTATGTTACTTTGGTCTTCCTCAAGCAAATAATATATGCCTCTATTAGGCTGCTCAGCGGATCAATCGAAACGCCAAAACTGACTAATCCGCCGAAACGGATCAGTTCGTGAACCAAAGCGAGGTATATGACGGATGGATGTGGATGGAAAAACAACAATCCACCGCGAGCAGATCGGATCGGATTCGCCCATTCCGCTCAAACCGCCCAATCCGCCCAAAGTAAAATTTTTAAAAATATGAGAAAGAGTTAAACCTTTCACAATAAACTATTAGCACCACCAAAATAGTACTGGTAAGTTCGACAGTACTCCATATACCAAGGTGCTTGTTAATGACATAGAAATTTCAACGTTATGTCAATACGAAAAATTATTGGCTAGTCTTGGAGCAATACGGAGTGGTAGGATGTTTTATTGTGCTACTATTTTTTTAAAATTTTGGTTTTATAAGAAAAATTGCAGGCTTAAATCCGCCTAAACTGCATCCTACCCGATCCGACTGAACAATGCTCACGGACAGGTGGTGGATGAGGTAAGTATGAATGTGTGTGTTTGGCCCTCTGATTTTTGGGTTTCAAAGAGTTTTTTAGAGCAGATACGAACGTCCTTTATTTTAAAAAATGTTACTTGAGTAATGTAACATTTTTACAGACGCAATGGTTTGGAAGCTTTTTAAATTTTTTCAAAGTATTTAGGCCTTTTCAAATCCGTCCAAACCGACCAAGCCGAACCGCCTAAACCGCAAACCAAACCGACCAAACTGTGAAACACTCACGGACGGTTGCGGATGGAGAAAACATCAATTTGGCGGATGCAAATCCGCCCAAAACCGAACCGCAAACAGCCCTAGCCTCCATCTTTTAACCTTCATTACATTTTCTTTTTTGCTTTGCTTGATTCCTAAAAATACAGTTCTCTTTTTCCTTTTTGATAGCTTTAACAACCTTCAAAGTATGTATATGTTCCTAGAAACCCTCCAAGGAGGAATCATTTTGAATTCTAAAGGAAAATTTGACTTACATGCAATAAATGATGTCATATTTTTTTGTTGCTCCAGTTATCGGTTATACTATGGAGTATGGTTTACATGCCCACAATAACTGGGAGGCCAAACAGAGTGATATGGAGGAGATCTTAGAAATAAATCGAGTGACGTTGGACCAAAAGTCTATTGGGATGAAGTTTTAGTTTAGTTAGTTTGTCTGTTTTTCTAATGCTAACATTTCAAATTGCTTTCAGTACTTGCTACACCCTTCTCCACCACTACCGCTGTGACTACCAGTGACCGCACGGCCAGCAACAACGTACCCCCTCTCCGATGCACAACCGACCAACATAAACAAGAGTTACAGTTTACTGCTCTGATTCTAACCGAAAAGTACCGAAAGGCATCTCTTAAGAAATCCACTTAACACTTTCTTCTTGAAACTTTGTATCACTAGCTCATAAGCTGATATACAAAAGGTGGGACAGGGGCGGAGCCGGATCTCATTTCTAAGGGGAATCATTTTTTTGTTTCTTTCGCATTTCTTTGATCTTCTGCTAGATTTCCTGCGTTGGGATGAGCTAGGACGTCATTTCTTGAACTTGAATATCTTAACTAATAACTATTTGGGCCAAGTACTTCTGATTTATCATTTGCACTGTGCTCATAAATTGTGGTACAGTCCCTTGTTGATCAATTTCAGTCTCATCTGTTGCTGTCGCCTTGGCTTGGAACACACAGCACTAGTTCCGAGTCGCCCACAAAATAGCTCGGATAAGATTATCAATCTTACGTTGGCTTAAATGCATGTAAACCCTTTTTTTTTTTTTTTTTTTTTTAAATAAGAGTTAAGGCATCCACTTGAAATTGATCTTCCATCGTGTTCAGCCTAATTAACCAGCCGGTCTTTTCCCATAGTAGCGAAACCCTGAGCAGCTCATTGGGCGCTTCATACTGCCAGTAGATAGTATTTGACTTCTTTAGTTTCTGATGTCTCAAAAATTCCAAGTTATTCGAGATTAGATCGATTAGAGCTTGTTTGAAATCGGCTCAATGAGGTTAAACTACTTTGTAAAGCTGGTTCAGATCATTTACGGGTCTTAATTAATAGTATGAAACTGGAAAGTTTATAAAGGCAAAACACCTGATGGCTGACGGTGCTACAGCTTCAACTAGAAACAGGGGAGGCTAAAAGGCATGATGCATTGCTCTCTATTGAAAATCCTTAACAGATTGGTAAATGTTGCTCTTACATATAGGTGGTTGAGATTGTGTCGTGGATCCCACTTTAAGCGTTGAACACCGGCGTTTCGACTAGTTAGAAATGAGGATAACTTTCATCTACTTGTCAGGAGGTTTAAATCAATTATTTAGTTGATCCATAAACAACAGGACAATAAAATTTGAATAGCCAATGATCGACGCCTTTACAAAGAGATAAACACAATGACTGCCGGGGCATCGGACTGAACCAATGTTGGGAGAAATATAAATTCCTTGTAAGCATTAGAAAAACAACCTTTTCCTTTTTCTCGTTGGTGAGTTGTTTGTATTCTTTGTCGAAATGAGGCCTTACACAAGCAGAAGGCCTAAAGAGCATGTGCTTAACTCGCTTCCAGCTTTAACAATCTTTATGCATTCGAGAAAATAAACGATAGAGGGGATGCAACGACAAACGCTATACGTTGTGCTAACACGGCAAAAGCAGCTGAGATGAACGCAAGCATCATGGCAAACATGGAAACTAAAAGAAGATAGGTCGACGCTGCCACAAAGCGATTAACGAGATGCCCTTGATCTTTTAAGTTTAGTAGTATAAAAAAAGATGGTTGTACCTTAAAGGTGTACTACACCTTAATTGTGTTCCTCCTTGGAGCAGTTTGTTTCATGCATGGGTTTTCACAATTAAGTATCCAAGAAGGATAGATTTTTGTGTTGGAGAATTATATAGATTTTTGTGTTGGAGAATTATTAGAGGGGTGTGGAATAATATCTGAAGATATTGGGATTATTGGACTGGGAATAAAGGACGAGAAGTAAAAAGGGTAAAAGAAACAAAAACAAAAAGATAAATACAGAGTAAATTACAACTCGATAACGTGATATAAGGAAATATGTGTTTTGTCAATGAAATTGCCAATACAAAGAGCTCAGGTGTGTGGAACCCAGGAAATAAACTTTCCGAGTTCCAGAATATATGCAATAAAGGGGATGCAAGCAATAATACAAGTGGACACAGCAAGCGCGATAGCATGTGCTAACACGGCAAAAGTAGCTGCGATGAACGCAATCATCAGGAAAAACATGGAAACTATAATAAGATCCCACGCTCCCACATAGCGCCTACTGGAACGATCAGCAGCTTTCTCCGGCCAGAAACCATACATCACAGCAGAGAGGCACAGAAATAAAGATGTAAGGGAGCATACCATGGCTATGGTGTTGGTTATGACAAATGCTTTGAAAGCTGCTGCTCTTGCTAGGATTGCCATACCTTGGTCTCGACCTTGGTTGCCATCATAGCCACCTGGAATTGTGAAGGCGGCTGCGAAAGTGATCGTGGCTATAAGTGCAGCTACTATCACGAAAGTTTGGAATAGATTTCGGGAATGGTCAATTGCATCACGATTTTCCTTATCGTCAGCCTCTTCTTTTATTCGATTTTCAGCTTCTTTTCTTCAATTTTCAGCTTCGTTCGTCATTTTTCTCTCCTGTTTTTCACGTCTACAAGCTTGCTCCTAAGTGGACATAGCATTGCAGGCTAGGTTTCTCCCACCACCAATTCCCGAATCCAAAAAGGTATCATCCTACATTTTTTGGATAGTTGATCAATTGAAAACCAAAGCATCTAAAACAGTAGCCTTATCATATACATAAACATTTGACCAAGCCTCCATTAAACCACACTAATCTCGGTTTTCTAAAGAATACCAGTGAGAGAGAGAGAGAGAGAGAGAGAGAGAGATTCAAAATCAATAAAACTATATATTAACTGAAAAATTAGCTTTTATAAAACTTAAAACCTAAAATCTGACCCGAAAAGCTCAAAAAACTACCCAAACACAACATTGGAACTTTCAGAATTTCATTAATTTTTTTATGCCTTGTTTGGATGGGACTCGGAATGTTTTGGATTTGTTTTTTGAGGCAGTGAGCGGAGAGAGAAATTAGGATAATAATTAGAGATAGGAGTAATGAGTGAAGAGATATATAAAGAAATGAAAGTACTGATTGGAGATAAGGATAATGAGTGGAGAGATAAGGATAATATATAAAGAAATGAGAGTACTGATTGGAGAGATAAGGATAATGAGTGGAGAGATAAGGATAATGAGTGGAGAGATAAATGAGAGTAATGATTAAAAATATGGATGATGAGTTTTTTGGAGTTGGAATTTTTTTTCCTAAGTTCCCATCCAAACAACTTTTTAAAATCTGTAGAATCCGAGAATTAGTTATCTAGAATATTTGGTAAACACCTCAAAATGATTTTGAAAAGCTAATTAAAATCTCAAAATCTGCAAGAATATATAGTTTCTCGTAAACACTCACGTCGTAGTAGCTAGAATTTCATAACTAATGTAACCACTGTTAAACTTTACAAGAGTGTACGTACCATCATTCCTTGAATGCAAACAAAAGTTTTAGTAATTAGCTTCTCATCGATCTCTACAACCAACATTTTCTAAAAAAATCGATCGATCATTTTCTTCTCAAACCACTCGTGATTAATTTCAGTGAATTGGTTAGCCCCTTCTGATAAGTTGATGGCAATGACAATATTAATTTATGAAAAAATAATTTCTGTTAAAATTTAACTAATGTTTTTTTGGTGATTTTGACCTCATATATAAGATAATAGCAATTTTAATTGTTGGGCTTTTTATGGGACATTTCTCAATCTTCTTCCGTGCACTTTCAACGCTTTTGGGGATCTTTTCACTTACTTTTCCTTAGCAGAAATTTTTTTAAAATGTGGCCACCATTTTTTGTGTTTTTCCCAATCATCTCGATCATCGAAATATATGAACTAGGCTTGTATAGGCCAAAACCTAAGCAAGATTTGCAATATCGATGATTTTAAAGTAAATTATTATAATTTAAATTCTTTTTCCACTATCAAGATTAAAACAAGAAAAAATAAACGTTGTGAACTAGGCAAAAGCTTAAACCTTGGTTACGTTGGTTCTGGAATTCTATTTGCAGTATTTAATGAAGTTTTCAATCTCTCAAATTACATTTAATGCAAAGCATAATTGGTCAAGGTTTTCTCGGTTTCTCCTATATATTCTCCTAAGATGCGGCAATTTGATTAGTGGGACGTAGGGAGTTCAGGGGAAAGCCTTGAATAAGTTAATTTTCAATAAATAAATAAAAAGTGAGAACATATGTACTTACCATAATATATGTTGCAGCAAAGGTCGACGTCTTTTCCTCCATAGAATTGGACCACACTAAATCCACGGGAGTCATGTTTTTACCATTGAAAGCATGATGATCTGCTCTATGATGCTTCCATAGCGCATCAACGTTGCAATCGGAAGCAATAAGTAGATGGAGAGGTGTGTTACCTTCGTTGTCCTTTTGGTTTATAAGTTGCCCAACCCAAGACTTAGCTAATATAAATTTAATCACAGATTCCTTGTTCATGTCCACAGCAATATGAATAACATTCTGCCCTTTGCTATTGACCATCTCCTAACAATCTGGATTGGATGATACAAGCTTTTCTATTACACTTACATGCCCATGAGCTGCAGCAATGTGAAGAGCTGTGTCTAGATCGTCCTTGTTTTCATTCCCATTCCCATTGCTAGTAGCTGTGTCTTGGTCGTCCTTGTTTGTAGTGGTAATGTATACCACTGATTGATCTATTGCTAGTAGCTCTTCTGTTAGGACCATGGGCCACGGTCTCTCTGTGTTGGCAAATTCCAAGACAAAACACACATTTATTTGTATCTCTTTTTTTATCGAGTTGTATTTTCTTTTCTTTTATTTCTAGAGTGTCTGTTTAGGAAGTGGAAGGAAATCAATATTGTATAA
>JAOTQK010000012.1:7424835-7436850 GCA_025642025.1 Rhododendron ferrugineum
TTGGTGGGCTATGCGCTAAACGTACAGGACTTGTTGGGCTATGCTATAGGCGCATAGGACCGGCCCAGAAAGAGCCCATATTTAAATTGGGTGTTCAAAAAAAGGCTAGCCCATAATTTTTACATATGTTCTAAGCAAAAAAATTTTGTTTGGGTGTTCAGTTGACCATGGAAGGCTCTATGTAGAGCCGCCTCTGAAGAGAACTAAGAATTTTTTTGGGAGAGAAGATATATCACATCAACTAGAAAAATTGTGATTATTAATGGTAGGGAGGTTGTAGAATATTTATAAAAAAAACCCGACTAATTGCTAAAAGGCGATTAATGGCCGATTAATAGGTCTCGAAGCTTGAAGGTGGTCAGCCGCCCGTCTAGCGTCGAGCGCTTTTTAGAACATTGGCATTTGGCATGGCGCAGAGAGAAGAGCAACATCAAAAAGGGAAATCAATTTTGTTTGGTAAGGCTTCTGACAAATTGCTGCACCACACCCAACTTTTCGATTTAAGAATAGCAAGATTGAAACCGAACAAATCAAGATTGAAACCGAACAAATCAGTAACCACTAACCAACTGGTATGGTTTAAGAGCAATGTCACGACAACACCCATTTACACACTCACATGCCCACACCTTCATGAGTGTGAGGGCGTAAATGGACGTGGTTGTAGCATATCCAATAGTTTAAACGGGTTTGGCCGGTCTCACCAGTTTTTTTTGACTTGGGCCTAGAATGAATATATATGAATATACATATGCATAAATGGAATAAGAACAGCAAACCTATTAAATACGCTTTTCGAGACTAGGAATTTTAGACAGTACAAAATACCTTGCGACTTGTGGTTTCGAACAGAACCGAAATTCCAGAGAAAAGGGTTTGAGAGTCTGATGCAAATGAAAATTTCGAGATTAGAAATTTAGAATCCAACTAGTTCCATTTAAACAGAATGGAAAATTTCTACATTACCTTGGGATCTGTGAAGCTCAGAAGATCCTCCCTTATTTTTCAGTCTTAAATGAGGGAGAGAATGGCCTCAAGAGTCCGATCCAAGACGAAGATGAGGACCGAGGAGAGTCCGGGAGAGACGATGGGGAAGAGATTGCAGTAAAACTGAGCCTTTGAGAGAGAAGAGACGAAAGAGTTTACAGGAAGTTGGCGGATGCGGGGTTAAGGTTGCGGAGTTTTGGACCATTTTGTTGTGTCCTCTGAGTGGATCAAACCAAAGCCAAAACACATACACAGACACGAACACAGAGATACACATGGTTCCCCAAAATCGGGTACTTCCACGGAGCAATTTCTTGTAACCGGAAGAACAAAGAGCTTTACAAGTAGTGTTCTCACTACACTCACTGACATTTACAAGACTACATTGCTAACCCTCACATGTCTCTCAGAGATACAGAATACAGAGGCAGAAGCTCCATTTATAGACTGAGCTAGGAGTCCCATTCATTCCTCACACCAGACAACTCACGGAATTCTTGGCTGGATTAGCGAGATTGTAGAAACTTGGGTAAATAACTGGAAGGTGGGAGAGAATTTTAAGAAACTTGGGGAAAGAACCGGAATGGAGGAGAGAACTTTATTCCCTTTGTTTTAAAAAATCAAAAAATCCAAGAGAATTGCAGGCAGACAAAAGCAAAAACAAAATAATCTTTTGGCCAAATAGGTTACCAGGAACAACATCCAAGCAAGGATTGCCCAATGGCACCTTTTGTTTGCTGAATAATTCTGAAAGAGAGTTGAAAAAAGAGTCTATGCTTAGGCGTAATGGGATTTACCCCGTTTGGCTGAATAAGCCAACTGGTTTATTTTTTTTTGTCTTTATTCAATTTTTTTTTATTTGTTAGTTTTTTGTCAATTTTTTGGAGATTATTGCATCGTCATGACGAAAGGAATCTAAAAAGTAAAAAATTATTATCAAAATCCAATTTTTTTAATAAAGACGAAAAAATTGGCTTATTTTTGTCTTTATTCAAAAAAATTAGGTTTCGATCGTAATTTTTTACTTTTTAGATTCCTCTTGTCATGACGATGCAATAATCCCCAAAAAATTGACGAAAAACTAACAAATACAAAAAAAAAAAATAAGGACAAAAAACATAAGTCAGTTGGCTTATTTAGCCGAACGGCCTAGGTTCTTCAATTCCTAGAAAACGTTGATCTCTCTTTCCTAATGAAATGTGCTTTATGCAAAAATATTTAAAAACACATACTTTACGGATTACTTGTGCCATTCCTCCTGTAGATCGATCATTGAATGGAATTGAGGATTTTCATCTAGAACATCTATTTCGGCAATCAATGGTCCAGATTGAAAACAAATTTTTTCGAGAAAGAGTTAGGGAAAATCCTCATATCAACCTCACAGGGAGAATCCTTATAGAGGATTCGGATCCCTCACATTGGCACCCACACACACACTACAGTTTCAATGTATGTGAGACGAACAAAAAGATATGAGTTTGTGTGTAAAGTATTTTTGTGTGTGTTTGTATTTGTAGAATTTCTCCATACGTTAACGTGAGTGATTGTGTATTTGGGTGTGTGTTTTATGTGTGATTGTAGACTTGTTAGTGAGTTTTTTTTTTCTTTTCTATATTACATCGATCTCAAATTGCTAGCCTATTTTGATAATTGTGCACGCAAAAAAATAAAATAATGTACGAGCATAATTTTTTTTTTACCAATTTACAGATCTCATTGAGAAGGAAAAAAATTGGTGTAAATTTGTTTTAAAAAAGAATCTCATAAACACATTAATTTTTAGTCCGGTACTTTAGTCTTATCATTTCACCAATTTATTTTATTTTTCAAAAAATGAACACATAACCAAACAATAACTAGCCTGAAGCAACAAATATTTTTATCTAGGACCTTTAAGCCAAAAATAACAACAAAAAAAATCCACCAACTGTTTAAAGTCCACACAATATCTCCAAGGCTCCAATAGAACCAGACCGAACCTTTATTTTATTTTTTTGACAAACAAGATAATCTCATTTATATATAATAAAACAAAGTACAAAGAACCGGAACTCCATCAGTCGAAAAGGTTCGTTCAGAGTGGTACGTCTGTCCCCGCTGCATAGGCCAGATGAGGACCAGAAGCTCGGAGCCAGATCAACCGCACACGCCTTAACCGTCGAGATTGGAGAGTTTGAAAAAATTCATCTCTGGGGGCGGCCGGAAGTGGTTGTGGGGTGGAGGTGAAATTTGAGAAATAGAATTTCACTAATTTTTTGAAGTAGTGAAATTTCGCCGAAAAAATTCATCGGTCGGAGGTGGTCGCCGGCCGGAAGTTGTTGTGGGGTGGAGGTTAGTGAAATTTGAGAAATAGTGAATTTCACTAATTTTTTTGAAGTAGTGAAATTTCGTCGGAAAAATTCATTGGGTCCGGTGGTCGCCGGCGGGAAGTGGTTGTGGGGTGGAGGTGGTAGAGGGTGATGAAAACTTTGAAAATATAATAAAGTGTGAAATTTTATTTAGTTAAGGGTAAAAGAATAATCTTCTTATGATATTGTCGTTAGAGGTAAATAAAAATTGAGTTCATCATTAATGGGAATTAAGTACTAATTTTCTAGATCTACACGTAATTTTCTGCTAGGAGCTTGTCCCATTGGATTTTTTTTTTTTTTTTGGACATCTTGCCAATCAAAGGATTGAGCCTCGGACTTGGCTTTTGTACCGTTCTCCTTATCCTCTTAGCCTTTGTATCTTGTTCAAAAATTTAAGAAAAAAAATCGCCGTTTAAGAAAAAAGTTAAAAATATGTTTTTTATTTATAATGTATCATTTCTAACAAAGTTCCATTTCTAACAAAGTTCCAATTTGAAATAAAATAGCCACACAAGTAGCTACCTTTTTTTTAAACTTTTAATAGCAAATTATCATAGAAAAATAGTTCGCGGACTCCGCACACCTCTTGATTAATCTCTTCCTTATTACTAGTAACATTGTACTTGTTGATGCACAAGACATTAAAAAAAAAAAAAAAAAAATTTTCCGTTCTTCGTGCATTGAATGAAGATTTTTGTTTTTAGGTGACAATCCGCTAAACACTTTTTGCAATTTGGAATTTTTTCTTGTTTTGTCCTTAAATAATTTTTTTTTTTCTCTTTTGTTAGTTTTTTGTCTCATTTTTTTGGTTTATCAATTCATCTCGAGGTATTAAATTGATGAGTCATACGATAAAGTTGTGGAAAAGTGTTATATATTGAGTATCTCTTGAGGATGGTGATTACGGTGTGAGAGAAACAGTTTGGGTTCATACCTGAAAGATCAACCATTGAAGTTATCTACCTATTAAAGAGCATGGTAGAAAAACACAGAGTAAAGAAGAAGGATCTCCATATGGTTTTCATAAACTTAGAAAAAGCTTATGATAGGGTTCCTACAGACATCATATGGTAGGTTCTGGAGAGAAATGAAGTGACCAACGAGTATATCGATGTGATTAGAGACATGTATGAAGGTGCCGTCACTACCATTCAATTACCAGTAGGAGAAACGAGTGAATTTTCAATCACAGTAGGATTGCATCAAGGGTCAACCTTGAGCCCGTACTTTTTTGCCTTAGTTATGGATGAATTGACTAGACAATTTCAGGAGGATATCCCATGGTGTATGATGTTAGCAAATGACATTGTCCTCATAGATGAAACTGTTAGAGGTGTTAATACGAAACTAGAACTTTGAAGGGAAACATTAGAGTTAAAGGATTTTCGGATAAGTAGAAGTAAAACTGAGTATATGGTGTGCAAGTTTAGTGGTACTAGCAGTGTGCACGAAGAAAAAATGATGATCCAAGACCAGGAGATACCTAAGAGTGGTCATTTTAGGTACTTAGGCTCAATTATTAGAAGAGATTGAGAGATTGCCGATGATGTGACCCATAGAATCCAAGTGAGGTGGCTCAAGTGGAGGAGCATTACTGGTGTACTATGTGACAAGAGGGTACCCATAAAATTGAAGGAAAATTCTATGGATTTGCTATAAGACTAGCGATGTTTACGGAATATAATGTTGGCCTATTAAGAAATAACATGTGAATAAGATAAGTGTAGCAAAAATGAAAATGTTGAGGTGAATGTGCGGTAAAACTAGATGAAACAGGATTAGAAATGAAACGGTTCATGAGTGGTAAGTGTAGCATCCATAGAAGAGAAGTTGAGGAAAAATAGGCTAAAGTGGTTTGGACATGTCTACAATAGACCAGGAGATGCAGTAGTTAAAAGAGCGGATATGATATCTTTGGGTAGCAATGTTACGGGGGAGGGATAGACCTAAATTAACATTAGATACTGTGGTGCGCAAAGATATGAGTGTGGGCAGCGTGCCCTAAGAAAAAGGATTCCGTTCCTTTCTCTCCGGATCGAGGGAGCGCGAGCGTGGATGGCAAGCGCTCGGAAATACAGAGTCGCCACTCAGGTTTGAAGGTCCGACACCCAAGGAACTGTATTTCAAAGCACCTGCCGCTCTATTTGATTTTGAAAAAGTGAAGGCACCAGCCTATCATAACCATATCTAGGTTCGAGAGTCATGTTACGAGAGATGAAGGGTTTTATGGCACCCCTCTCACACAATCTGGAGATCGGTCTCTACTTAGGCATTTTGAAAACATTGCGATTCTTCTTTTGTTAATCGATTTTTAGCCAGTTAGGGCGGAGGAACAGTTAATCGAGGATTAAAATTGTAACACTTTACAAGATGAGATTGAAAATAGCATAGATGGATGGAATGTTGAATAATAAATGGGATAAAATTCAACATTGAGATCAGACATCGAAACAGTGCCTTAGTATGATTTTGGCATGCACAACAGCCAACCTGCATGCATGGATCTACGTACATACAAGCTGACCAGCGCGCTACAGAACCATATCAACGCGCGCATGTTGACCTTTCACCAAAGGTTGAATTTTATCCCCTTCTGGGCTCTGGAAGGACCAGTGCACACCTAGGGGGCAAACCAAGCAGTTCAAATTGATGAACAACCCCTAAACATTTGGGGTATTAAAACAGAGGCCAATGCCTAAGCTGCCCATGCAAGGACAGTCACTGGAAACAGATTGACCAGTGCGCGACATAGTGGGATACACGCGCGAGGGTCATGACTGGATTTTCAGGAAATGCTTTGCATGCCTGGACTGTGAAACATGCTCAGAAGCAACCCAGGGGCATTCCAAGTTAAACAGAAAAGCATGCTGAGCTATGCTACAAATATCAACATACAAATCAGGAGATCAGTTTTTATCATGCATCACAGTGATTAATAACATGGTAAAAACAAGAAATGACTAGCATCCCCATCCCCACAAGGACCATTGCGCGCAACCCATGACAGGCGCGCGCGTATACGGGTCCGTCACGCGCGGGTGTGCTAGTTGCACGATTCTTGTACCTTGCTAACTTTAGAGCTAGAACTGGTATTAATTACCAACCTTGGCCCTGCCAGCCCCCTTCAGGGATCAGAACAGTAAGCAGAACAAATGTGTTATACCTTCGGTTTGGGTTTGAGATAGTATTGAGCTTTGATGTTTGAAATTGAATGAGGTGTGAAAATTGGGTGTAACCTTTTCTCCAACCCAGGGTGTATGGATTTTTCTAACCCTTTAAATGGAAGCATATGGGGGGGGTATTTATAGGGCAAGATACTTCCATTAATGGAAACCCTCCATTAATGAAATTTTATCCATTAATAGAAATTATTCCATTAATGGAAACATTCTAGAAACCTTCCATTTAATGGAAACATTTTAGAAACCTTCCATTAATAGAAACCTTCCAGAAATGGAAAGTTAAACGTCAGATGCAAATTTAACCTGCGCGCGGGTCAGAAACCGGCGCATGCCAGAAGGATTCCAGGAATTTTAAGGAGTTTTGCAAACACTCAAAACTCAAACATGCTATCAATCCCGGGGTGTTCTTGATCTGTTTCATCATTGGGGAGTTAGAAACCGAAAGTAAACTAATCTGGAAGTCCAGATTGGGGTGTCTACAAGGAGTATAGTAGGTTTGTATGAACAAGTGGTCTTTAACAGAGCTCAATGAAGGAAAATGATTCATATAGTTATTATAGCTGACCCCAAGTGATTGAGAGATAAGACTTGGTTTGATTTGATTTGGTTATCAATTCGTCTCGTAATTACAGAATTGTTACTTTTATCCAAATACATTTTGAAAATATCCAAGATAAAGAACTCAAATTTCAAAAAGCCAGTTTGATATTCAATATTTCAATAAACAAAAAAATTAACGCGCAAAACTTAGAAACGCTAAAAAATTAAATAAAAACAAAACAAGGAAAAAAAACAAAGAAAGGAAAAAAAAAAAAAAAAAACGGAAAAACTATAGCATGACATATATGGATGGAACAGTATACACCAAGCCTTAATACCACCATACCAGGAGACTCACCCCGAACCTTCGCTGTCACCACAGCTCAGACACCATCTCCGCCAGGACCAGGACCGCCACCGCCAACAGAAGAAGCACCCAAACAGAACAACTCCCATCCATCTCTCCATTTCCTCCCGTTTGTTTTCCCATCTTGTTTGACCTCGATCCTAAGGCGGCAAGGCAACCATGTCCGATTGCGGAACCCTAATTCCCCAGGAAATCCTCACTGACATACTCTCTCGACTACCTGTCAAATCACTTTGCCGATTCAAGTCCGTTTCTCCCTCCTGGAATTCCCTAATCTCTGACCCCTACTTTGCCAAAACCCACCTCAATCGAACCAAGACCCAGAACATTGTCATCTCCAGCTCTCTCAATCTCTACTCCATCGACGTCCACAACGCCAATCCGACCGCCACGAAGCTTGATTTCCCTACGGTGGAACAACACGTTGCAACCAAGCGGGTCAAGGGGTGGAGCTCTTGTGATGGCTTGCTTTTAGTTCCCTACAACGATAACTCCAACTTCCTCTTGTTAAATCCATCCACTAGAGAACGTAAGGAACTTCCCGCACTGCCGTTTGCACTCAATCCGGTTGGTACCTCCTCGTATGCATATGGGGTGGGTTACAATTCCTCTACGGATGATTACAATGTTGTGATGCTCGCTTGCAATCAAACTGTATCTGCTCAGAGTAAGATTTCGATTGTAGATGTCTATTCACTGAAAACTAATGCTTGGAGGAGAATTCAACATACCCCCTATGTCGTCGGAACCTCATATTTTTGTGGTGGGGTTTTCTTAAATGGGTGTCTCCATTGGCTCTGTTGGAGGACTGGATCCTATGTGATTGGTGCTTTCAATTTGTTGGATCAGATTTTCAGGGAAGTGTCGATGCCTGCTTCTCTTCGTGGAGGATGTGGGATATTGCGTTATTTTGTGGAGGTTGTTGGGGGTTGTCTCTGTTTGGTTGGAAGGCGGGCTTCTTACAGAAGTGAGGTTTGGAAGATGGAGGAGTACGGGGTAGGAGAGTCTTGGACCAAACTTACGATTGATTTACCTACTGGAACGCCTAGTTTGTGTTTGCTGTGTCACCTAGCGGAAGACAAACTTTTGTTTGGTAATAGCAGATGGCATGGAAAGAAACTGGTTGTGTATGATCCGAAAAAAGAAACACTGAGGGACAAGTTGGTTGCTGGAATTCCAAGTGAATTTACTTTCGGGCGTGCATATGTCGAGAGCCTCGTATCTCCTATTCTCAGACAAGGAATTGGGAGGCAATGCTAAGCTTCTCCCGGTATGTTTGTGTATAGAAATGTCCCTTCTTTCGTTTAGTTATATTTGTATGTTCTTATTATGGGAGCTTCTGTTGATCAAGGTTTTTGGAGGTTGCACATCCTTGTTATCCCTTATTGATACTTAGCTTTGGTAGTTTGAGTTATATAGGGCATTGGTTAGTGATGTATGTTGAACTATCATGCCCAAGTGGCTAATGTCCACTTTAAATGGTTGAAGTCTAACCTGTGAAGCTTGAAAACTGAATAGGATGTTCTTTACCAGCTGATGCTGCCAAGATGGCAAGGTCCAGCTGACTCTGTTGTGCTGCAACCTTATATTTGATCATCAACATTTTCAGGGAAAAAAAGAAGACTATGAACATGATACTTATAGATGGGGTTCATACTTCATATCTGCATCTTATCTGTGTAAGTTAAAATCTTGAAGTGTCGAAAACTGTTCAGATATTCTTTTTTTTTTTTATGAGCCAAAAAAGAACTTATTAATCTTTGAAAGACGAGTTACAAAGGTTAAAGAGATCTAGAGCATGACAACATCACAAGGAGAAAGCATCCCAACGAGCGAATAAGTTACACCAACTGAACTAAATTATATCTGTTTCTTCTCTTTTTTTCCCGGAATTGTTAGTGACAATGTAACCACACCTGAAAAGTGTGTGTATTATATGACGCTTGGGATGTCGAAGCTATCGGTCGACAATTATCTTCGTAACTCATTAATTGTGAAATGTGGTACATAGTGGATTTCAACATCTTATCATACAAAAACATTCACAAGTAAATGCAACATAAGAATCATACCGTGCTAGCTTAAGCAATAATAAAAATTTAATAAAAAATATTCACCGGGGGTAAAACGATGCGTAGGAAGCAACTTTTGAAGATTTATTTTTCCTGTTTTGGGGGGTTAAAACGACGTATTTTGAGGACTGATGTCGTGTTCCATTTGCGGCCAAAACGACATTGCTTTGGGCAGTCTGATAGGGCTGTAGTGCACAACGCACTACAGCATGCAGTGTCCACAATCATATGCCCGCCCTAGACCCCAATAGGAAAACTAATGGCCAACCAAAAAACCAGAAATACATATGACAAAAGTTACATGGAAGCACCAACAAAATTGTCCCTACCACCTAAATTTTCAGATAAGAGAATGGCCCCAAGCAGATTTCCAAAAATGAGTCCGCAAGGGCCCTTCCAATAGCAGCAAAACCAAAGCCAGGAGTAGCAGCATTCTAACAGCACAACGCAGCTTCAGCCCATAGACCAGCACCAAGACTCCGAAGCTGAATCTCCTCCACTTCTACTCAACAGATCAAGCTCTTGTCGTAATTTATTTGTAGGATGTCCTTGGAATGTGCTGCTTGCAGTCATACTTTGGAACATTTTGGACAAGTAGAAATAAAAACGTTTTTGAAAATAAGTGACAATGATGTTTTTCTCCAGAAAATCGATGATCTTGTGAAAGGGATTAGCATAGTTTTCAAGTCCATCATTTGTGACAATGTTTCACAAACTAGACTCAATAGTTGGCATTTTCCAGGTTGCAGCAAGATAAAGTTAAATACGGATGGAAGCTCTAGGAAGAACTCCGGAAGGGCTGGATTTGGTGGAGTGTTTAGAGATTATGGATAATGCGGGCTTTTACAGGAATCTGAAGGAGTGTTCAAGCATTGAAGCAGAGCTTTGAGAAATCTTTGATGGCCTTTAGTTGATAGGATGCAATGCTCTGACATCTAATTGCCATATTAATTTATCGCTGGATGTATTCTCCATTTGATTTGGTCGTTTATTGGTGTGCACTTTGTCCTTTTCAGTTGTATTACTTGCACTCGGTAGGTTGTATTATTCAATCATCAATGAATTTCTCTCTTCCGCTAAAAAAAAGTCATGATCTCAAGAATCGGACTCTTGACTTTATTTATTTAAATTTTTTTTGATCAACAACTCTAAAGTGACAGTTCAAATGATTAACAAGGGCCTCCTCTCAATTCCCCCCTACCCTTTTTTTTTTGGGTAAAAATAATGGAAAGAATGTAGAGCTATATATATATATATATATATATATATATATATATATGTTGTAGCTCCATCGATGCTCAAATGTGCATACACTCCAGGAAGGCAATCAAGTTGTGGATAAGCTAGCAAACATGGTACCGGAGCAAGAATTGCGTTTGAGGACATGCTTGTAATCATACTGGAGAAATTGAGGACATGCTTGTATCTGATCTAGCAGGAATTGCGTTCGAGAAGGGCTCAACCTTTTCTTATTTGTTTTCTTATGTTCCAAAAGAGAAATCTGGTTAATCTGGTTGTAATCTACCTCATACAGTGCTAATTCTTTGTGTCTTCTAAACAGAACTTATACTATTCCTTTTCAAGAATAGAACTCATACTAATAATTCCACTAATGTAACTAATGTTACTGGGAAATGATTTTTGCACTCTAATTTTTAAGTATAATAAATGCACTTCAAAATTTATTTTTAATGCTTAAATTTGCTCATAATATAATTCTTGAAGCATGCTACAAAACATATTCTAAGTACATCTGTAAGGAAGTCAAGTGCGAAAATGATTTTCCAACACTATCTTATGTCAGAAAACAGAGTGTAGCATGTAGAGGCTATGTAAGGGTAAAAGTAGCAAACCTTTCTTACAAATATATAGGAAGCTAAAAAGGCTCCGATATGTGGAACACGACCGTAAGATTTTAGAATACAATTTCAGATATAATTATGTTCAATATCGTTCGATGTGTGCTCATTGGCATCGAACAATTTAAAAAACCTCTGAAGTTAGTGTTTTAAAATGGTATTTCTAGGCTACATGTTTTTATATTTTGCATTTTTTATTGCGAAATCTATCATATGCATTTTTTATCATCATGAGGTGAACAATTTGAATCTCCTCTGTGGGCCATAGAGACTAATAAAATTTTTTGTGGAATACGAAGAAGAAAAAAAAAAGGGGGGGATTGATGGGATATGGAGGTACTCTACTAAGTCACATAATGCGTGAGCAAGAGCGCGAGCGCAATGGTGAAAGCGTCTTTTACAAACATCTGAATTTACTAAAATTTATGAGATTATGGATTGAGAACTGGAGCAGAATTTCTTGAAGGATTATCTGACTAATAATGTCATTTCCCACATAAACCTCAAAGTCTCAAACATTAAAACCATTATTTTTCTATATTTCTCGATAATTTATCCTCCAAAATCTCTCTTCTTTTTTTTTTTCCCATTTATTCTGGGATCATTAAAACGAATCTTCAAATTGATTCTATTTCTGAAAGGTCTCTCTCATGG
>JAOTQK010000012.1:7455350-7476463 GCA_025642025.1 Rhododendron ferrugineum
TCCGGTAAAGACTATCAAACTGAAGGCAGATCCAACAAATGTACACAACAATCTTATTCACAAAAATTAAAGCTCTATACCAAGACCGTTTAAGAAAAATGGCAAAAATCCGACCTCAATGCGCTCTCTCTCTCTCTCCCGGTGAAGATGATGAAACTCAACCTAGATAAGAACACATGCATACATCAATAGATCGATAAAAAAAAAAACCCTTTACCAAAAGGGAAGGTAAAACAACTTGATACAATACACAAATCGGTCTGCCAAAATTCCAGAGGCATCTCAATCAAATTCGGCAGCCAAAGCAAGATCTCTGTAAATTAATTTGCGAACCATATCCAACACAAGCACTCAGGTTGGTAAAATATCTAGGTAGAGATCTCATGTTCTTTACCATCACTCATATTAGGCTCGTACCCATAATGTGTGTGTGCAAGCCTTTGTGCCTTTTTGTGTACGTCTCTAGCATTTTTCTTCAATTTTATAGCAACGACTAACAAGCTCGATACTAGCCAGAAAAGAGAGGGGTGTGAATTAACAATGCCAGTGATAACTCTCATTTAACAGACGCTTGCACACTCATTTTGTGAGTTTTTGGGTACCAATAGCATCTCACTCAGACACAAATCATCAAAATAATACATATACAAGCACCTACACTAACACAAGAGGCGGGCCCACATGCCCCACACACTTATACAAACACTTAGACGCAGTCACGTGATGAGCAAACAAACAAGGATACCTGCAAAGCTAATGAGCAAAGATAGCATCGCAGTTATAGTTGCTTCCAAATGAGGAGATGGAGCCAAAAACAAGAGCAGCACATGTTGATTTTGCATGAGGACCGAATAGATCATATCGCATACCAGCAATATCACCATCATTGTCAGCTATCACCTGGAAGAAAAGAAAGAAACAAATTGAGAAAGCATCGGCCTCCATAAGAAAATAATATGACACGACGTAAAGCCTGTAAATGTCCATTTGATTAGGAAGAAAAAGATAACGGAGAGTAAAAAATGGGAGAACTCGACCTTGTCCATAATATTGGCACCAACATCAGCAGATTTTGCATGAATACCCCCACTTCCTCTGCCAAAAACAGGACCATTGAAAACCCATAAAGGCCGAAACCAGTTACAGATTCAAAGAGGCCTTCCTTTCGAAAGTGAGATCACCGCCGGGCTTAAAGAAGAGGGAAACACCTTCTAAGTGCAGCCATGATCTTATATGCAATAACACCACACGTGCTCTTGCCTTTTCCGGAGTGAAAACTCTTCTCTCCAATGGAAATTCACCCACTCTTTTCAAATCTCACAAAAAAATTTGAACAATCTGTACAAGAAAGAGCTGTTATTGACACTTGGCGCTTCCAATAATCACCATACTACTTATGTTCAAAACCAAAGACCATTTGCAGCAAGAAGGAAACCCACAACTGCACTGGATCTAAGACGCCTTGATAAGAGACTTCCCAACACCCTTTCTTGCCTCTAAGGTGGTTCTGGAATTTGCAGAGGTATCTAGCTGGGAACCTCTGAAGTGACAACACCAAACAAGAAAGATATTGTGCTGAAGACAGGACTGGAAAGAGCAGGCTTGCTCATTCTGGTGCTGTCATAAGTACAAGGCTGACTCTCTGTGCTGAATCCATCTACAAACCATGGAAAACGAGGATTAATGCGGGAAAAGCAACCATGAAAACAACTTCTTACAAGGGTATGTCTTGCATCGCAGGATAAAGGACATGAACATTGAGGAATCTCCACTGACAAGTTAGAAGATGAAAACATTTGGGCAGAAACAAAATGAAAACATTAAGTTTGGAAGCATTAAATTCTGTCTCCCTTCCTCTTGTTGCAAAGAATTACTCAAGAAAATTGTCTTACAAAGAAGCATAACTCCACTTCTCATAAGTGTAGCAGTGCAAATATAGAACGAAATCTGGTAATGAAATACTGAAAAAAAGAAAAAGAAAATACACTTAACTGTAACAACTTATCAAAACTACACGTTTACTCTAGATCAATGATGGCACCAGAAATTTTTCTTGTATAGACATTAAAAAGCTTCAAATGATACAACATACCAATTAAATCTTGGTTATCAATATTATGTTAACTTGTGATTCAAGAATGGTTATGGGAGAAGTTAGGTTTATTGTTGGTGTATCTATCAGGAATACATGCACTTTTAGAACAAATTTTGCTCATATACATAAGTTCAAACACACACTTCTCGATTTTCTCTCGACAAGTTTTCATCTTTCAAAATCGTTGCATAACAACTTGATTATAATATGTCGAAGCAACAATTATGTGCTAGTAATTTGTAATTCCAAGTGACTGGGCAAATACAATATTGGCCTAAAGTATATACAGTACCAATGAAGGCTTCTTCTACGTTCTTGGCGAGGTGACCAAAATTAATGTTTCATTTTTTCTCAGTAAACTAATGAGATTTTTTCTCAGTAAACAAATGAGCTCAATTTGGTGTTCATTGCACCACCAAATATGTAATTCCATTCACAACAACAACAATAGAACCCATGTAATTCCATTGCAGGGAAAAAAGTAGTAGAATCATGAATAGTGTTTGCATCATTTTAATTTTTACAATCTCTGTTCGTACATATATGCCCATTTCCTATCCTCGGAATGTCAAATTGTCAAACTGGGTGTGAAACATATAGATATCATGTGGTACATGTGCAGTGGGTTGGTGCTGTAGCGAAATCAGTTGAACTAACATGCCAAAGGGGAAGTAAACAAACCTTGGCCATTAGCTGCTTGGGTCAAAGACGAATCTACCGTCAATCCTGACTTCAGGAATGTGTGCAATGAAGCGCCAATATTGGCCTTTCCCCTTTTCACATCGTCGTTTCAGTATCGGACATTCATTGATCAACAAACGCAAAAGCGAGGGAGGCAGCCCTTGCTTCAGAAACGATGTGAGCTCGGAGCAGCAAGAGATTGACAAATCCGAAAGCGAGGGAGGCAGCCCTTGCTCCGGAAATGATGCGAGGTTGGGGCAGTCACAGATCAACAAATTCAAAATCGAGGGAGGCAGTCTTAGCTCTGAAATGGACGTGAGCTTGGGGCAGTCATCGATTTGAAGGTTTTCAAGAGAGACGAGGTTTTCAAAGTCCTTGAAAGATAGCTTCTCCAGATTTGGGAATCTCTGGATGCCCAGAACGACCAGAGAGGAGGGAAACGACAATATCCCATCTTCTGGAAAGGACACCGCATCACAAGCCCAAAGGGAGAGTTCTCTGAGAGAGTGCAATCGGTGCAAGCCACACAGCTTACCGATGTTGACATCGAAGATGGAAAGTGAAGTGAGGTTGGTGAAGTAGGAGGAACTTCCTTCATCCAGAAGGTGGGAGAGGAGTCCTGTACCCGCAGGAGAAGTATCTATCCGCAGCTCAACATTATTCAGCAACGTCAAATCAGGTAGGAACACCAGCCCATCATCACACTTATCAATCCGCAGCTCTTTCAGCGTAGAAGGCAAGACAGGAAAAGAGATGATGCGTGGACACCGGAAGATGGAAAGCTCTTGAAGAGATTTGAGGTTATCTCCTTCTACAAACAACGAAATAAGTTTGGGGCAATCTCCAATAGTGAGACATCGGAGGGCAGGGAGACGGTTTTGTAGTCTCACTTCGTCGTCCCACAATGTTGTGAGTTCTTTGAAAGCGGAGATAGATAATTCTTGGATTCCCGTCAGCCCTTGAAAAACCCAACTGGGTAGGCATGTGTGACGTCCCCGAATATTTTTCATTTTTAGGGAAGTCAGCGAGCTCAAGAGGCTATGCCTTGAGTTATTCAGCACTCCTTGATCACTGACTTCAAAACTACAGAAGGAGTCTGGAATCGAAACATCGTTTAGATGCAAGGAGACAAGTGAATCAAAGTTAAGCCTATTCCTCACCTCATTCAGCTCTGTAGGGTTTGGACCCCACGCAACCACCAACCCCGGGCACCCCTCAATATCCAGCTTTCTTAGACAAGGAAGATTTCTCGGCAACTCATGCAAAAGCTTGGGACACCTTGTAATGGAGAGCTCTGATAGGCGAGCGAATGCTTGAGCTCCCTCCTCGACTCCAAAAGGAGTCCAGTCTTTCCATTTGGGCATGTCATTGAAGGTTAAAATCTCTAGAGCAGGAAAAGGATTTGAGCGACCCAAGCCATAAAACTCAAGTCCAATATTACCTACTGCCTTCATTCCTTGAATGTGGAGTTTTGCAAGCGAGGGTAACTGCCCCAAAGGTGGCAAGGAAGTGCATTTTTCACAATTTTGGAACTTCAAACAGACCATATTGGAGTACAAAGAATTCCCGAACCATTTTGGGAATGTGAGGCCACCGTAACCATTAATGGAAAGCTCTTTCAACTTCTTGTGAGGTTCTAGCATATCAAGCACTTTTGATTCAACGCTTTCGTTGCGAGAATTATCTGAGATGTTACTCCATTCCATCAATAGCACATTTAAGCCTTGTTTATCCTTCAAGTTTGCCTTCCTTGCATCTGGAGCATCGGCCACATTCTCCAACCCTGATATGCTAAGTATTCCTCTAAGATAAATCAAGTTGCCCAGCTCAGTTATCGTAGACCCGTTGCTGTTGCCATTGACAACAATGAAGTTTGATAAAGTTTGGAGACTTGTCAATTTTCCTATTTTTTGTGGCATTTCTTGTAAAGAGTTTGCACCAGTAACGTCGAGATGACGCAAACTAATCAAGTCACTCGTGTTTGTAGGCAACTTGTTGAGATTTTTACAATCTCTCAAAATTAGCGTTTGTAGGTTGTAGAGAGTGCATATTGATTCCGGTAACGTTAAAATCAAGGCACATGAAAGGTCAAGGTACCTCACATGCTTCAAATCCCCAATTGAACTCGAAAGTTCACCTATTTGATATCCTCGCAAACTAAGCACACATAAACGTCTAAGACCCGGCAACAGATGGTGGGGAACGTTGCTAGTCAAGTAGCAATCTCCTTGATTTCTAGATCCACATGGTAAAAAAGTCCGCAAATTTTTGGCTTTTTGAAAGGCCTCAAACTTCTTTATGCCATCATGATGGCCACGTGTGTAGGATGAATGTCGAGCCTTACCGATACTTTCATCTCCCTCACTCTCTTTCAGTTTATCCTCTAGCCTGAAACAATTTTTTCTTGCAAAAAATTGAGCCAAATCATTAATGAGGTCGTGCATAACAAATAGTTCACCACTACTTGATGGTTGAAAAAATGACCTCGATAACAATTCATGGAAGTACTCACAACCAAGATCTTCCATTTGGTTTTGTCCTGTTTGATTTGAAATTAAGCCTTCTGCCATCCACAAGAAAACTAGTTCCTTCTCCTCAAACTCGTAATCCTTTGGCAATATGGAACAGTATGCAAAACATTTCTTCAAATGCGAGGGGAGGTGATAGTAATTTAATCTCAACGCTGGAAGAATATGACTTTCCTCATCTGATAACTCCCATATTTTATTGTTCAATACTCCTTCCCATTCATCCTCTTTCAATTTACTGCGTAGAAGGCCACCGAGTGTCCTAGCAGCCAAAGGCAAGCCTTTGCATTTTTTGACAATTTTCTGACCAATTGAAACCAAATTTTGACTTGCATCCATACTTCTATCCCCAAATGCATGTTGTGCAAACACTGACCAACACTCATCCTCGGATAGTTCCTTTAGAAAGTGATATTTATTGGGTCCAGCCATCATAAATGCAACATCTATAATGCGTGTTGTTACAATGACTTTACTTCCTAGGGCTCCATCATTGAAAGGACTCTTTAAACTGCTCCAGTCACTGTGATTTTTGTTCCACACATCATCAAGAACAATCAAGAACTTTTTCCCAGCCAAGGCCTTTTTTAGCTCAACTTGAACTTGATTCAAGTCCTTCAACTCGCAGATCCTCAAAGTGACAGACTCAAGAATTGATTTTGTCATTCCGACAATGTCGAACACTTCTGATACACAAACCCATGCTTTCATCTCAAAATGCTTGTCCACCATCGGGTCATTGTAGACCATCTGAGCAAGGGTGGTCTTGCCAACCCCACCCATACCAACAATCGGGACGACACCAACTTTGTTACTACTAGATTGATCACTCATGAGCAGCTCCATTATCGCCTTTTTATCATTATCCCTACCATACAAACAAGGTTCAATTATCAAAGACGAAGTGGGTGGTCTTTGTGGAGCTTTACCGGACCCCCTTCCATCAATGATTTTCAAACCAAGCCCCTTCCTTCGATCAAAAAGGTCTTGCAACCTCACAGTGATACCATCCATCTCTGACCTCATTCTAAAATCAGACACTAGCGTGCTTGGATTGAAACTTGTGCAGCAATTAGGAATGAGTGCACGTACCTTGCTGGTGCTAGCTCGAGGCTCTTCCATCACCTTCAGTCGCAAAGCTTCGGTTGCGAACTCGTCCAGTACGTCATCCATATCATAACTCAAGTCTTCAAGATCGGAGAGCCACAAATTAGTTCTGCGGTCAGTGATTTGATTCTCTTCAGCATCCGCAACCACTGCCTGAACTTGTTCTAACATCCTCTTCCATTTCCTCAGCAGAGTGTGAATCTGCTCCTTACGTGCAAAGTTCCATAGAGCGCCAGCTAACTTCTCAAATACCACCTCAATGAGTGGACCAAGAAATATTTCAGCCATTTTTTTGCTCAGTGGAGAAGGAAATTGTGTTGTATAGAGAAACCAATGGCTTGCTATACTTGTATGCTGTTAGGTCTTCACCAAATGGAGTTTTCCTGTTGGAAAGTGAAGGCTAAAGTGTGGCCCCCAAAGGAATCTGCTTTTCTTTGTCCGTGACTCCACTTTACTTTCTTATCAGCAAGTAGTTGGTGCATCAAATCATTTATTTAGTACACTTGCATTTTACTATAAAAATTTAAAATATGCATTATTAAGATCAACTAATCTAATTGATAGCCACCTTAGATTGTGAGAAAGGGTGTACTAAGAAAGGGGAAGAAATACATCAATAAATATCAATGTACTTTTCATTCCATTCCTCACCAAATGCTCAATCCAAATAAGTGATTTGGCAAGAAACTCGAATATTTTCTTTTCTTTTTTTATCAAATTCCCCAATCCAAAGGGATTGAAAACATAACTATAAGTCAGTAATCAGGTAATCGAGAGTGGCCACACACACACACACACACACACACAAAAAAAACAGGATTTTCACAATATAGGAAAGGAGAATTGAAATGAATTGAATGTAACCAATTTGTGGGGTCTTCCATTGAATGAAGAAAGCAAAAGATTGAAAGAGAAAAGCATAATGCAGGGCCCTCCTCCTTGAAATTTCTCTCAATGGAGAGAGAAAGTCAATAATGGAGTCTCCTATGTTAGTTGAGAAGAGTAGGTTGCCCTTGAAATTTCTCTCAATGGAGAGAGAAAGTCAATAATGGAGTCTCCAATGTTAGTTGAGAAGAGTAGGCTGAATCGATAGCCACACCAGGAAGGTTGTAATCTTTGCAAACGATTAATAAAATCTCCTTTTTCACCTTTCCCAGGAAAAAAAAGGACCTCTTGGGCGGATGAGCCCTGGCATTTTAGGGATGGCAAAACTTCTTTATAGTGGTTACTAGCATTGTACCCGTTCGATGCACGGAATAGTAAAAAAAGTTTACGTTAGTTTTTTCCCCTTTTTGTGCATCGAACGGGCACAACGCTGAATATTTTCTTAAAGAATAGATTGGTAGAACCATGGAACCAAAGCATTGTTCTCATTTTATGCACGAAAAGACTTATATCTACTTTTATAAATCCAAATTTTAAATTGTAAATAAATCAATACAAAATAATTCACAATTGTGCAAAACATATAATAAAAAAAAAGCAAACAAACAAACAAAGACTAACCACCCCTTCCATGCACCTCTCTCCCCACCCTATCACCCTACGTTCTCTCTCTCTCTCTCTCTCTCTCTCTCTCTCAATTCTAAAAAAAATAAAAATAAATCAAAACGGTAAGAATTTAGGATTGGGGGTTTTGCGAGTTTTTAGCCTAACTACATTTGTATATAGTATAGATTGATTTTAAGAGTATTGAAAAATTATTTTAAGTTTATATAAGTTTGTCTGTCCGCATTTTTTGTAATTCTAACACTTGCTCATCTAATTTGTGTTCGAAAATTTTAATCATTGTCCTCCTATGATTGTATGCATCAAAAAAATTTAACACTAAATATAGAGCCTGTTTTTCAATCACCTAGCTTTGGGGATCAAATAAGAAAAGCAAATAAGAGGAGCATATGATAGATTGAGAAATTAATTAATGAGCGTTGATTATTATATATTTAGTTTGGTTGGTAGTTTGCATAGGTAGATAAATTGGGAGGATGATGAGAAAAGGTAAGAACTTACTTGTTTGCTCTTAAAAATTCCTTTCAATACAGAAGTTCGAAGGGATACTATGGTCTCAATGTAGTGGTTCTTGGGGGTTGTCTCTGCTTGCTTGTTTGGTTGAATGTTGACCGAATTGATATTTGGATGATGATGGAGTATGGTGTAAGAGAGTCCTGGACAAAATTTTCGATTGCTAATCCTGGGAGGTCTATAGTGGATGTGTTGTGTTTGTCAACGTAAGACGAACTTGTATTGATGAGAGAGAGATTCAGAGATATCAAAGAAATGGTAGAAGATGAATTTGACAGTGAGAAACTAATTCTGTACAATCTGAAAAAAGGAAGATGGAGGGACGTGGTGGTTCCTGGCATTCAATATCTAGTAGGGGACCACTACATTGAGACCCTCGTCTCTCCTAATCATAGAGGATGGATTTCGGAGACGATGTGAAGCTTCTTCAGGTGAAAGTTCAAAGAGTTATTAGGTATGTTTCCACTTTCCAACATAGAAATGACTCGGTCACTTCTTTTGTTGATTAAGTATTGTATATATCGTGTATTACGCGAGCTTCTATACTTAAAAGGTTTTGGAGGTTGCAAATCAACATATTCTTTGTTGATACTTATATAGATTTGGTGGTCTGAGTTATGCACGGCATTGGTTAGTGACATAAGTTATATTTTGATTAATGCTTGATCATGCACAAGTTGCTAGGGCGCACTAAAAAACCTAGCTAAATTGGTGGAGTCTAACCAATGAAGCATGATTGGATGAGCACTCATAAAGGGGTGTCATATCCATATATGATGCAGACATGAGTAGTTTTCCAATTTTTTGTTTACTCTGTAGGGAAATAGTAGTTTTCCACTAAACTAGTATCATCCATTTTGGTAGTGCTAGCAAAGAGGCACGTGCGATGCACGTGGAAGATAGTGAAGTAAATGCCATAGAGATCTCAGTAACTAATGTTTTCCTACTACATTAGACATGCTTCATCTACAAAAATTTGGAATTTGGGATCCTGCCAATTGAGAGCAAGCTTCATATATACAAGTAAAAGCAAAAAAGAGATTACAACTGCAAATAGCAAAAGGGAGTCTTTGTTTATTTTGTAATTCCTAAAACCACAATCATATATTGTGCTTCGGCTAAGCCAACCTACAGGGTTATCAATACGGAGCAACCTTCATGCATCTGTTTCAATTTTCAACTGACAAAGGGGCTGGAAATTAAAGAAAAGCGACAATTATGTACTATCTTAATAGATTTTGCCATTGAGGTTTAAAAAAGGCATTTCCTTCAGATAAATATGATTTTCATTGCATAAAGTAACCATATCCCAATCCCAAGAATTCCCTCCCTAGCCACCTTTTGCCCGACACCATAACCATCATGCATTCACAAATGAATCTACAAGACTGGATCAGACAACCGTGCATATCAATATATCATACCAATATGTCCAAATTGACCAAGCTATTGAGCTTCATTTTGTCATGTGTTTTTTATCCTAAAATTAATTGGAAAGGAATAACTGATACCGCAGCATCTCCATAGCTTAATCTCACAGTCGGTAATGTTTTCACAATGGTTTGTGGAAAGGTAGAAGTTCGAAACACCTTTTGTTTTTTTGTATCATTGACTTAATTTTCTCACTTCTAAGTTAGTAGTTTATTTTTAGGGGAATTGTTGTCTTCTAAAGACCCGCTTTGTTTTCAACTATTTCTTCCCTTTCTGATTGTTAGTATAGTGTGGGAACATGTGCTTTTGTCGACAGCAGTGCATACCATAAAGCTAGAACTGGCAACTTTTAGCACCAAAATACTGGCAATTTGTTCAAACCACACTTTGGACTTGAGGGAAATGAGTGGCGAAAACCCAAGTTCTGATTCCAGTTGTGGTTTGGGAGGTGCTCATGTCTTTCCCATAGAGGTTTCGCGCCACAAAGTACTCCCAAAGTCTGACATCCATAGCGTAATTGGTTTTGGAATAAAAAAAAATTGAAATTCTGGTTCGGTCTGGGTCACTTGACTTTTCACCCCAAGCCCAACCAAACCGAACAGAAACCTTAAATCTAAAAGGAACCGAACCGAACCGGAGTGAAAAGGGAGCCTTTTCAAAGCCAACACTGCTATGCCCACCGCACGGGGATGCGGTGGCAGTCCACCGCACACGCTAGTGGGGTCCACTCTGAGCACCACAAAAATACAGGAAAAAATATCTCTAAATTTTAAAATTGAACAAATGCCGGACTAAGGGGAAAATATATTGTAACATAAACATGGATTACACAAACCAACAAATTTTTCACCTGATACCGGAGACTTTAGATGGATTCCATTCACCATAAATGGACCAGTTGTGACCTCTTGACCATTAATCCGAGGCCCTCGAGAAGCTATAGTTAATGTCTATACTATTATAAATTGGATGAAGATTTGAGACTACGAATCTAAACCGGTAAACCCTAACTTACAGTGGATTCAGACTTGGAGTTCAGGATTACGCTCAAAACCTCAAGAAGTATACATATTCAATCATAAAGACAGGTTTCAAAATATCTAGCTTGTATTCCTCACCAAAGAACTTTTTTTTTTTAAGGCATTGTAAGTAAGAATATCCTTTCAACACTTTGAAACAACAAAATTAAATTCAAGCCAAAGCATCCAACAGGTCATTGATAGCTGATAAATCAAATTTATGAATCCTTAGTTCACACGGTCAGGGTCTTTTTCAAAGTCCAATTGTTCTTTTTTAAAGTCCAATAAATACAATACACTCTATTTATTTGCTTACATCTTCCTATTGTGTTATACGGCCCTTCCACGAACAGGACAACATTTTCAGGGACAACCGTTTCGATTAATGATGGATAACTCCATCTATCCATCACAATACTTTTATTGTTAAATTGTTTCAAAGGCACATTTTGTCAAACTGTTTGTTTGCGAAATTATGGTCTACAGAGTTGTTGACATTGGTGGGCGGTGTCTTTCGGAGGGGGAAAGGGGAAAGTGTTTGAAATCAAAGGCAGGGAGGAAAGTTGAATACATGCCTTACCAAGAACTCAAAGGCACATTTTGTCAAACAATTGTGAGCGAAATAAAGGTCTACAGAGTTGTTGACATTGGTGGCCGGTGTCTTCGGAAGGGGGAAAGGGGAGAGTGTTTGCAATCAAAGGCAGGGAGGAAAGTTGAATACATGCCTTACCTGATTTGGCCTTCTGTTGGAATACACTGAGCTGCTCGGAATACACTTGAGTTCACTCCGGTTCAGTCCGGTGTGTTGGTGTAGTTGGAGCCTTGATCGTCGGCCGGTGGAGTTAAGCGGAGAACGGGCTGACGGAGGGAGGATGTAATGCATTTTTTGGAGGCCACGGAATACACTGAGCTGCTCGGAATACACTTGAGTTCACTCCGGAGTTAAGCCGTTTCGATTAATGATCGATAACTCCAAGTGTTGCATCCCCAGGCTCAATTCTCTCTTTTAGGCCTATCAATGGACCAGATTCGATTCGGATTCGATCCGAAAAATCCGATAACTTCGATTCGATCATCTGAATCCGGTAATCCAAATACGGATCGGATCGGATTCGGATTAAATCCGTTATCAATCCGATCCGAACTTTATTTTTTAATTTTTTTAAGAAAACTGTAAATTTTTTATTTTGAAAAAAAAATGTTTAAGAAGTTGTATTTTTATTTTTAAAATTTTTTGGAAAATAAATTTTTTTTAAAAAATTGTATTTTTTTGAAAAAATATTTTATTTTTGCTAAAATTGTATTTTTTTGAAGTAAAAAAGTTTTCAGATCGGATCCAAAGTTTTGGATTCGGGTTTGGATTACCACTATTGAATTCAGATCGGATTCGGATTATCACTATCGAATTCGGATCGGATCCGGTCCATTAATAGACCTACTCTCTTTCATTGCCAATCGTGCAAAGATTGGTAAATTATTGGGAAAATGACGGTCAATGACGTGTTTAGATAATTAATACCCACCAAGGACATTTTCAGCTTTAACAAATATTCTCTCATTGGCGGATATTAATTATCAAAACACGTCCTGGACAGTCATTTTTCCTAAATTATTTGGGCTTCATGAGTAACTGGACTGAACTAAATTCACCAAGGGAACTCACTACCTCATAATCTTTATGTTTAGCAACCCGTTGTGCATAATATCTATGGTTTTTATGGAATGCAACTTTTTGATCAGAAATTGAAATCTTAATGTGGAAGCGTGTAAGTGGTATTTGATTCTTCCCGTGGGAATTAAGTCGGGTGTGGAATCTATCAATCTATTTATCAATATCGTAAGGGAATATCTTCGAGAACCCTCATACCCACACAGACTATATATGTGTAGATTGTGCACAGATTTTTTTGTGGGGCTCACCACGGATTCCACACAAACAATCCAAGTTGTTCATTAAATGTAAAACATTTTTTAGAGGGTTCCTGCAAAAAATCATCTCATTCCGATACCTATAGATGTTTGATCTAAACATTTAACTTTTCATTCAAATTTCAGGATAATGAATAGTTAAATGATTAGATTGAGTATCTATAGGTATCGGATTAAGCTAATTTTTTGTTAGAACCTTTGAAAAAATGTTTTACAATTAATGAACGGCTCGAATAATTTATGTGGAACCCGTAACGGGCCCCACAAAAAAATCTGTGCACACTCTGTGCGTGTATAGTCTGTGTGGACAGACTTTCTGTATCTTCCAAACCCCAAATCCTAATTTCTAAGATTTTACATTTTCTTTAAAAATTAAAACACCCTACGTTCACCTCTCCCTCCCTTCCTCCTAAAACACCTGCCTACTACCAAAAAAAAAACCACATTCACCACTTTTCTCTTCTAAATAAGCCAAGTGCCTTATTTTTTTATCTTTATTCAAATTTTTTTCGTATCACTTAGCTTATCATCATTTTTTGGGGATTATTGCATCCTCATGACAAGAGGAATCTAAAAAGTAAATTTTTTTGATCAAAATCCAATTTTTTTTGAATAAAGACGAAAAAATTGGCTTATTGGCTTATTTTCGTCTTTATTCAAAAAAATTGGCTTATTTAGCTCATTTTTTGCGAAAAAGCCAGGTGGCTTTTTTGTCCAAACAACCCCTTATTCTATTCTCATGCAACTCCTCACCACTTTTCCCATTCTTTAATCCTCACCAATGCAACTCATTACTTTTCCTCTTCTTTGATCCTCAGTCCTCACCATTTCAATATTTTGTTCTGCAGATTTTGAAAGCAAGATGCTATATTCAAGAACTACATTGAATTAGGATATTGCTCAATTCACTACAACGTTTGTTTTAAGTTCTCATCAATTGCTCAAAGGTTTTTTTTTTTTTTTGTATTCATGCACTTTTCTTGCCTCTTTGTTTAATATTCTCACATTCGCTTTTTCTCATCAACTGCTCAAAGGTGTTTCCACTTTTTTGTCTCTAGACTTTGAATAAAGAGGTTGTGATCACCAACGTTTGATTTCAGTGCTCACCCACTGTTCAAAGGGCAGTTTTGCGAATTCCATTCTGCTTCTACCCATAAAATTGTGAGTGAAACAAATTTTGGCCAGAAAGATTCATGGTGGCAAAAAATCAATGAGCTGTAGTCTGATATTTTTTTTTTGACACGGGTAGTCTGAATTTCAATGCGGAAAAGATGAGGACTTTAAGTGTAATTGTCTATTTTAGTCTTGCATTTTTTTTTTAATCTGAATTTTTGAATGTATGTCATTTGTCATGACCCTTTTCGTCAATTTAGCCAACTATACATGGAAAGATAACCGAACTTTAAATCTTTTATCAGTTAGATTGTTCACATTCGCTCTCATAATGTTTTTTGGGTAAATTTTTAATTTTTTTTTGGATAAATAAACTCTCATAATGTTGTTTATGCTATTTCCACTCATCTATTATGATTTCCTTCATTGTAAAGTACTTAGTTTCATTTGAAAGTGAATATTGATTAAAAATATAGATGTCGATATAGATATACAATTAATTAAAAACTAGTGTTGTGTCTGTTCAATGCACGGAAAGAAAAAGAACACATCATAGACATTTTGTTTGTTGCCTCGTGCATCGAACGGAGGTGGTGTTCCGGTTTCTCAAAAAAATAACTTTTAGAAAAAGAAGGTAATTTCAAACTCAAAAATCGTATACTTACGCAAATAATTTTCCTACCAATATGGATCTTGTTTGATAGATCTCATTGAGATCTTTTATACGGTGCAAAAAAAATTAAAAAATTATTTTTCATTTTCATTATATTTGAGTTTGAAAATTGAAGAAAAAGTACTTTTTAAAAAAGAAATGAAAGTGGAACACCCCCGGATACTGCTCTAGTCAATATATTATAGAAATGTGTTCCAACCCCCAAAGCCTCCAAATCTCCATTCCTAATTTTATGAATTTTTAAACTATTTTAAAGAACAAAAACCTAAACCCATGGATCCATTTCTCCAAGCCAACACGTGTCCCACCCTTATTTCTACACATGTTCCACCCACTGCCCATGTACCTAAATAAATGCCACTCCCACGTCTGCCCCCCACGTTGCCCATTTGAAAGCCAAAAAAAAAACCAGTTAATTAGCTCCAAGTTTTTTTCTCTGAACGTTGCCCATTTGGAAGTCAAAAAAAAAAACAGTTAATTAGCTCCTTTTTTTTTTTTTTCCCCTGAACGGCAGTTATGCGCGCATTTATAACATTCATCTCGACTGATGAAAACATTTCTAACATTCATCCCCCATTGATGATTTCCATGATCTCACTCCATGGTTTGTTACACGAATTTGTTCATGGAAATTTAAGCAGCAAGTTCGGCTCTAATTATTACGAGAATTTGTTCATGAAGCGCATACCATTTGCTCAAAGGTTGGTTTCCATCTCCAAACTACGCACATATGCATTTACGAAGTTTTGACCACGGTGCTAGGCATATTTGGTTGTGTTCTTCAGGTCTGTATATTTGATTTGTTCTTCAGCCTTAAGTTCTTCCAAAACTTATTTTTCCTCTTTGGCTATTTTAACTTATAAGAATTTGTTCACGGTTCCGGGCATATTTAATTTGTTCGCGAATTTTCTGCTCCAAAATACATTCGGATTTGATTAGAGTCAAGTCTTTGCTTCAAAAAGTGTATCACCAAAAATATGTCATTAATGGTGAAGATTAGTCCATGCACACGGGATTCTAATCCATAAAGAAGAATAGTTAACCTTGAAGCAAAGAACGGGTATTAATTGTTTCTGTTCTTCCTTAATTTATAAAGGTCGAGTGTTTAGTGAGCTCTCTTCAAATCCTTAACCCACTACCACGGAATTTTCTTAGACAAAGTCGCTCCACATAATCTTAAAGTACCACTGCCATTATCCTATTCTTCGGCTCCATTTGCTAAGAGAAGTTGTTCACGTAATTTTAAGTATCAAGTTCGGCTCCGTTTGTTCCAACGATTTGTTCACATAATTTTTAGTACCAAATTTAGTGAGAATTTGTTCATGGATTTTTTGGTACCAAGTTTGACTCTAATTGTTATGAGAATGTGTTCACGTAGAGCCTACCAATTGCGCAAAGGTTGGTTTTAATCTCCAAACTACCTACGCATTTACTTCTTTAATATTTTTACTGGCATTGTGCCCGTTAGATGCACAAAAAAAACAAAAATGAACTTCAATGTGAATCATTTTTTTCTATTGTCCCGTTCATCAAACAGGCACAACGCTAGTGATTTATAAGAAAGGAAAGGAATCTTCATTCCTTGGCCTGGCAAGGGAATGACCATTCGCTTATGATTGAGGATGATGGTTCAATTCATTTTCTTTTAATGAACCAAATGTCAGAATGAGCATTCTACTATTGTGAACTGAAAAACCGTGTTTCGATACGGATTAAATATTGCGACTATGGATTAATTACTTCTAAGAATATATCTATTCCCAAATTAAACAAGTTAAATCATGGATGTGTGTGTGTACGAGATATGCAAATCAACGAGCAAACAACAACACAAGATATACGTGGAAAACCCCTGAAAGGGTAAAAACAACGGGAAGAAATCAAGCACTACTAAACACGAGGTTACAAGAACTCTTACGATAAGTTTGAACTCCACGAACCTAAACCTAGACGCTCTTGCCGAATCCACGCACACCTCTCTCTGAATGCTTGACCGCCGCTGCCTCGAATCCACGAGCCTTCCGTTTGCCTCCCGGAATCCACCGAAGGACTTGAACTTCCCTAGGAATCCTCCTAGGGCTTTTCTTCAGAGATTGATTGTTGTTGAAGTAGAAAACCCCTCGAAGATGATTCTTTAGCGCATAGGAATTGATAAACTCCCACTAGTCTTCGAGATGCACAAACCTTAGCCGCCAAAAGTGTTGGGAGATGAGAAATATGAGCTCACCACTTTTATTTCAGCTCGTCAGTTTCTTAACCTAATGGGTCTATATTTATAGACAAGATAGACCATAAGTTGCTGTATTGCCCGTTTTGCTAGAGCAAAACCCTCTTCCATATATTGTTTCCTTTTCTCTATGATTCCAATCTTGACTAGGAAAGCCGAGTCACGTGCGTGATTGTTGGGAGACCGATAGACGACTCGATCTAATTGCTTGATATTTCTTCCACAAGAAATTACAACTCAATAATCAAATAATCGCAATTACACGGACGAATGTGTTTTGACGCATGCCATTGACAATCATAAATATTTTGCCCTTACAATCCAAGCACAACGTTAAGTTCTTTATCTACTAGATTAACCTCAATTTCTTACCTTTGCTCATTGTGTCCAAGAAAGGTGGAAAGGCTTTGCCTGTTGAAATATTGAATGACGATTCCATTCGTAATTTGCATTTTATTATTTTCTTCGAATGAACCAAATGACTGAATGAATTTCCCTTCAAGTGAACCAATCACAACCTTATGTTATTTATCTACCAGATTAACCTCAATTTCTTACCTTCACCTTCTGTGTTATAGTAAGGAGGAAAGATTCAGCCACCAATTTTGTAAATGCCATTTACCTCATCTTTTTTAGTGTGATGCTTCCTTCAACTTCAGATTTGATCATACAGCCCTATTGATTGCCAGTGATTTATTGGTGCATTGGCTGATCCATTTAAACAATAATGGCAACCGGAAGTCTTGAGTTAATGTTTTGAGTTTCAGCTTTCTAGTTCTTGCTACAACTCTTCCCTACACACAGCTTCTAGCCTTCTCTTTTGCCATTGATATTACTCATTGCTTCCACAGCCCCAATAGAAAGGATGAGAAAAGAAAACAAAGGAGAATCTTGTAACTTATTGGATTGTTAAGAGATGAGAAATATGGAAAAAAGAAAAGAAAAAGAGATGAATCTTTATTGGTCCCATCTTACAATTCACCACATTGCATGACTTTTCGGTGGAAAACCACAATTTAACTACTCTCTCTCTGTTTATACGAAGGGCGTTAGTGTTTTTCCTATGCATACTTACTCACTGATGGTTTAAATTTATTTTGCAGCTGATAGGGAAGGAACATCCAAACTTTGGTCCAACAAATTAGCTATGTGCAGCAGCTCTTCAGCACTTCTTCTCTTAGCACTTTTGAAGACACTTATGTGGCTTGATTCCAACTGAAGCTTTTTCTTTTCTTGGCTAGGAGCTGCTGCACGCTTTATTGTGGTTTGGTTGTTTGTTATTCCACGACTGTTCTTTTAGTTTATTGAGGATCCTTTTTTGGGATGCAAGTAAACTGCTAGATTTACTCTTCTATCAAGTAACGTACCTAAATTTGTCAAGAGGAAGAAAAAAAAAAAAAACTCCACTAATCTTTCATTTTTTAAAAATTCAGCTATTGTATAGTAGTGTATCATTTTTGAATTAATTCCATCAATTTAAATAATCAATGGAGAAATTAGAGCGGAAAAGATTGATCACCTCCTCAAAGTTCATTCACTCATCATCAAAACATCACTCCTCCAAAGCAATTACGTCCGCTCAAAATTCTTGGTTTCATGCTCTTCCTCCAATGATCCCTGGTCTGTCTTCGCTGCAATTCAATGTCCAGAATCATGATCAGGGCATACCTTACTAAACAAAACCCGCATGAGTAAAAATGTACGGCAAGTTTGATTATATTGGAATTTCAAGAAAAGTTTTTGACAAAATGAGCAACCTGGATGTAGTTTCTTGTTATGTTAGGTGAGTACATTTCTGTTGGGAAAATAACACTAGCGTGAGAACTGTTTGGTGAAAGCCCGACAGACATTTCTCAGAATACAATGATTCACGGGTATGCATCTGTCGGTGAACTTGGGGAAGAATCATACTAGAGGACTTGGAATCCAATGTTTGCAACCTGGTCCAGAAATATGCAATCTAATGAAGCCTTGAAGCTCTTTGAAGAGATGCAATTAGCAAATGTAGTACCTGATAAAGTCACGTTTGTTAGTGTGCTATTGGCTTGTGGGGATGTGGGTGCTTTAGGTATGGGCAAGATGGTTCATGAGTTCATCTTCAGTATTTGATTCGAGATAGACCCTCAAGCTTGGGACTGACTGCCCTTGTCGGCATGTATGCAAAGAGCGGGGATATTGACAACTCCTTTACGGTTTTCAATGCAATGGATAAAAAGGACACGTTTGCTCGGAGTGCGATGATTGTGGGACTTGCAAACCAGCGACTTGGTGAGATTGCTCTTGATCATTTCTCCAGGTTGATTACTGAAAAAATTAAGCCCAACTTGGTGGTTTGGATGAGGGCCTGAAATACTTCAAGTCCATGAATGATGTTCATGGCATTAGTGCTAAACTTCAACATTAAGAATGCATGGTGGATATTTTGGGAAGAGCAGGGCAACTTCAAGAGGTCAGAAAACTTATTAATTAGAAGTATGCCATTTGCATCAGATGCCTAACGCAGCCATTAAGCTTTTATGAACCATCGTAGTGTGTCAACTTATTCGCTTTCGCAGTTTGTAATCAATAACGAGCCATGTGCGGCACCCTTTATATAATCTAAGAATTAAGGAACTAAAGGCAGCGGGTCTAAAAAAACTTTTGAATCATGTAAAATATGTAAATCACGTAATGAAAAATACTAATGGAAAGTATTATTTGAGAACCAGAGTAACCTATAAAGATGGTCTTACCGTGAATCTTATTTTCTATATCCAGATCAACTATCAAGTATCACTGGACCATGAAGTACCACTTAGACTTGATAGAGATTGGTTTCTTCTTCTTGTTTCCCTTCACTCACATTGTATAATTAGATGCAGATTCGGAGGCAATGCTGCATGATACTATATGTATCATGGGGGAGTGCTGTACAAAATGTTACAATCGGGAATCCAGTATACGAATTCTATTACAATTACAGAAATAGAATTACAACGAAATGGAAAACAGATACAAAAACTGCAAACTGACTACAAAATGCAGTTGTGAACCGAAACCCGTATTTCATACGATATCCTTAAAACAGATTCACCACCTACCGGAGGGTGTTGAGGTTACTTGGCGTCTGTCTCCCAAGATTGATCTGGCTCAGACCACGGACATCGAAACACTACCGATGAACGTCTTGGCGAACTAAATCAGTGTTTGTCACTAGCTCTCTCACTCTATATCAGAATGCTTGTGAACTTTCGTGAATTCGTGTCGAACTATGAACCAGAATGCTCCTTATATAGGCAAGATGTGACCCTTGTAATGCTGCATACACTTGAATACGGGATTGAATGACAGCAATGAAGATGGGAAAAACTCCCACAATGAATAGGAGAAAACCCCCCACAATGAATATGGGGAAGTTATTGGCTTGAGCCAGCCAAAGGTCACCTCAATCCATTCACTTTTCCAACAGGGAGTACATCAAGACAAGCTTTTCTGATGAAATCTAAACTGAAATCTGCATTGGTTTTCCACCCTATAAACAAATCTTTTGGGATGAGTACTTCCCAGACTAATCAATGACAAATCAAATCAGAAAACAGGCAGGCCACAGCTTCAAGTTCAACTTTGCAGTGTCGACCCACAAAATAGACCTAACTCGTGCTGACTGGCGCCAAAAATCATGGGTTAAAATTATGAGCGGGTTGGGTTGAACGGATGAAACACAAATTATCAAATGGTTGGTTTGGGTGTGGGTAAAATTTCTCTATTCCACCTTCAACCCGACCCAACCCTCCATATTTAGTTATTTACTACATATGAAAAAAAATACTTCCAATCAATATAGGATACTATCATGTCAATGTTAAGGGTACAATTTATCCCACCTAATTATATGAAAAGATCCAGACCTACGACCCCACATCTTTTTATTTTTCTACCTTTCTGAATATATAATGTTGGTGACTAAGAAATGAGCAAGAGGTAGGTTCCCAAAAATGCTAAAAGTATTGTTAATATTTTCTGAAGAAAAAAAAGCTCCTCTAGTGATGAAAAAAGCACTTTTAGTTAATTTTGAAAACTACCCCAAGCTAGTATTCTAAAAAATTTCTAGTCACTGCCGCCCAAAAATACTCCCTCTGTCTCATTTTGTTAGCTTCCTTTTGCACCAAAGTAAAGATCTTGATTAGTTCTTTAATTTGTTGCGAAGAAAATAAAAATATTATGACCGTAAGTACTTTATGGTTTATCCGAAAATTTTACATCTTTTCGTAGAGGACTATCAAAATAGGCCTGAGGGAATGTAGAATGA
>JAOTQK010000012.1:7540023-7556893 GCA_025642025.1 Rhododendron ferrugineum
ACCACCTCTACCTCTCTAGGAACCATGGTTACCCCTGCAAAAAATCAATATAATGAATCAGAGCTTGCTCTGTATAGGACTCTATTCCTTTCCTCCTAGTAGCAAAACAAAATTTTGACCATATGTTAGAGTGGATGTATATAAATAACATCAAAAGCATTAGTAGTGGCCCATTATATGGCATAAGGATCGGACAAAGTCAACCGCATGGGTGGCCTTTCAGGTTTCAATGTTGTTGAACCCCAATGAAGACGACGCCAGCAATTGGATGAGCCAAGGCCTTTAAAAGGCGATGTCACTGAGCTATCTTTCCACCTGGTAAAGAAAGAGTCTTTGTATGCAGCATCTATAAATAGCCTATGGCAGTTGGGTCGAGCTAACAATAACATCTACATAGTCGAGTGCAAGAGAGCAATGTGAGAGAAAATATATCAAGCGGGTATGACTAGAAGATCCATGAGTGATGGAAAAGATGAATAGCAAGAACTCAAGAGTTTACACACTCTTTAGCCATGCAATTTGTACTGCGAAGATTGAACTGTCCAAGTGAACAAACAAAGTTATTCCTGCCCTTCCAAAATAGTACTAGTATTAGGGGATGGCTATGAACTCAAACATCAACTCAAGACTTCCAAAGATCATTATTTTTCAAATGGATGAGCCAATGAAGCAAAAGATATCTGAAATTTAAATATGACTGTCATCATCAATTCTAAAGTTTAAAGGAAGAGCAATACTAAACAAGGTGAGATAAATGACACAGAAAAAATAATTGGCTGAAGCCGTTCAAACTTCAAAAAAAAAAAGGTGGCTGAAGCTTCCCTTTTAGGAAGAACACAGTGGTCCAGCCACTAACTTGTTAATAATTTTACAATAGTGCCGAATAAGAAATACCATAATCTCAAGAAAAGAGGAAATAATTTAATTTGAAAAGTATCACCGAAATCCAGATACATGACAAAACTGTATCCAAAATGTATATGATACTTCAAGAAAAGAGAGAATTAAATTTCAAACCATAGGTACATTTAGGAAATACCAAAAATACTTATCCACAAGATCAAAAGATAATCCGTATCCTGCATGGATTTGTATAGACATACAATTATTAATGAACAAAACAATGTCATTTCTAGTCCATAAATATACCTGAAGAAGCTTATCCTTGCTTCCCAATCCCTCCTCCATGATAACATTGATTAGGAGAGACAAGGCTCTCGACGTAGGTGCCCATAACTGCAAAATCAGTTGGAGTGCCACAAATCAGAATGTCCCTCAACGTTCCTTTCTTGGGATTGTACACAACTAATTGATTGTTGGTATCTCTTGGTAGTATCTTTCTCATTGTTGACAACACAAACTCATCTTCCGCTAACAAACCCGACAAAACCCGACCCCATAGGCGTAGATTCATATCATCTATATCAATTATAATTTTGGTCCATGATGCTCCAACCCCGTACTCCATCATCCAAACTTCAATTTTGCTACTACTCGGGACATAAACTAAACAAAGACAATCCCCAACTATCACAACCTCAGCCTCTTGAACCAAATCGTCATCAAAAAGCAAAGCAGGCAATGGCACTTCCCTAAAGATCTCATCCACCAAATCGAAAGCAACCATCAAATTGGAACCAGCCCTTGAGCAATGCCAATGGAGACACCCATTAAAGTAAACGCCAGAAGTAGGTGACATAAGTCTATAATGGGTGTCTTGAATTCTCCTCCAAGCATTGGTTTTCAGTGAATAGACAGCCACAATCGTTGTATCCGTCGGAGTAGAAGATTCAGCGTCAGAGTCGGATTCAGATTCAAATACACGAATATGGTAAGAAATCATCACAACCTTGTATTCATCCCTAGACGAATCGTAACCAACACCATATAGATAACGGGGATAATACCCGCGAACCGGATTGAGGACAAAAGGTAATGGGGGCAGTTTCTTACATTCTCGAGTAGACGGATTCAACAAGACGGAGCCGCGATTATAGTAATCGGCAAACAAAAGCAAGCCATTGCAAGAGCCCATTCCATCGGTCCACTTGTTCTGGGGTTGTGGGAGCGAAGGAAGATAAAGCTTTGTGGCGAGGGGAACGTTGGCAGTGAGATTGACGGAGTAGAGATCCTGACTGGTACGGGTGCGGGAAAAGAGAATGATGTTGTGACCGAACTGTTTAGGGTTATTGGTATTGGTGCGATTGAGGTGGGCTTTGGCGAAATAGGGGTCGGAGATAAGGGTTTTCCAGGTGGGAGAAACGCACTTGAATCGGCAAAGGGATTTGACGGGTAGTCGAGAGAGTAGGTCGGTGAGGATTTCCTGGGGAATTAGGGTTCCGCCATTGGACATGGCCGTGGCGGAGATGGGGAGTGAATGTGGTGGTTCGGGAGAGTCTCCTGGTGTGGTGAGGGTGACGGTGGTTCGGGGAGAGTCTCCTGGTAGCCTGGTAGGTGACAAATGTATTTAATTACTTTCACTAATCAGAAGAAAAACTTAAAAGGCATACTTTATTTCTCTAAAATTTATTTTCTTTTTCAAGCAAATGCTTGTGACCCCAAAAATGTTACCGAAAGGGAAAATAAGTGATCTGGTTAATTTTGATGTTTAGGTCGCACACATCAAAATGAATTTCAATCATTAATTTAATTTTTGAGAAAAAAATTCGGGGTGCATATAATTATTGTTCTTCTCCTCGTCAAATTACCAAATCCAAAGAAGCTACAGCATATTTTATGATAAGGGTAGAAGTTGTGCAACAGAAGATGTCTGGCAAACATCTTTGATAGAAGGCTGGTAACGACGTTTCAAGTTGTAAGAACAGAGAAAACAAAGAATCGAAGATACATAACTAACACACTATGAACCGAAGATACATAACTAACACACTATGAACGGATACCACACTTACGTGGGTAGTAAAAGAAAAATTCAGAGATCTGGTTTCTCGCTAGATGCCTTGCTTATGCGGGTAGTAATCCAACTTTTTTGCCGATCAAAGACAAAAGTGATCATACTGAATTCGCAACTCTAAACTCAATGTACATCACTCTCCCAACCGTAAAGCGAAAATACAGACGAAGGGCTCAAATAACCAGTGAGGCAATAGAGCTGGTGCAAAGTGGTGTTATATTTGAATCTCAAGAGTTGAACTTACACAATTTACCCCAACCTGCTTGAGCTGATGACGTTAACCTAAACATAACATGCTTTAAAGTGTTCCAACAGACAACATGAAGGCAAACAGTAAGGCAGGGGCCTGAAAGAACTTTTTCCCGTTACATGACCAATCTAACATGTATTACAAGGTTTATTTATTGAAACAAAACCATTACAGGGGCATAACCCCGAATAAAAAACCAAGGCATATCTGCCAAAAATGGATACCAACCAAATTGATACAAGAAAATTACACCCAAGCAACGCTAGCCTAACAAGCTACACATATTATGAAACCGAAAACACTCGAGGGGAGACATTCTATTCTAGACATAGAAAATTTCATACTTTTATATCCTCTAGGCTCTATGGTGTCAAAAACACATCAAAATAGCAACCCAACTGCTTGAACACTTTTCAAAGCTACAAAGGGAGTTATAACCCAATCCATTAGAATGTAATACTGTAACAATTTAGGTACGTCCCAGATGAAGAAAACTACCACAGCAACAAACAGAACAGTCATGGAAAACTCATTAACAACAGTAATACAATTAAGCACCAAGTCATGCAATGAAACTAAAGCTAACAAAATACAAACAAGCTTCATTGAAATCAAGCGCCAAAAGAGCCTTCAAAAGGCCAGGCGATGAAGTGCCAAAGAGCACATTCTAGATCATGGACTGCTAGACCACCTCTATCTCTCTAGGAACCATAGTTACTCCTGCAAAAAGTCAAAATAATGGATTAGAGGTTGCTCTGTATAGTGACTCCATTCCTATCCTCCTAGTTGCAAAATAGAGTTTTGGCCATCAGTTAGTGTGGATGTATATAAATAACCTCAAAAGCATTAGTAGTAGCCCATTAAATGGCAAAAGTATCGAACAAAGCCAACTGTATGGGTGGCCTTTCAATTTTGTTACACCCCAGTGAAGACGACATCAGCAATTGGATGAGCCAAGGCCTTTAAAAGGTGATGGCACGAGTTATCTTTCCACCCGGTAAAGAAAGAGTCTTTGAATGCAGCATCTATAAATAGCCTATGGCTGTTGGGTCAAGCTAACGATAGCATCTACATAGTTGAGTGCAGAGAGCAATGTGAGGGAAAATATATCAAGCGGGTATGACTAGAAGATCCATGAGTAATGGAAAAGATGAATAGCAATAACTTAAGAGTTTGCACACAGAGGCATGCAAATAGTACTGCCGAGTTTGAACCATCCAGGTGAACAAACCAAGTTATTCATGCCCCTCCAAAACAGTATTAGGGGATGGCTATGAACTCAAACATCAGCTCAAGACTTCCAATGATCATTATTTTTCTAATGGATGAGCCAATGAAGCAAAAGATATCTGCAATTTAAATACGACTGTCATCATCAATTCTAACGTTTAAAGGAAGAGCAAAATACTAAACAAGTTGAGATAAATGACACAGAAAAAATAGGTGGCTGAAGCTTCCCTTTTAGGAAGAACACAGTGTTCCGGCCACTAACTTGTTTTTTTTTTTGGGTAAATCAGCCACTAACTTGTTACTAATATTTTTACAGTAGTGCCGAATAAGAAATGCCATAATTTCAATAAAAGAGAAAATAATTTAATTTGCAAAGTATCACCGAAATCCAGACACATGACAAAACAGTATCCAAAAAGTATATGACACTTCAAGAAAAGAAATAATTAAATTTCAAACCATCGGTACATTTAAGAAGTACCAAAAAATAGTTGTCCACAAGATCAAAAGATTATCCGTATCCTGCATGGATATGTATAGACATACAATTATTAATGAACAAAAAAATGTCATTTCACCTGAAGAAGCTTATCCTTGCTGCCCAATCCCTCCTCCATGATTACATTGATTAGGAGAGACAAGGCTCTCCACATAGGTGCCCATAACTATATATTCAGTTGGAGTGCCACGAATCACAATGTCCCTCAGCGTTCTTTTCTTGGGATTGTACACGACAAATTTATTTTTGGTACCTTCTCGTAGTATGCTCCTCCTTGTTAACAACACAAATTCGTCTTCCGCCAACAAACCAGAAAAAAGCCGACGCCATAGGCGTAGATTCATATCACGTATATCAATTGTAATTTTGGTCCATGATGCTCCAACCCCGTACTCCTTCATCGTCCAAACTTCCATGTTGCCACTTGTCGGGACATAAACAAAAGATAGACAATCCCCAACAATCACAACCTCATGATAGTCCACCTGCTCGCCATGAACAACCAAAGCAGGCAATGACACTTCCCTAAAGATCTCATCTGCCAAATCGAAAGCAACCATCACGTAGGAACCAGCCCTCGAACAAAACCAATGGATACACCCATTAAAGTAAACGCCAGAAGAAGGTGTCACAAGTATATAATGGGTGTCTTGAATTCTCCTCCAAGCATTAGTTTTCAGTGAATAGACAGCCACAATCGTTCTATCCGTCAGAGTCGAAGATTCGGCATCCGAATCGGAGTCAGGAATACGATAAGAAAGCATCAAAACCTTGTATTCATCCCTAGACGAATCGTAACCAACACCATATTGATCATGGACCTTATGGTAATAAGACCCATGAATCGGATTGAGGACAAACGGCAATGGGGGAAGTTTCTTACATTCTCTAGTAGACGGATTCAACAAGAAGGAGTCGGAATAACACTCATCGGAAAACAGAAACAAGCCATCGCAAGAACCCAATACATCGGCCCAACGGTTCTCGGGTTGTGGGAGCGACGGAAGATAAAGCTTTGTGGCGTTGGGAACGTTATCAGTGAGATTGACGGAGTAGAGATCCTTACGGGTACTACTGGTGCGGGAAAGGAGGAGGATGTTCTGACCGAACTGTTTAGGGTAATTGGTATTGGTTCTATTGAGGTGGGCTTTGGCGAAATAGGGGTCGGAAATTAGGGTTCTCCAGGAGGGAGAAACACACTTGAATCGGCAAAGGGATTTGACGGGTAGTCGAGAGAGTAGGTCGGTGAGGATTTCCTGGGGAAGGGTTCCACCATTGGACATGGCCGCGGCAGAGATGGGGAGTGACGGTGGTGCTGTAAGCGTGAGAGCTCCCAAACAAATAACGGGAGTACTAGGTGACAAAATATGAGAAATGTATTTAATTACTTATCATGGGATCCGATCGTTCATCTTAGCAATTAATAGTTCGATTCATCCCATGTGTTTGTATTATTTTTTATCTGACACTCTTTTTTTTTTGGATTTTAATGTTGAAAATGTATGTATTTTTTTTTGCTAAATGACAAAAAAAGGAGTATCAATTCCGTTTGAGTAAGTGTGTCTATATTTAAGGGAGTCCTCATACCGCTCCCTAGTCAGCAATTGTCTAGTGGAGGTGGTAAGTTAAATTACGCTCTTACCCTTTCGTGTTTAAAAAAGACAAATGGTCTTGGCCCGCCCCCCGTGAGGGAGCTAGATTCAGGTCTCGAATCATTAAGCTAGATTCAGGTCTCGAATCATTAGTCCCATCATTATAATCCTGCCAGTGTGCAGGTAAAGCTCTTGAGCTTGTGATCTGGACTAGCTTTCACATCAGGAGTTTGAGTAAAGTGTATGTGTATGTGTGTTTAAGAGGGTCCTCATACCTCTACCTAGTCAGCAAATTGCCTTGAGGAGAGGTAGTAAGTGAAATTACCCTCTTACCTTTCCGTGTTAAAAAAAAATAAATACTTATTTTTTAAATAACTAAATATTTTTTATATAAGTAATTATTTTTGAATTAATGGTGATGTATTTGTGAGACAATAATCAGTCTCTTAAAGCAAAAAATAAGTATTTCAAAAATAAAAGCTTTAGTAGAGCGGGGACTTGTTTTGTTTCTGAAAAGACTAAAATGACCCTTCCTTTTCCATATTTGACTACCCTTTATCCCTTGTTACCACTGTGTGACAAAACCTAACTCCTATTTTAATCTTCTACTACAACATGACTAAAGAGGAGTCTTTGAGTGTAAGATGCTGAAGCATATGGTCTGTCTTCGGAGGAATTTTGGCAATTTTAATGAACAATCTCTAAAAATAAGCAGGTGATACCCATATGTCACAGTAGAGCTGCTTAGCAAAACAAACTATTGGCCATGGAGACATTCAACTATGAGACGCAAATATTTGTGAGGTCGAAGGATCATACGATATTTTAATACACCACATCTCAAAATCTAAATGTCTTGTACACACACAGTTTAATAACATAAAAAATGACCAAGGATAACATGGTAAAAAATCAACTCGTAATCTATTTTGATGATTATGCTCCTGAACAATATTCTATCGTGCGCAAAATCTATTATACATCATATCTTCCAAACGCTCTACAGATTCATAATATATTCTTTACCATAATCTAAAAATCTACTAGTTGAGAGACACAAACACATTTGTATAGAGTATGTAGTGCTTAAGTTCAGAAAATTGTTTTGCTAGGCAACACCCTTCACAAATCCATCTTTGTTTATTTCCCTTGTTTGGAATCATAAGCAGGGCCGGCCTTGGGCTAAAGCCCGAGGTCCCGGCACTTTAGGCCTCCGAAATTTAAGAAAAACGAGGGCCTCATTTTTCATTAAAAAAAATCAAATATTATATATATATATATATATATGTATGTATATTAGTTAGTCTCCCGTAAGGACCACCTCATTTTAATAAAATGCGGACCTCCCTTTTCTGATCGAATTTCGATGATCCGAGCCGCTCAATATGTTCAGAACGTGATTTTAAGGGTACACCGACCTATATATAAATGTTCCTTGTTTCAACACAATGTCAATTCTAGCACAAGTGGCCTGTGTGAGGTACGTCTCCTGGGGAGGTTTCTTTTGACAAAGGTTTTTTTCCCCTTATTTTTCTTTTGGATCTAGAAATAAATAATATACAGCTCTTACAACTTTTGCATTATAAATTAGTTATGTTTTGGTAGTTGTAGGTATTGCTCAAGACCAAGAGGTTCAAATCTTTTACATACCATCAATGTTTGATAAGTTTTTTTTTCTTTTGTTTGTTTAATTTTATTTCTAACTTTCAATATCACATTCACAAAATAAGCTACTTTTGTTTATAAACACACCTAAATAATTTATTCTCATTCAACAAACTTTGATAAAAAGAAAAAGAAAAAGAAGAAGTTAAAAATAGATAATTCTGTTATTGTTAAAGATAGTATTCTTACAATTAAAGTTAATAACATGAATAGTAAGAGAAAATGCAGTGTATGATCAGTACAACGATACTGCATTACGTTTAATTCTTTTTTTCAATGGTATAAAAAATTTATTTAGTTAAATTACAAAGCTAAACCATCATGTTTAATCTTTTTACTCTATATTTAGCCACTTATATTGGCTTTTTTTGTTAAATAAATCCTAGGGCCCAATCTTTTAAATTCGCTTTAGGCCTTAAAAATTTCAGGGCCGGCCTTGATCATAAGATTTACACTATGATTTTTGGGAGGATGAAAGTCTAGAGGTGAACTTAAAAATGAGTGGCTCCCAAATCTACGATTCACAATTGTGTTTGAAACTGTGGCTGCTAATGAATTCACAATATCGAATATAATCAAAGCCTTTGTAGATTCCTATTTGTAAGAAAGTTTTGACCTTCTATTGTCTTTCCATTCTCCCACTCTGTTTTTTGGCACAAGATAGTGTTGGAAAATCATTTTTCCACTTGACTTCCTTACAAATGTACTTAGACTTTGTTTTCTAGCATGCTTCAGAATTATGGTATGTGTAAATTTAGACATTAAAAAAGAATATTTGAACTGCATTTATAAGAAATAGAGCGCAAAAAACATTTCCCAATAATGTTTGTGGAATTAGTATGAGTTCATTCATGAAAAGGAATTGTAAAAGTTCTTGAGGAAGATTACAACCATGTTTCTCTTTCGGTACATAAGAAAACAATACGAAAAGGTTGAGCCCCTTTCAAATGCAATGCCTGCTAGATGATCAGCTACGAGCATGTCCTTGTCATCTCCGGTGTGGTTACTAGCATGATCGAATCGTTTTCTTGCTCCGTTCCCATGTTCGCTAGCTTATACATCCACTATACCATTGCCTTCTTGGAACGTATGCACATTTGAGCATCCATGGTACACTCCCAAAAATGCTTTGGACACTCTCAGGACTCTCCCAAGATATGTCTGGGGTGTTAAACAAAATGGTTAAGACTCTTATCAAAGCTTAGAAAAGTCTCTCTTCATTGTGTAACGTATGATTGTTTATTGATGATAAAGACACAAATGATGCAACTTTTTTGGTGGAATACTTTTGCGAATAATGTGATATATTGGATTTAAGCTATCTATGGTGTTACAAAAAAGAATTAGAGCCTTTATATACATATAAATCATTTAAAACATGTCGTGTCCTCCAATATTTTATAATTGGCGTGACAGAGTCTCGGTGTTGTGTCTGTGCCGGAGCTACATAGCTTACGAATAAGTGGAGTCCACAAGGTTCTTCTCAGTATGTAATCTCCAGCCAAGTTTACAAAGAAAGGCTAAATTGTTTTCTCTGGATTTTCTAATTCCTAGGCCCCAATTTCTTCTACTTTTCTAACATTATTCCAATTAATGAGATGCACTTGTTTCTTCCCAGGTGAATCCCCCAAAAGAAAAGTACCATTAAACCTATCTATGTTTTCACAAATGCTCATAGGTAAAGAAGAAGCTTGCATAGTATAGTCGATAATAGTAAAAGTCACAGATTGGACAAGAGGGGCCATCCCCTTGAAGGATAAAAGAATTAGCTTTTCAAGCAGACAATTTTTTCTGCACTTTCTCAATAATGTACTGGTATTGTCTCTTAGAAGCTCTCACATAGAGGAGGGGGACCCCTAAGTAATGGCCAAGGTCATCAGTGAGAGAGATGTTGACTGCAGAGCCTCTTCTAATATTGGGGGATACATACATCGTCGAATTTTGGCAACTTGTCAATTGGCCAGAAGCCTCACAAAAGGACTGAAGGGTATCCATAATGGCGTCACAATTATCACCATCAGCCAATAAGTACATCATCAGTAAAAAACCATTGGCTAAAGGAAGGGCTATAGCTAAAAGCTTTGAAACCACACCATCTCTTGTGGAGCACTCCATTTCTGATCAGAATAGATAAACTTTCGATGCACAAGACAATAAGAGAAGGGGAGATAGGATCCCCTTGTCTAATCCTCTGCTATGAGAAAATTTGGGATGTTGTTCAACATTCCGAAAAAAACAGATAATCTAGTGGACTTCATGAGCTCGAATTTCTAATCTTTCTTTCGAAATCACAAGGTACACACCACTTGAGCTGACTTCAAAGGTCCTTCTTATGCTCCCACTCGGCACGTGCTCAGCTGGTAAAATTGGAATTTCACCCTTCGTTTTCCTAGCCAGTATGATTGAGGACTTGTTGTAAACTTCAATCATTTGTGTCCCTGAAATGGTTAAACTTCTTCCATGTTCGAGCTGCATCTTTGTCCACAAATTGATGTGCACGGTTTCTATAATGAAATAAACAATTTTTTATATCATTGTGTGGCGGGAAAAATGTTGATTCAAGTTCCTAAGCTGCAGAGGTATACACACAAATATACCGCACAAGCTACTATTTTGCAGCTTAAACGTCCTCTACCACTTAAAAGGGGAAAAAAAAAGTTACTCTAATAAATCTTTGCTTGTATGCAGCTTGACTGAGTGTTAATAGGACAATTGGAACCCAATTCTATACACAGACATATCAGTGTATCTTGGAATAGACATTGAGACTTGAGAAATATTCCATTTGATATCCTGCTATCGTGCTTTATTCATCTTTTGATCTTGATGATATAATGGACTTTTCTCCACAATGTATGCATCTTAGCAACAATCCACCAATTAAGCAAAACAGAACATCGATTTCAAAAGTAATAAAAAGCCAGATTATATATTCAACTAGCTGTTTAAAACAAAGCAACTGTATTTCCAAAACAAACAATTCAAAGCTATTAACGAACAACCAATCAAGCATTACTTCAAAAATTTGCATACCCTGTTCTTTTCTATTTTATTTCCCGCGAACCACGTACACATGTTGCTTCCCCTTTCAGCTCTCTTCCTCTTCCCAATCATAGCCAGTGGTGTAATCAAACTAAGTTTATTTGAAGCAAAAAATAAGTAATTTAGTATGTATCGAACATTTTTATTTGTTCAACTAGCCTTGTACCCGTTTAATGCACAGGACAATAAAAAAAAAGGGGTGACATTGATTTTTTCCGTTTCCGTTCATCGAAGCATTACAACACTAGTTATGTTTTTCAAATTAGATTGGTCAAACCATCCAAGTTGGGACCAATGCCTTCTACGTTACATAGACTTGGGTATGGGTGCCGGGAGCGAGGTACGTGTTCAAGTCTAGGATTCAACTAGTGTCCATTTGAAGGATACGATACCAGCCAAATGTGTTAGATTATGAATATTTCTGTTGTCATCTAAGATGAACGGTGTTTTATAGGGGTATAAGTGTTTAGACTTTGGAGAGGAGCATATTCAAACTACCCAAAATGCTTGTTCGTTGAATTTTCCAATTGAATATATATGTCTGACATGGAGCCCATACATTGATCCAAGTGTGGAACGTATCACACGTCTTACGCTTTGAAGAAGCCATACACCTGGAAGATCTACGAATCCTTGCGGTGTATGCTAAAATGTTCCAAGGACCGCCTCGTGGCCTTCATGGTCATGGTATCCAAGTTGAAAGAAATAAATTGAACAAGTACATTCAAAGCCATGTAACCTAGGTGCCATGCATGTGGTTGTGTTTTCCAGGCTCATATATTATATCTCTCTCTTTATCCACCAAGTTAAACTGATCGAGATACCAGTTACGGGTAATGAGAGAGTGACCATGGAAAAGGAAACTAATCCATATAGTTCGCGATATAGACAGTTAAAAAAAAACTTTTTCGGGAAAGTGGCATTTACCTTGTAGTGTGGACCAAGTGAAGGCCTTATTTCACAGTATTGCTTTATGTAATGTTGTAACAGTAAATTATCAACCAAGATGGGTTACTCAAAGATTGGCTGATAAATACTTTTCCAACTAATCATGAAAGAGAATATTAGCCTAGTAAGATGCTTAAGTTGTTGGCTTTTGATGTTGACCGTTTTGATCTCGTCACAATTCACAACCATCTTACCTCGAATACTCAAGGAGGAGGAATCTCGAATACTTAAGGATTATCGGGATGCATCGGGGCAGCAAATCAATTTCCAGAAATCTTCTATGTTTTTTAGTCGAAATGCTGGACTGGAGCTTAGGCGAAATCTGAGTACTTTTATGTCTATTCCGGTTCGGGGTGATCTCGGCCGCTACCTTGTGCTTCCGGTTGAGATTGGAAAATCAAAGACAGAGATGTTTAGTACTTTAGTTATATCAAAGAACGAGCCCTTCAGATATTGGCGGGATGGAAGGAGAAATTTCTTAACCTTGCTGGGAAGAGTGTTTTGCTTCAGTCGATAGCGCTCGCGATGTCGTGTTTTAAACTCCTGCAAGGTCTGTGTCATCAAATTGAGGCGGCTATGGCAAGATTTTGGTGGGGGCAAAACGGTGATGAAAGGAGAATTCACGGGTTGAGATGGATCCGATTGTGTAAACCAAAGTTCAAATGAGGATTGGGGTTCCGGAGTCTTAGTGCATACAATTTATCTTTACTTGCCAAACAGGGGTGGAGGCTCATGGTTGCTCCTAGATGTTTTATGGCCCGTGTCCTTAAAGCTAAATATTTCAGAGATTATTCCTTCATGGAAGCAAAACTGGGGAGCAATCCTTCATGGGTGTGGCGGAGCATTATGGAAGGGCGGAGGGTGTTAGAGAAGGGAGTGAGATGGGCAATTGGGAATGGAAAATCAGTTCGTATTGATGATGATCCTTGGGTCCCTATCCCCGGAAATCTTAAGCCTAGACGAGTGGTAGCGGATGACGGGTTGCTCACTGTAAATCAACTCATTGATCCAGTGACAAAGACTCGGAAGGAAGATGTGGTTACACGTACGTTTGACGAGGCCCATGCTAAGGTTATTCTGGATATTCCTTTGTCATGGACAGATGATGATGATAAGTTGGTATGGCATTTTTCTCGATCTGGGAAGTATACGGTTAACTCAGGTTATATGGTGGCGGCTGATCTTGAAAGTGTAGGAGCAGCACTATGGGATGGGAATGGGAGTTCGAGCAACGCAGAGATGGATGAAAAGAGGTGGAGGCAACTTTGGAAGCTCCCCATTCCAAAGAAGATTCTCTACTTCCTTTGGAAATGTTTTCACAAAATTTTGGCCACCAAAGGTGAACTTGGCAGGAAGAAGATTTCAACGGACCCAATTTGTCCAGTTTGTGGAGATGAAGCGGAAACTATCATTCATCATTTTTGTACGTGTCCAGTTGCGAAGCAGGTATGGACTGGGTCTTCTACTCGTTTGAATCTTGGGAGTGCCCAATTTAATTCCTTTTATGCTTTCTGGGATGCATTGGGTTTGTTGTGCCCAATAAAATGTGGAATATTTCTTTGGCTGCTGTGACATTGTGGCATATTTGGAAGGGTAGAAATGGGGCTTTGTTTGATCAAAAAGTTTTGCGGCCTGAGGTAATTAATAGCAAGGCAGTGGGGTGTTTGCGAGAATTTCAAACGGCAAATTGGGTAGGGGACATGGCAGATGGAGCTGGGGTCACTATAGATGGGGATGCGCCTAGAGCTCATGAGAAATGGCATGTCCACAACCAGGTTATGTGAAGATCAAAGTTGATGGGTCATGGAAATCGGGATCGTCGAAGGGAGGTTATGGGGGTATAGTACGAAGTGATGGGTTTTTTTTTTTTGTTGCAGCTGCTATGGGGGTTTCAGCAGGCTGTTCTAGTCCTGCCATAGCAGAAGCGATGGCTTTGCGAAGAGGGGTTCAGATGGGGCTTCAGTTGGATCTGCGTTAGTGGTGGTTGAGAGTGATTCTCAAACTCTATTCAATAAGCTTAATGGCCTAATTGAAGTCAGCCAAGAGGTGCGTGTTGTGCTGAATGATGTAAGAGCTTTGGGGAGGGGATTTGCAAGCTGTATTTTTTCTTTCTTTGGGCGCTCTACTAATAATGTAGTGCATGTTTTGGCTAGTAGAGGTTTAGTTGGGGAGAGGTGTAGTCTATGGACTGAATCTCCTCCTGTGCGGATTCTTGATCCCTTACTGAGGGATGGGAGCTCCGCTTGATGTTTTGATGTGTAATAATATCCTTTGTTATCGGTTTTGGCAAAAAAAAATACTGAATTTGCAGCTTTGAACTCAATGTACATCACTGTCCCAACCACAAAACGAAAATACAGACCACCGGCTCAAATCACCAGTGAGGCATTAGAGCTGGTGCAAACTAGTGTATTTGAATCTCACAAGTGGAACTTATACAATTTACCCCAATCTTGTAGATCTAATGATGTGAACCTAAACATAACATACTCTAAAGTGCTCCAACAGATAACATGAACTTTTTCCCGATTGACCTAACTTGTATTACAAAGGTTTTTTTTTGTTTTTAGGGTAAGTTAATTTTTTATAGAAACAAAACTATTACAGGGGCATACCCCAGAATAAAAAATCAAGGCAGATACGCCAAAAGAGGAAACCAACAAACTGATGCAAGAAAATTAAACCCTAGCAATGCTAGCCTAACAAGCTACACATATTATGAAACCGAAAAAACTCGAGGGGAGACATTCCATTCTAGACACAGAAAATTTCATACTTTTATATCCTCTAGGCTCTGTAGTGTCAAAAACACATCAAAATAACAACCCAACTGCTTGAACACTTTTCAAAGCTAATAGTACTAAGGGAGTTAAAACCCAATCCATTAGAATATAATCACATTTTAGGTCCGTCCCGAATGAAGAAAACTACCACAGAAACAAATAGAACAGTCACGGAAAACCTCATTAACAACAATAACAACAATAATGCAATTAAGCTCCAAGTCAAGCAATCAAAATAAAGCTAAGAACAAACAAACAAGCTTCAGTTGAAATCAAGTACCAAAAGAGCCTTCAAAAGGGCCAGGAGATGAAGTGCCAAAGAGCACATTCTAGATCATGGACTGCTAGACCACCTCTACCTCTCTAGGAACCATGGTTACCCTGCAAAAAGTCAATATAATGAATTAGCACTTGCTCTGTATAGTGACTCCATTCCTTTCCTCCTAGTTGCGAAACAAATTTTTGACCATAACATCAAAAGCATTAGTAGTAGCCAATTAGATGGCAAAAGTATCGGACAAAGTCAACCGCATGGGTGGCCTTTCAATTTTGTAGCACCCCAATGAAGACGACGTCAGCGATTGGATGAGCTGAGGCCTTTAACAGGCAATGCCGCCAAGTTAACTTCCACCTGGTAAAGAAAGAGTCTTTGTATGCAGCATCTATAAATAGCCTATGGCTGTTGGGTCAAACTAACAATAACATCTACATAGTTGAGTGCAAGAGAGCAACATGAGAGAAGATATATCAAGCGGGTATGACTAGAAGATCCATGAGTAATGGAAAAGATGAACAGCAAGAGCTTAAGAGTTTGCACACTCTTAAGCCATGCAATTTGTACTGCCAAGGTGAACAAACCAAGTTATTCCTGCCCTTCCAAAATGTTGGGGATTCGAACGTCCAACCCACAATCGAAGAACAAACCAAGAACAGAAAACAATCTAAAGCAAGAAAAGAACGAGACAGAGATTTATGTGGTTCTAACTTAAGCTGATTGCTTAATCATATTACACAGGATGCTGGGGTGTTTCACTATGATGAAAGTATGAAAGAGTTACAATAGGAGGCTGCCCAAGCTTTGCTTTTATAGTTACAAGCAAGCCAATACACAAAAAACCCTAAAAACACACTAAAATGCATGTTTTGCCCGCCGCTGACCACCTGGGCAGGATTCAGAGCTGCCCGGGCGGAAATCCCTTCAACCAAAAACCCCCATTCTGGTCCAGGCCGCCCGGGCGATTTTCACTGCAACCTCAAATCTGTCTTCACATCTGAACACAAAATACTAGTATTAGGGCATGGCTATGAACTCAAACATCAATTCAAGACTTCCAAAGATCATTATTTTTTAAATGGATGAGTCAATGAAGCAAAAGATATCTGAAATTTATATACGACTCTCTTCTTCAATTCTAAAGTTTAAAGGAAAAGCAATACTAAACAAGTTGAGATAAATGACATAAAAAATAGGTGGCTGAAGCCGTTAAAAAAAAAAAGGTGGCTGAAGCTTCACTTTTAGGAAGAAAACAGTGGTCCACTAACTTGATAATAATTCTACAGTAGTGCTAAATAAGAAATTCCATAATCTCAAGAAAAGAGGAAATAATTTAATTAGAAAATTATCACCGAAATCCAGATACATGACAAAACAGTATCCAAAAGTATATGATACTTCAAGAAAAGAGAGAATTAAATTTCAAACCATAGGTAGATTTAGGAAATACAAAAAAAATACTTATCGACAAGATCAAAAGATTATCCGCATCCTACTTATCAAAAAAAAAAAAAAAGATTATCCGTATCCTGCATGGATATGTGTCATTTCTAGTTCATAAATAGACCTGAAGAAGCTTATCCTTGCTTCCCAATCCCTCCTCCATGATAACATTGATTAGGAGAGACAAGGCTCTCGACATAGGTGCCCATAACTGCAAAATCAGTTGGAGT
>JAOTQK010000012.1:7647445-7657681 GCA_025642025.1 Rhododendron ferrugineum
TTGGGGTAGTCATAATGTCCCTAGATGGTCTTTTATACTTTGGTTGGCAGCTCTTCACAGACTGAGTACCAAGGACAAATTGAGAAACTGGGGTATGGCTGTGGATGCTCTCTGCTACCTCTGCCAGGATGAGGAGGAATCACATCATCACTTGTTCTTTGATTGTTTGTATTCTACACGTGTTTGGCAGTACTTGGTGTCAAAGAATAGAGTTGCTGGCATTCCTAATAATATGGGAGATGTCCTTGATTGGTTGCAGGGATAATATTCTTTGATTGTGACGTTATGCAAAGAACTCAACGTTTTATGTCTCTCCCGCATGGAGTCTATGAGTCTATATATAGTCTCTATACTCTCTCTCTCTCTCTCCAAAAGCAAATATAGGCTCTTGCAAAAACAAAATTAAGCATAGGCAAATTATGTGTTGTAGCTATTTGACCTCACTGCAACTAAATTCTGGGTCCGCCCCTGGAGCCGGGAGGCCAACATAGTTCCGCCCCTACCCCGACAATCAAGTTGCACTTTCTTCTAACAAGTGGCTAAGAGCTAGCAAGCAACCTTGGCCTCTTGGCAGGAGATTTGCTGTCCCCCTCTTTTTTGGTCTAGATGCGTTAAACACCAGAAATCGAAGCTACGATAAGATCCGATCCGAATTTTACTTAGAGACATGAATACAAACACAATCAACCCATCTCAACTATTGACACAGTCTATCACGCCCCATGTGATAAGTTGCGTAAACAATTGTGGCCGCTTAGTTATGTGCCTAGGACTGCAAATACCCGAGCTAGCTCGTTCAACACCAAGTACCTCCAAATTTCAATTTTTGGATGCATCACGAATTTATATGGGTGATTCAAACTGTTCATCCCGTACTTATCTATCATTGGAAAATATTTGTGAAAAAAATAAACTTGATCAGTCATCAATTGTGTTTGAATTTGTGCGATGCCAATGAATTCACTCAAATTGAACAATATCGAACATAATTATGTGTGAAATTGATTTTAATGTCTTAGAGTCGTGTTCTACAAATCGGAGCCTTTTTTAGCTTTCTATCTGTGAGAAAGTTTTGCCTCTCACTCTGTTTCATACACGCGCGTGAGCGAGAGAGAGAAACATATGTAGTTACTAAAATTCCCAAGAGCATGATTGAAAACGGGAGCAGAGGATTTTTTTTGTCAAATGATAGGTTACTTCATTGATAATAATGAAGAAAATACATGGAACGGGAAGCCATCCCAAGAGAGGGGATATAGCAACCACAAATGAGGCCTAAATACCACACAGAACATCCACGACTTCACACACCCAAATGCGCAAAACAGATGTAGCATATCTCACATTGGCACAACACCAGACTAGTGACCAACGAAACCAACAAAACACCCACGTAGGGGTAAGGGAAGCCTCACAACGGGAGAGAAAACATGAAGAAATAAAAACATCAACAAATAAAAAAGGGAAAATTTCTTTTATATCCCTTCGACTTTGACCAAAAATTCATTTTGGTCCTTCACCTTTCAATTTCGGCATAAAAATACTTCAACTTTCCAATTTTTTTCAATGTCGTCCTTTAGAAGGAATCCGTTTTCTTTGATTCCTACTCCGGGTCGTCTCCGGCCACCGGACGGCCGATCCGAGCCGTCCAAAAATTCTTAAAAAAAAACCGAGAGGGCTAACGCAAGAATCAACGGTATCCGATGAACGTAGGGTGTTTGATCTAAACACCCTATTTTCATGTATATATGTATATATCCCTAAAGGATGACATTGAAAAAAATTGGAAAGTCGAAGTAATTTTATGCCAAAATTGAAATGTGAATGACCAAAATGAATTTTTGGTCAAAGTCGAAAGGATATAAAAGAAATTTTCTCAATAAAAAACCTACAACAAATCCACACCCCTAAAATCAGCCGCCAAAAACGCCGGTCAAGATCGCAGCCCGGAACCTCAATCACCACATGTACAGCGGCCACACACCACCGTACAACATCAACTACTACCTCCGTCCCAAAGAACTACGACCTCATCAGGGCGGAGGATTACCCCGCTAAAAAAATGTCCTTTCTTCTTTATGTACTCCATCCGTCCGCTTTTGTTGGTCTATTTTGGAAATTCGTATCATTTTCAAATTACTTTATCTTTCAATTTATAATATTTTTCATAATTTTGAAAACTTAAAATTATAAAACTAATTAAGATTTATCAAATAATATGCATATTGCATATTTTTTAGAGTCTATATTGAAAGATATAAATAATTGATAGTGACACAAACTCCAAAAAGAACTAACAAATACGGACCAAGGTGTATTTGTCGATAGCTTATCCTCCAAACTCTACTTTTTCCCTTTATTCTGGAAATCTGGGCTCATTAAAACAAATATTCAGATGGATTCTATTTCTGCATAATAAAAACATTTAGGCCCGTTCTGTTTATTTTCTGAATTAAAGGTGATGTATTATTAGATAAATGACTTGTCTTGTAAAATGGGAAATAAGTAGGGGCGGAGCTATGTTGGAGCCCGGGACTCCCCAAGCGTCCGAGTTTTAAAATTTTATTTTCTATTTACCTGATTTTGAATATTTTTAATAATTATTCGTGTATAGAGCTACTTATAATCTTAATAATTTTGGTTCGATTTCATAAAAAATAGGCTATTTTACATTCTCAATTTCTTTTATAAATAAAAATAACAACGCGACAGTTGAAGTAGCCTAAAGAATCATTTTAATGTACAAATGTAATGAATTGACAAACAAAAATCTTATGATATAATAAGTATATGTTCGAATAAAAAAATGCCTATTAAAAGAGAAATAGAATTGGCAAACAAAAACCTTCATTTTTTAAAAAAAAAATTTACTGTGCATTCAGAAAGGGGCCAGAGTTTCGTTGCACTAAGGGTTGTTCGGCTATAAAAGTGAATGGCTTTCTCGCTAAAATTGAGTCTCACAAAAGTGGCTTATTGGTTTTCCTGCCAAAAAGTCAAAATTGAATTTTGATCAAAAAATTTTACTTTTTAGATTCCTCTCGTCATGAGGATGCAATAATCCCCAAAAAAATACGAATAAGCCAAGTAATACGAAAAAAATTTGAATAAGGACAAAAAAAGAATCACAAATAAGCCAAGTGACTTATTTGTCCGAACAACCCTGACAAATGATGTCGTGGCGGTATCGCCACCTACTTTGATCGAAACCCAAACAGAACAAAACCATATTATTATGTCTGACAGTGAGAACGACGGTTACTCCCTCCGGAGAAACAACCTTCCACCGGATATCATAGCCGACGTACTCTCCCGATTATCAGTAAACTGTCTCTACCGATTCAAGTGCGTCTCTCCCTCATGGAATTCCCTAATCTCTTCCCCCTACTTCGCCCAAACCCACTTCAATCGAACCCACACCAATGACCCTAACAAACACCTCCTTCACAACATCATTTTCCAGTCCATCACCCATGACCTCTACGCCGTCAATCTCACCACTGACGTTCCGTTTGCCACAAAGCTCGATATCCCTTCGCTCCAACCCCCAGAGGACAAGCGGGTCAATGTACTGGGCTCTTGCAATGGCTTGCTCATATTTTTCCATCCAGGTAGATCTAACTTCTTCTTGGTAAATCCATCCACTAGAGAATGCAAGAAACTTCCCAGATAGCCTTTTGTAGTCAATCCTGGTCATGGGTTCTACTGGTTTCTATACGGGGTGGGTTACGATTCGTCTACGGATGATTACAAGGTTGTAATGCACTCTTACTATGATAAACAATCCGAGTCTGATTCCCAGATTGTTGCTGTCTATTCACTGAAAAATACTGCTTGGAGGAGAATTCAGGACACGGTGGACACCCAGTATATTATCTATGAGGGAATTACTTTTGGGGTGTACTTTAATGGTTGTCTCCACTGGGGTGTTTGGAGGGATGGTTCCTATTTGATAGTTGCTTTTGATTTGGCGGATGAGGTTTTCAGAGAAGTGTCGTTGCCTGCTTCGTGGGTTGATAATGAGATTAGGACATATGAGTTGGCGGTTGTTTGGGGTTGTCTATGTTTGGTTTGTATACCGAGTTTTAGCCGCCAAATTGAAGTTTGGACGATGAAGGAATACGGGGTTAGAGCGTCGTGGACCAAAATTATGATCGAAATTATGACTGAGATAGATGGTATGTGTCTACCGGTTTTGTTGTGTTTGTTAGCGGAAAACGAATTTGTGATAACAAAGGTAAAGATACTACTACCACTTGGGGTTACCGAAGAAAAATTAGTTGTGTACAATCACCAAACAGGAACGTTGAGGGACATTGTGGTTCGAGCTATTGCGACTAAATTTAGTGTTTTTGGAACCTATGTCGAGAGCCTTCTGCCTTGTCTCTCCTAATCAATGTAATCATGTACGAGGGATTGGGAAGCAAGGATAAGTTTCTTCAGGTATGTTTGTGAAATAGAAATGAGGTTGTTTTGTTCATTAATAATTGTACTTCCATACACATGCATGTACAATATGGATAATCTTTGGATACTCGCGAATAAGTTTTATTTGGCATTTCCTAAATGTTCCTGTGGTTAGAAAATTAAATCTCTTTTCTTGAAGCATCACATAGTTTTTGGAGATTGTGATGTCATGTGTCTGAATTTCAGTGATACTTTTCAATACTTTATGGATAAACTTATTTTACTCTATTTTTGGGATTGTGGCAATTCTAATGTAGCACAAATGTAAAATTAATAACAAGTTAGTGGTTGGACCACTGAGTTCTTCCTTAAAGGAAAGATGTAGCCACCTATTTTGTCAATTTGAGTTATCCAATTGTCACTGTTCCTGGACGAGGTCATATTGGTGTAGTTTCTTTCTTTTTCTTATTTTTTGATCGGCCATATTGGTGTAGTTTCTTTCTTCTTTCTGTTTTGATCGGCCATACAGGGTGGTTTCTTCTCCATTTCTATTCCATTCTTTAAGTGTAAACTTCAGCTCTCTTGGCTTTTTCATTATCCTGAAACCTGCCCAACCATGTATTTGGCTTGATTCCCAGCACTCCTTGAAAATCTGCATACAGCTGGGGTGACAGAGCCAGGCTTAAACAAACCCAAATGGCTTTGGACTCATCTGTTACCAATCTAGGTAACCCCCTTTGAAAAGCCTTAAAATGTTCAAGCCAATCATGAGACATTAAGAATCTATCCAATCTGCTAAGTGTAGCTGTATCTTGGAAGTCAGACCCTGTAAAATTTCTTCCAATCATAGGTAGATCCTTCAATTCCATTAGTTTAATGAATTCAAAGAAGTCTCTCATACCCCTGTCTATTCTTATGCATCCAGATCTTTCCCCAACAGATTTAATTTCGTCATGTGTTATGCATGCGAACTTTCTTAAATTTTGTTACTGACAATGCTGGTAAATGATACCTTCAAAAGAAAGGTTAACTCTTCTCTTCCAACCACAAGAATATGTTTCTTCTTCTCACACGTATGTGCAATGGAAGTTTCATGTTTCAAAGACATTGTATATTTGTACTAGTAATGGAAGTTTTGTGGTTAGACTTCGGTGGCATCTCCTAGATTTATGATGTAATGAACCAGAGATTTGGGACATTCTAGTTCTTTGTCGTAAGCCACGGAATGTACTGAATACTGATCTTGTTCACCCTGTAAACTTTAACTTGTCATGGCACTACACGTTCTCCCAGGATTCACTTCATGTTGTTGAGTATGTGTGCTTGTACACTGATACTTATCATTTAATTGATCTGTGAGAGTTTTTCTTGATTTGAAACATTACTTGTGACATTCCTGCAGTTTTCTTTATTTACATTTGTCGGATCTTTAAAAACATTTCTAGCCATTCAGAGCAGATATCTCAGGTTTTGATATGTTTGCGTAAGTTGTCTAATTCTTTCTTCTTCTTGGTTAAGGTATCGTCCAACTTGCCTAAGTGTTCGCATTTAACTTGCAAGTTCTATATTTCCCTTTTGAAATGAGAAGCCATTAGGCGTATGCTAGGGTTTTCACAAATAAAATTAACCTTTTTTTACTCTATTTTTGCAAACAAACCTTCTCAGTCTCCACATAAAAGGGCCCTTGTGCAGAGTTCGACAAATTAAGAATTTGACCATCACACTTTCTCACAGTTCCATAATACTCCCTCTGTCCCAATTTGTTTGCCCCTTTGTACTACTTAAAAAATCTCAAAAAATCTTGCTCTTCAAGTATGTGGGAGGTCAATTGACTGTCTTAATGGTAGAGCTGTTCATACCCAGGTGTTGAAACTTGGGTTCTGTTCCTATTTGTTTATTCAAACAGGCCTTGTAGAAATGTACGCAAAGTTTGATTGTTTAGACATTGCAAGAAAACTTTTTGATGCAATGAGCAACCCAGTTGTATTTCCTTGTAGAGTTCAGTTGTGTAAGCGTTGGGGAAATAACATCAGCATGTGACTGTTTTGGCAATATGCCTGATAGAGACTTGGTTTCTCGGAATACAGTGATTCATGGGTAGGCTTCGGTTGGAGTAAGTGATATGTCTGACACAACTTTTAGAGGGGGAATAGTTTCTTGGGGTCAATGGTTGCGACCCACTCCAATAACTGGCAATCATCTAACGCGGTATTGAGGCTCTTTCATGAAATGCGGTTAGCGAATGTGATGCCGATGAGGTCGCCTCATTTAGTGTGTTATTAGCATGTAGAGATGTGGGTGCTTTTGGTATAGGCGAGATGGTTCATGACTTAATCGATAGAAATAGAATTGAAATAGACCTCATCCTCAAGCTTGGGAATGCTCTTGTCAGCATGTATGCTAAGTGTGGGGATAATAGTAACACTTAAAGCTTCTAATTCTATGAATTACAAGGACGTACTCCCTTGGAGTCCAATGATTTTGGAACTTGGAAATCATGGACTTGGTGTAATCATTGCCCCAATATGATTTCTGAACAAATAAAACCTGATGATTTAATCTTCATAGGTGGGTTAAGTGCAATCTGATTAAATGACTAAAGAGGCTAGGTTTAACTTTCATAGGTGGGCGACATAAAGAGGCTAGGTTTACACCAACAAAACCTGATTAAATGACTATCTATTTTAGAAGGGCCCTAGAAGCAGCTCAACTGAGGTTGATAATGCACTTCATCAATATGTTGCTGGTGATAGATTACAGTCACAATTAGAGGAAATTTACATGCGTTACCGGAGGTGGAGATGAGTGTTAGGTTGAAACAGGCTGGATATCAACCACAGACATCCTTAATGTTGCACACTTTTGATGCGCTAGAGAAAAAGGCATGAGTTCAAGCTCACGAGACCTTGGCATTCACCGTTTGCTTTTTCTTAGCACAGCTCCATTATTCTCTATTCAGATAGCTGAGAAGTTTTGGGTATACAATGACTGTCCTGTATCCATTGAGCTTGTACCAAGGATCAGCATATGTGAGATCATCCTTGACTTGTATTTGCATTTGCCTCCCAATATCCTGATTTTATCGATGCAGCCTCAGCCTCATGTAATGAAGCAGCATTCGAAGGTAAGTGCTATACATTTCATTAGAACTGCATGCTTGAGTGAACCTTTCCCTGATGTATGACTATCTATTTGCCAGAAGATATACTTCTGTGGCCTGAATACCTGTATCACATTGTCAATATCCAGGGTATGAAAGCTAAAATCTGGTTTTTGTCATGCTGATTCCTGCTAGTCCTTACTTATGTAGTGTGATTTGGATTACTGCAAGCAATACGGAAAAGGCAATTCTTTTGTGCATGGGAGCTACAGGACCTAGAATCTCCAGTTGCTAAATTATCTATTGTAAGTCGAGAGGATACAATTGGATTCTAATTTCGCACATTTACCCTTGGACCCTTGGCCATAAGCAGCAGCAAATTTGTTTATTGCACGGAACTAATGGGAAATTTGATATCTGGTAGTTGTAGTACTGTAAAAATTTGCAGTACTTAGGAGGGCAGTGCATCTATGGTTTTACTAGTACCTCCCCGAGTGCATCTATGGTTTTACTAGTACCTCCCCGAAGATCTTAGATCTCTGTATTCCAAATACGAAGAATTCGAAGAAAATTTCTTTGTTCTCTTCTTAATTCAATACCTGTAAATTAGAACTCTTATTCTGAACAATATTATATAACAGAAAACCTCCTTACCCTTGTATGATTTAAAAATAAAAAATAAAAATTCAACATAACTATGTTTTCCAGCACAAACACTGTGGAAACTCCTCTCAAAAGAAACGACTACTAACTACATAAACTTCTTCGATGGCACCAAGAACGTAAACATTGCCAAACTATCTATATGAAAATTGAAGGATCTACACTTTCATCATCTCTGGTTCTAGTTGTTCTTCTCATGTTAGTTTCTTCCAAAAATCCTCCCCCCGTCAGATGCTTGTCCAGATGAAAGGTCTAGAGCGCCCATCGATTGGAGATGATTTCTAGAAACTTGATGCATTCCAAGGTTACTACCGGAGACTGGTCCGTGTTGCCAAACATGGTTAACACTTGTAGTGTTTTCTGGAAGCTCAATAACCACGAATATAACCATCTCGTTGTCGAAATATGAGGCCGACAAATTTGAGACAGGAAAACTCAAGTTCCCCTCTCGCAGCCGGGTTCCATAGCGGCTAATAGGTGAAGTGAAGACAACCACGGTTCCATCAGGTTTTGGGTAGGCTACGATAGCCTGAGTTCCAATCATCCCTATCATAGTAGGATTGATTCCCCATGCCACCCACGTAGATGAACTGACTTGGGTGTGGCGGTACGCTACGTGGAGAGTGGATGAGGTAGCGTTGTGCGTCCAGTGGAGGAACGAATCTAGATAGGGAAGATCGGTGCAGGAGGCGAAGACTTGGTTATTCAGGAACATGAAGTCGGAACATGATGAAGCATGAGCGGAGGTGGTAGAAAGAGCAAGAGACGGAACCAAGAAACAAGTGATCATCACCAGAAGGCAAAAAAGAAACACCAGTTTCTGTCTTGCCATTGATGAATTTGCCTTACCAATTAAGAAAATAATGAAAGGGGGGGTTTGGGTGGTTTTGATGGAAGAGCAGGAGCAATGAATGAATGATACCAAGGGAAAGTAGAGGGGAGAGGAGAGCGTGAGTTTATGTTGCGTGAGTTAAAACTCTCTAGGCATTGCCTCTCCTCGATCATGTATTTCTTGCTCTTGCTCCCTGCTGATTGGGCGCACACCATATCTTGTGGTACTGCGTTATTGGTTAAGTTTGAATTAACGTTTAATTTTGTTAATTTTCCAGAATTCTAGAATAGCACATATTTCGGCCGGGTCACCACACTAATTGGGGTCTCCCGATCGAGGATTAATCAAGGTGGGTGTAAGCTGGACTAGAGACCTGAGTTATAATAAAAAAGAAGTTAAAAGTGCATTTGTTTCCAATGAAAGCAAACATTTTATTAATTTCTCACAACTCCTTTGGTAATCAAGAATAGAAAAACCTAGCTACATGATGGCAAATTCCATGTGCATTTTACAAGTGACCAATTAAAAAAATGAATGAATAAAAGAATACTGTATATGTGTTCGAATGAATAAAAAGAATTCTGTAAAAGAAAACTGGACCACACTGGACGGACGATAAGAAACTTGACTGGATCTGCTCCCTCGTCGGTGGTGGTGGTGGTTAAGCATCTGCGGGTAGGATCCAGTGCCTTCCGTTGACGAAGCTCTTAACAAGGAACGGATGGGCCAATTCGTAATCAAGCTCTCGAGCCCATGAGACCCCTCCCATTGCCGATGCTGCCCCTGGACCCCAACACTTGTACACTCCGAAAAACACTGTCCTGTTTAAAATAATTCAATGAGGACTAGATTTTTAGAAATTTATACACTTTATTGCTTGATGTTTTATGAAGTCTGATTACGGTAATGTTTGAGACATCTCAAAATAGAGTCATTGTTCGGTAGTCCCGGAGCACAGACACATAGTGCTCCCGATAATTATAGCACTACATGTTTACGTGAAGTGCATGCACTTTGCCATTGACCCCGCGATAGTGTGTGGTGCTAAAGTGTTCTAAAATCAAATGATTATCTTATGGGATTGGTATGGTTTAGGGTTAGATATGGGATTTGGATCTCTCCAATTCAAAAGGGAACAAGGAATCCTGCAAAAGCTATTTTGGTGCCCTATCCAGCTCTATTTTAGTACTAACTAAAATTCGTTCATTACTTAAAACTCGTCGAGAATTTGAACCAA
>JAOTQK010000012.1:7700413-7726160 GCA_025642025.1 Rhododendron ferrugineum
AGAGGATGGCTTCATCCAAGTCCAGGTTCTCTCTCTCTCTCTCTCTCTCTCTCTCTCTCTGTGTGTGTGTGTGTGTGAGCTCATGCAGGGGCAGTGCCAAGATTTTGACTTAGTGGGGTCAGAACTCACACTTCTCTCTTCTTGGTATTCCATGTGCCCTTCTCGGTCCTTTATTTTTGTTCCGTTCTCTCCTCTTCTCTACTACTTTATTTCCTCTTCCCTTTGATGCATTCTTTCGTAATATCTCCAGCGACAACAAACGATTTATACTCAGATTAAAAAGAAAGAAGAAGATACTCAATATTTGTCCAGTCCTCTGTGTGTGTGTGTGTGTGTGAGCTCGTGCAGGGGCAGTGCCAAGATTTTGACTTAGTGGGGTCAGAACTCACACTTCTCTCTTCTTGGTATTCCATGTGCCCTTCTCGGTCCTTTATTTTTGTTCTGTTCTCTCCTCTTCTCTACTCCTTTATTTCCTCTTCCCTTTGATGCATTCTTTCGTAAAATCTCCAGCGACAACAAACGATTTATACTCAGATTAAAAAGAAAGAAGAAGATACTCAATATTTGTCCAGTCAAGGACTATTTTAAGGTTGTTAAAAAAATGAGGACCATCTTAAGAGGCAAATACAAAATTTTGAGGGCCAAGTTTGAAAAAATGTAGAGCTATAAATAGGAACATGCTAAAATTGTAATTGGGCCAGTTGAAGGAAATTTTGAAAACTATTGGTGAAGCTATGATTTTGAAGTTCCTGTTGGAGCCGATTTTCAGAATCACTGGGATCAATGTCCATGAAATAGGATTTTTTCAGAATTCACTGGGATCAACAACCCACTTGCCATGAGGTTGCTCTGCCCATGTGTGTGTCCATGTGTGCCTGTGCCCGCAGGCGTCTGTGAGCTGATGGTAATGACATATCTGCGCCTGTACGAATGAGTTGCTTGTTTTTGTGTGAAACGTAGAATGCTTGATGATTTAAATACATGGCATATCTGTGCTTGAGTTACTTGTTAGATGGCTTAAATACATTGCATGATATTTTGTCTTTTGAGGTAATTTAGGTTTTCATGGATGATTCATGACAATTCAAGACTAACAGGAACTTCGTGGCCATCTTAAAAAGATGGTTTTGAATGGCTTTGTTCATGCTGGTGAATTTGTGCATGTAATAGTTAATGTGGGAACTGGGAAGGAATGGGTCCATACAACTTCAAGTGGAAATCCAAACAGGCTTGTAGTATTCCCCTTAAAAAAATTGTATTGTTGCCTTCATTTTATTGGTATCATAATAGATTTATAATCATTCCTAGACCATTGTATGTTCTTGTGGGAGTAATTCCTTTTTGTTCATTTCATTGGTGGACTCGTAGCTTTACATTTTGGTGCTTTATCTGATGACTTACACAAAACACTAATTTATTTCCAGATTGAGACGGGGGGCAGTCCAGGCATCCTCTTCTTGCCTCATCCTAACATCAATAAAGAGTTGTTCTCTAATGAAAATATCTTAGGCCTCAAAGATCCTAACAGGCCGTTTCCCACTGGTCAAGCTGGGGATGGTGTTGGCTTGTTGAGGTGGAGAATGCAAAGTGTGGATGAATCGGTTGTGCCATTGACGAGTGGGTTTTCATTTCATTCTATCTTTCGGATGTAAGTTTCTGTTACATCTTTAACGGCTGAGTTATTTACTGAGTTGTCCTTTTTGTCTCAGTAAACTGCTGGCCCTCTGTTTCTGGAAACGAGACTTATGTCAGTATTGAGTACGAAGCTTCGGCAACGTTTGATTTGCAGAATGTTGTGATTTCAGTACCTCTGCCAGCTCTTAGAGAGGCGCCAAATGTAAGGCAGGTTGATGGTGAATGGAGGTAAATTCAGACTTGCAATTCCATTTCTATATATATATATATATAATTTTTTTTTTTGGGGTAAATCATTTCTATATTTTTGAAAGGAGTTTGTCAGTTTTTTAGACCTGAGCAATGTTTTGAATGACTCCTGGTTAAATATGAACCCTTCTTTTGTTCCATTTCTCCTTTTTAATGGAATTGGGTTGAGTAAACCTGCATGTTCTCCTCACAGATATGACTCGAGGAATTCTATTTTGGAGTGGTCCATACTTCTCATTGATAACTCGAACCGCAGGTCAGCCTAAGCTGAATTCTGTTTATATGGAACTCACATTTTTCTATGCAAACTGCATTTTGTGGTGCGTGTTTGTTTTCTAACTTCTTATTGGCAAACTTTGCAGTGGATCTATGGAATTTGTTGTGCCTCCTGCAGATTCATCAATCTTTTTCCCAATTTCAGTGCGTTTTACGGCTGCAAATACGTTTAGCGACCTTAAGGTTTGCCCTCTTTTGTCCATTGTTAGTTGCTTCACACTATTTTCTCAACTGCCATAATGGGAAAGGGTTATACTAAATTGCCTGTGATCGATATTTATACACGTGATGCACCTGAATGAAATTGGAACCCTTTCAGAAATCGTGAAAATGTCTGTTCCGACTCACAGCTTAAATTGATTTTTTATGTCTTAAGTAGCATGGTTGAGCAATTTCTAATTTCTTTTACTGGGTTTTCGTTAATAACCCCGAAAGCCACCTACCAGTTGATAACCCCATCCCCACCGACCCCAGCGAACTCCACCATCACCATTGTTGTTGTGGTTATTGCTCTAGATGGATGGTTGTGTTGTTGAAACTAGGTCTGGATATATTGTGATACCTTATTGTTGTCTACTTGTGAAGCCTCCCCCATGCTATTATTGTTTTTTGGGTAACTGCTATGCTATTATTGTTTTTTTGGGTAATTATATGCTATTATTGTTGTATTGGAGGATACTTGAGTTCTTTTAGAACATTTAGAATATGGTTTTCTTTTCTGGGTTCCACTTTGTTTATGTTTCAAACAAAAAGAACTTAGTTTGTGTTCTACTGTGACTTAACGAAAACACTTTTCATTTCGAGTTTGAGGCACCTTCTTATGTTTTTTGCATAATTGACCGTAAACCTTTTGCAGGTCATGACTGTCTTGCCCCTGAAAGGTGGACCGTCTCCAAAGTTTGCTCAGAGGACAATCCTATCCACGGAGAACTACCAAGTGGTGTGACCAATGTCTCATAATATGCCAGCAAATTGTTCATTAACCCTTTCTTATACACTCGTCCTCCTATGCCTTCGACTAAGACAGCTATTTGCCGCGATTCTTACTCAAATTTTGGGATGAGTTGATACTGGACATGGTTGTTTTTCCATTCGCTTGGAGCAGATTTTTCGTTTCTGCTAGGTTCTTATAGGTCGATATTTGATGATATATGTGATATTTTGGGAAGCTTTTGTTGTGGCTTTGTTTGAGTTGCTCCTTGGCATTAGAAAAGTAATAAACTACTACATGATTGTTAGATCTGAACTGAAATCATCTATGGCAGTTGCTCATTTCTGCGACAGAACTGGTGTTTAATGTACTCTAGGGTTGTGATTGGGATCTTAGATTTATGGAGGGATTTTATTAGGGTGAAGAAAATGAAAGCGGTTTGTGAAGTTCCTCTACACGATTTTGGAGCTGTGTCCGTAACAAGAATTTTCAACAGGCAACGGAAAAAAACAACGCTGAACATCTTCCCATCACAAGTACAACAACCACCAAAGTTACCAAACATTCAACAGATGTTCGGGCTAAAATATCGAACATTTTGCACATTCTCGGACATACACGACCGAATGGGATGTCCAATTTTGGTGGACAAACAGATGAAAAAAATGCAGATTTTAAGTGTCAAACGAGTGAGAAGTTCGGATTGTTGAACTCGTTTCTCCTCTCCTCTCCTCTCTTTATGTATGTGGGTATATAGATGTACTAGACGCCCAAAGCACACGCGATGGGTGTGCATATCTTGTTATGTAATTCCTCATTAAGACCCCGAGTCGGCAAGCTCATTAGTTATTGAACCGAGTTTGAGTTCGAGTTTTTAGCTCGTATAGTAACCGATCTAAGCTCGAGTTTTTGGACGTTTTATAGATGCTCGCTTAATAAGTAAACCGAGCTTGACTCGTTTACAAACTACTCCAGCTCGATTTTAGGCTCGTTTAGTAAATGAGCCGAGCTCGAACAGTACAAAGCTCAGCTCGACTCGACTTGTCTCATATGCAACCCCTAAAATTATTGGTTAGTTCGGGAGGTATAAGCATGGGATTTTGAAGTTATAGCTTTCACAAAAAGTGCAGGGGGTTCAGCTGATAATTCCCCAAATACTAACAAAACAAATAGACAAAAAGCGCGAGAAACCCAACCACCTAACTAACCTATATCCCAGCGGAGGAAAAAAAACCCTAACCTATACGTACATACGCATGCATGTACGTATATATGATCATTCTTCCAAATCCAGAAAGACATGAATCAATTCCTTCTCCCCCACGGAATAGGGAAAAAAAAAGAAAAAGAAAAAGAAAAAGAATTTTAGGAAACAAATTTTCTTGCATTTATTATCCCCTGACCAAAACCCACATCAAACTTCAAGATTTCCAATTTCCAATTCCAACTTGGTCTCCTAATTTAAACTCCCACTCGGATTATACTCTCCTCAAACTTTTTTCTCTCTCCTCTGTCCCTCTCTCTCTCTATAAGTAGTAGAATGCGAAGCTAATCGATTCACTTATAGTATTGTCTTGTGGGTTTCTTGTGAATTCCTTTGTGCAAGTAACAATGGCTAGTACTTCTGTAAGCCCTGCTAATTACGTACCGGACTCTGCTGCTGCTGCTTATGATCTTTCGCGTTCTTTTCAAAATCTTGGGTTGGGAAACCATGATGGTTTCTTCAACACCAGCCCTGGCATAGGCCGCATAGCTGCTTCTTCTTCTATTTCGCCTCCGCTGAACTTACTTCCGGCCGAAACCCAAGAAGGAGACCTGGAATTCTCATTGAATCAACCGATTCGTCAAGAAGCTAATTTGGGGCATCCTGCTTTCAACAATATAGGTAATTTATATTGGAGTACTATTTTATTTTTCGCCACATTGTTCTTCTGTATTTTCTTTGAATTTTATGGGTTTCATGCATGTTTTGAGGGGCTAAATTTTCTTGGTTGGTTAAAATTTTGTAGGAGATTTTCTGCATTCAAACATGTGTTCTGCTTCAGAAAATTTGTTGGTCCCAATGGATTACCTTAATCGGTATTATAACCCGTTTGGAAGAAATCCAGTCCCTAGTAATCCTAGCAATTGTTATCCGGGAATGGGAAACTATGGGGTGAACTACTATCCTGAATTATACTATAGGGGTCAAATTGGTTCCGATAATCAGGTTGAGTCAAGCGCAATCCGAAGCAATGGCTATTATCTTGGTAATGACAACAATCTGCCAAATACTATTATGCAAAGTCCCGGAGGCTATTCGACTGGACAATGTGCGAATTGGGGCGGCCTGAGTGTGAAGAATTTCCTGGAGAGACGCGATAAGGCTATGCTAGCTACGGAGAAATATGGTTCGAATGGTTTGTTGGGGCTTTTGGAGATCGGGGATCCTAGTAATACGAGTTTGGTACTTGACGGGGTTATTGACTATCTAATGGTTTTGGTAACAGATGAAGATGGATTCAAAGTTTTTCGCAGTCTGATCGGTCAATGCAATTACTCTCAGATGGTGATGATTGTTGAGAAAATGACGTCGGACCCTGCATCACTTGGTATGGTAGTAGGTACTCAATTTGGGTGAGTCTAAAATCTTTAACCCGCTCCTTTTTTTAGAGTGATTTGGTATGCTAGCTTATCAGTAGTAGTAAACATGGACTAATGCATACGTTGTTTTTACAGCTCTTATTCGGTTCAAAGCCTCATCAGGCGTCTCAGACGCACAGACTTGGCAAGACTGGTGACAAGCGCCCTGTCCTTCGATATATGTGGCATTGTGTCGACGACGACTTGGGGTAGGAATGTAATTAAACAGTGTTTCACCCTCCTGGATAGAAGGGCCAATGAGGTAATTTTATTTCTTTCTCCCACCAAAATCCCTCTTATAGCCACCTTGTAACTATCTATTGCTTCTTAACACAAATTTTTACAAACTATGACCGGTAAGATGATAAATGGTTTTCAAAGGAATTCAGAGGCCCCTTAATCTCTCTCTTCTTTATGTAAAAACTTGGCTTATAGCTACCGAAATAACCATTTCAAAATCATGCACCATGGAAGCCGAACACCTCTTAACATCTTTTAGGAGCAGGACTTCATGACATACTCATGATACCGCGGCCAATTACTAACTTATTTCATTTGAACTTTTCTCGTTTGATCTCAGGTGCTACATGATGCAGTGATAGCCAATTACTACGAATTGGCTATGGATCCTGGGGGATGTATAACCGTAAGCAATTGCATTGAAACCATAGAGTCCCCACAACGAGGTTGGCTTCTGGATCGCCTCTGTGAGGAATCCGCTTGCCTTTCGCTTGATCCCTCAGGGTACTTACTAATCGGATTCCCCACCTTCTGTTTGGCAAAGTATAGCAGTAACTCTTTTTCATCAACTCCTGGGCTTTGTCTTATTGAGTTCTTTTTTTTTTTCCTCCAGGACCTATGTTGTGCAGAAGGTTTTGGGACTTGGGAGCAGAAAGTACAGTTCTATGATTTGCAAACGTCTCCAAGGAAACTACATACCACTTTCGCTGATAAAACACGGCAGCTATACCGTGGAGAAATGCCTGAAGGCGTGTGGATGCGGGGGTTTAGATTGTTTCTCCAAGGAGATCGCAGAGGACAAAAGCTTGCTTGCAAAACTCGCTCGACATGAATTCGGAAACTTTGTGGTCAAAGTGGCTCTAGAGGTCTCAAAGATGGTGAGTACTGAGTTTGTTTGTTTGTCTGCCTTCTTTATATGTTTCGCCTTCCTACTTACCAAAAATACTGTCTTTGTTTTTCCCCCTCCTGTAGGAGCCATCTGGAAAGTACTACTGGTTCTTTGTGAAGATTCTGGAACCATGTTTTCCGCAGCTTGAGAAAAACACGTACGGAGTACATGTGGTCAGGCAAATTCAAGGTCGAGGTGAGACCCATCCAGGAAACAAGTTTGGCCGACATTATTGAAGAATCTATGCCTTCATTTTCTGTTCGCACAATTGGTATCGATGGTGTTCGCATTTTGTTTCTCTTATGTGGGTGTCGAAGTGAAGGTTCCTCTGCATTGAGTCGATAGATTATAGGTTTGTTCAGTGTCTAGTGTGAGTTTTCTCTTTCGAAGTGCTGCTTTGTACATCTGGATTTCAGCTGTTTTAACTACTTGATGTACATTCGAAAGTATCAATTTTGTGTGGAAATTTAGTAAACACCTGATTTGCTAATTGTTTGCTACATCGAAATTCGCACTTCCTGTCGAAATTTTGTGTGGATGATCAACTGGCTTTTCTAGCTTTAGTTGCTTGGAGCATCATATACCAGTCTCCAGATGAAACCCCTTTTGGGGAGGTATTTCGGATACGGAATAGGTAAGATAGCATCACCTAAAGTTCATGTCTTTTGGCTTAGAACTCGACCCGTGACAAGTGATATCATAACCGACCCGGTCCCTTATTCATGTAAGAAGCCATAGTGTTGTAGTAGAATACTAAACAAGCATATAACCTTTTCTATGTGCAAGACATGAACAAGACAACTGAAATGGCTACAAAAATATACTGTATGTATCCACTTATGATCGTAGTGTTGGATAATCCGTTCGTAAATATAAAAATTCCAATGAAAATAATGCAGTACTCCAACGATGAGGTTGCACTGCAAGTTTAACGATCTGAATGAACTAATTGAAGACAGGTACATACATGATGATAAAGTCAGGGCCGTTGGAGCGTTCAGCTCTGGTTTGACCGCTTTTAAATCATAAGCGGTCTCATAAAAAACAACCGATACAGCATAATCTTCTGGTTCTCCAACCCAGTTTCGCATCTGGTGAGATCAAATGTGAAGGAAAATAAACTAATGTAATCGACAAAGTGACACTTTAAACCGCTTTCTTTTGCTTGATTCAGCTAATTAGCCCCATTATGGACTCTGAGTCACCAATCCTTCAGCGTCTTTGAGTCATATCGATTGCACACCCTGCTTACTTTAAGTTCTAGAAGAGAACTAGTGACGAATCATAATGCCAGCCTTAATTTCTGTATTGTCGCAAACTTTGTATCGCTATCACCCAAAACAAACAAAATGTCATTGCCGCAGGTTTCCATGCCAATCAACATAGAATTGGGTGACAGAAAGTAATGATTACAATCAGCACAGCAATGGTACAATACAATCAGCACATCAATAGTCTATACAAGATTGGAAGGTCAAGGGAAGCAATTCTCACAACCCAAAGCCTTCTTGGAGCTGCTAAACTGAGTTTAAAGGGTAACAAATTACCAGTCCTCGTTACCCTCTTTTACGAAATTCCTCACCAATATATTCCACGTGACATCATTCGGTACAAAACCATTCGCCACACCTCTGCTCAGAAGCACATATGCATCATTTAACATGCGTTCCCTACATTGTGAGGTTATCAAAGTGTTGTAAGTAATAGCATCAGGAGAAATTCCTTCAGTTTGTAGCTTGTCAAAGAGGTTCAGAGCGTCCCGAATATGACCCATCTTGCACAGACCATTAATCAAGCTATTATATGTCACTATGTCTGGTGTCAATCCGCGATGAATCATGTCCCTTAGAAAGTCAAGCGAATTCTGTACTTTCCCAATTTTACAAAATCCATTTATCAAGATATTGCAAGATATAACATGGGGATTAAGTCCCTTCCTTATCATTTCCTCAAAGAAACCCAATGCTTTGTCAACAGCCCCATCATTGCACAGTGCCTTAATTATGCCATTAGAAGTGATTTCATCAAGGGGGCACCCTCTAAACAACATATCATTTACAAGCTTAAGTGCATCTTCCGTAGCACCTTTTCCTAGGAAAGCACGAATCAAGGTGTTGTAAGTCACAGTATTTGCAATAACACCCTCCAGTAACATATCCCTGTACATACCCAAAGCCTCTTCCATCTGATCAACTTTGCAAAGCCCATAGATCAACGAATTATACGTGAATATATCAGGCTTACACCCTTTACTTGACATGCCACTGAAAATTCGAAGAGCCTCATGGATATCCCCATCCTTGCATAGTGCACGTATGATACAATTGTATCCCACTGTATTTAGACTGAGCCCCCTAACCAACATTTCATCCACAATATAACGAGCTTCCTCTAGCTGGCCTTCCTTGCAGAATCCATCAATCAAAATAGTGTAAGTTATCACGTTAGGCTTGCAGCCCCTAGATTCCATTTCTCTTACTGTTTCTAGTGCTGAAACCATAAGCCCTTTCTTGCAGAAACCGTTGATAAGTATGTTATACGTATAAACATCTGGACAACAGCCAGTAGCCAACATGCTCCCATTTAGAACATCCTTTGCTTCATCAAGCCGTCCATTTCTAACATAACCATTAATCAACGTATTACACAGGACTATGTTTGGCTGAGGTACCTTGCTCAACAATACCTTCGCTTCCTCAACTCGACTTGTTCTGCATAACCCGTGCATCAGAACACCATAAGTAACAGAATTCGGAGTGAAGCCCCTGACAAGCATTCGGTCAACCAACTTTGCAGCCTCATGTATCCGATCGACCTTACATAGGCCGATGATGACATCGTTGAACGTTTCCACATCAGGTGTGCAGCCCATCAGAAACATTTCCTCCAAAAGTTTCGACGCTTCATTCACTCTATTAGCTTTAAAAAGAGCGTGAATAAGAGTCTGGTAAACCACCGCAGTGGGTACACATCCGTGCTTGGTCATATCCCTAAGCAACGAACACGCAGTGTCCACCTCATTCACCAAACACAGCGCCTTCATTACCACGCCAAAACTATAAACAGTCGGAGAAATACCCTTATTGAACATCTCATAAAACACATTCGGCGCAACTTGAGGACAATTCCCAGCTACCAACACTTCCAAAACAACATTATAAGATTTAAAAGTGGGTACACAAGAAAACACATTCCTCATATCTAAAAGCAACCTAGTTGCTTGCCCGGGAAAACCCGCCCTACCGTAACACTTCATGATCAACATGAAAAGAGATTCTTTAAACACAACCCCCTCTTCTTTCATTTCCAACAACAATCTATCAATTACCTTAAACTCTGCGGTCGCACCGAGCTTATCAATTAAAGTATAATACACATCAAAGGTATGACAATACCCCTTTTGTTTACCTGCCCACTGGAATATCTCCATTGATGTTGGCACATCAAGTGGCAGCTCCAGTAGTTTACGCAGCTGAAAGGGCGTAATCCAATTGAGTGATTTTCTGAGCTTTTCGAGATCAAAAGGCTTGAGTAAGCCCTCCCAATCTGTTTCAGACTCAGATTCATGGCTATTAACAACAGGACCACTATCACTTGGTTTACTTCCAGCAGAGCAAAATGCATAACTAGGGTTTTGGCACAGAAAATGTGAACTCTGGCGCACATAATGAGAAAGTTTGAATCTTTTTAGCATAAAGTTGAAATCTTTACCTTGATTTTCTAATCTTTGAGTGTGAAACTGGATTCTAAGGGCTTTTGAGAGTGAGAAATCCCAATTCGAGTCGGCTCTTGCCTCTGGGTAGTGCTGGATTTCGCAATCGAAGAGTAAACCAGTGGGAGTGAAGTGTGTTGCTGAGAAACGATCAGGTCTGGTCTAGGGCTTTTTCTCTTCCCCAATGGTCTCTGCCTGCCGAAGAAATACGTAAGATGTCACCCGAACCCATACGAACGTGAACCGATCCGCACCAATCGGGGCGGATGTTACCCCATCTTTTAACCGCGGGTTTAGTTTTGGTTTTTTCCTTTGAAAAGCCGGCAGGTTTCGGTTTGGGTTCGAAAAGTCAGCAAAGATTACATTCAATACTCAGGAGTGAACTAAAACCCACCAAAAGTTAAGACACGACCAATTATTCAAAAGCACTAACCCGTTTTAGAAATCTTCTTAAAAAATAAGCAGTTTATTTCACATTTTCAAACTCAAAAATAATATAAATGACAAATAATTTTTCAATTTTTTTTGCAATTTATAAAAGATCTCATCAAGATCTGTCAAAAAAGATCCATATTGCATATTTTTAGATTTCAATAAACTCATAAATTTTGAGCTTGAAATTGCCTTCTTAAAAAATAAGGACTTAAAATCCGTTCCGGAACGGGGCTTAGGCTAATAGGTTCTACGACATGCAGGGACGGAATCAAGATTTCGTAAATGCGGGGGCCGAACTATGAACAAGATTTTGAAATTTCAAGGTTCGAAAATCTAATTGTTTGTTTGGTTTAGATTTTTTGGGTAGTAAATGGAGAGAGATAAAAAGAGGAATGAGATAAATAATTGAAGGAAAAACTTATGGGAGACCGTAGCGTAGAGAGAGAAATTGGGTTTTGAGACCTGAAACGAACACATTTTTATAGAATTCTCAATACAAAATACAATATCTAAGTGTTCTTAACAACCAAAAAAAATAACTAATATTAATATTAATTTAAAAAAAAAAACAAACTTGAAACAAACCCATACGACCACACCTAGATCCGTCTCTGACGACGCGTACTAACGAAGCAAACCAGCACGAGGTGCCGACATAGGGTCCTATCTTCAATATGGCAGTAGAGAAACCCAACTACCAACGGGAACCCAACTCAAACCAATAGGCAAGAAATCCGGCTTTTTGACGGTTAAAGTTTACTAATCCGTTAGTGCCAACCCAAGATCCATTTTGAAAATTCAGACCATTTAAATGTCTAGTACTAATATAAAAGGAAACATTTTTTTATCAACATGATTTCGTCACTTTTTTTTGTGTGGTCTTTTTGAAGAAATTGATGGGTTAATTTTCAAAAGCATGATTGCACATGCTACTTAATGTGTAAATTATTATTCATTAAAAGAATCTGTTTTAATCACCATGTTGTTGTCGCATTTTTTTGAAAAACCAAAAAATGGTCAATTTTTTAGAGCATGAGTGCACATAATGTGTTCCAGCTTGGTATATAGTACATAGTTTGATTTGTAAATTATTCTCAGATAAGACTTTCTATCGACTTAATTTCGTTCGCCGTTCTATTTCTTCCTTTAAAATATTTATGTCAAGAATTGAATATCTTACATGAATTGATTTTTACATGAATTGAATATCTTACCTGTCAAGATTTTTATAAAAAAAGGGGTTGAATCATTAAGTATAACCCATAACAGGTCTGACCTCTAGGTCATTTTATAGACAAAAAATTAAGAATTAGCTTAACATTTTCTGGCTTTTTAATCTAATCCAATATATATATGTGTGTGTGTAGGTTGAAAAACAAACACACACACAACAATTCAAACACAACCTCTCACATGAATTTGGGACCTACACACACTATTATGTGTGGATCCCACATGTATGTGAGAAGTTGTGTTTGAATTAATTATTGTGTGAGTATTAGTTTTGGTTGACAAATTCAACACCTCTCAATCGAACAACGGATTTCCTTATGATGATCTAATTCTTAATTTTTGGTCTTCCGTAAGAATTATCAACTCGTAGTAGAAAAATAATACTCGAAGGGTCATGTTTGAAGAACATATTGAGGCTAAGTTCCGTTAAGATTTTTGGATTTTTTTTCTTGTTTTAATTGTTAGTATTCAAATTTTTTTCGCGTTTGTTAGTTTTGTCCCTAACTTTTGTAGATTATTGATTCGTCTTGTTAAGACGAGATGGAAAAGTAAAAAATTATAACTTTTATTCAAATATTTTTAAAAATATTCAAGATAAATTCCAAAAATCCCTCACTGGAAACTTAGCTTGAAATGCACTACGAAAATTCATCTTTTAAATTCTTATGAGTTAAAAAAAAAACTACATTTTTTGGGTTAAAATTTAATGAATTTGCTAAAGATGCTCAACGTTGACTCCCCTTAATTTCAATGGAAAAACCCCCCAAAATAAATGGAAATTAGATCCTATAGTATATCCATGGGACCTTCCTTATAAAGAATTTTGTACACATCTGTCAACCATATGTGCATATATGCTGATGCATCTACCTGTTTAGTGGGGACACAGGCAAATCCCTTCTGTCCTTCACACATCTCTCCACCTTGTTTCCAATTTTTAATACTATATTTTGGGGAGAAAAAAAACAGCATATATAAAAGATTACTACTAATTTTTCCACTATTTCCCCTGTTGGCAATTTGGCTTACCAACTTTTATGTTTTTTCTATGTGCCACTGAATTTGCAATTTAGTAATTCAGGATCAAGTAACATGTTGGCTTCGTCCCTTGTCTCTTCGTAAAGCAACCTTTTGTGGGTTTGCAAATAAACAATTGCCAAGCATCAAATTCCATCATTATTAGTATTGCTAGATGACAGATTAAGTTCTTATCTTCCGCTTTACAAGATAGGTGATCATTATCTCATAATATATCATCTTAATTCCAAAAATAAGTTGCTGTTTGGGAGCCTAATTATTTTTGCATTTTTCATTTTGGATTATGAGTTGTTGGTTTTGGATTATGGCCAGAATAGATTATGAATCTGATAGAGTGTTTATGAGATATATATAGAATAAATTTTGCAACAGAGTTAGTGTTTGGGAGGATAATGCTAAACCCTACCTTATTATTATGGTATTATAGTTTGATGAATAACCATTTTAAGTATGGAAAAAAGATTAAAATAGTCCTAAATAAAATTTTCAGCACAAAAGTCTTCAAATATTTTTGGGCACGTAAAAATCTTAATTATTGGTCGATTAAAAATTTAAACAATGATTTGCAAATTAAAGCAGCAAAAAAAAAAAGGCTCCCATTTAATAACGTAGAGGGAAAATTCGGAATACTTGAAAAAGGTCGGGGATAGTTACATCTTTTTATCCTATCAAAATCGGATAATCCAAAATGAAGAATGAAAAAGCTCATCCGGCCAGAACTGATTCTCGGATTGTGCCTTTAAAGTATAATTTTTATAATGCATTGTGAGAGAATCCATTCTCAAAATGCAGCTTCCAAACAAAAAATGTTGAACAATGGATAATCACAATGGCCAAAATCAGGCTCCCAAACGCCCCCTAATTTACTAAGTGTGATTCTGTTTGAACTAAACAACTGATTAAAAAAAATGTCTGACTAACAAATTAAGAAAGTAGTCGCAACAATTTATTTAATTACTATCATGAATTTGGCTGTTGGTGATTAAATGTTGAGTGTTTAAAGCTCCTTCAAAATATTGTGAACCTCCAAGCTTCAATCCAGTAGCAAGTTTTGTTAGTACTTTGTTAATCCCAATGGGTTGGTTTAGTGATCAAGGGTGTGAGTAGAGGTTTCTCCCTTCCAAGTTTTCAGGTTCGAAACCTCTCAAGTGTTATTAATTCTTTTGTCGCCAGTCCATATGGAGCATTTGCTTTGGCTTCAAGTTAGGTCTCCGCTAGTGTACGATGAGTTTATGGCTCTCTAAGAATTAATCAAGGTGCGCATAAATTGGCTTGACACCTGGTTATAAAATTTTCTTTTAGAGCTAGGCTTTGTTTTAGTATCATTCTAATTCATTTAGAGAGAGAGAGAGAGAGAGATGGAAATCATTGCATTCTTTCAACGAAATTAGGATATAAATCAAATGCTTTATTGTCAAATATTTTCATGGTTTTGCTGTCTTGATTTAATCCATCTTTGTGCATGAATGGTGGGTGACAGCCGGTCGGCCCACGACTGCTGTAATTGGTGGTTTGAGTGAGGAGAAAAAAATGTTTCTAGGTTAAGCTTGAAGATGAGGGTACTACTATTGAATTAGATTAAAATTTATTAAATGGGTGTGAAAAGAAATTAAAATGGGATTAGAAGACTTACCCAAAAAAATGGGATTAGAAAGATTTCTTTTGGTTCAAATAGAATCACTCTTTAGTTGACATAAAAACTAGAGCAAGGCATTGAGTCAATGACATAAATTTTGTTTATTTACTTATGTATACCTTTTGTGATACTTTGTCGATATTCTTATTTTCTCTCATGACTGATAATAGAAATATACCCCACGGCTGATAATAGAAATACAAGAGTATCTCCATTGATCATGACTTCAAATTCGAAGATGTCAAATTTATTCGGAGAATTGCGTAGCAATTTGACATCTAAGATACTCTCTTCCTCCAACTAGAGTCTTAAAACTCATATCTTATTGTTTTATTTGCAACTTGCATGTGTTTTAACCTATATTTTTTTAGTTGCGACGATTGAATTAGATTAAAATTTATTAATGGGTGTGAAAAGAAAATGGGATTAGAAAGATTTCTTTTGGTTCAAATAGAATCACTCTTTAGTTGACATAAAAACTACAGCAAGGCATTAAGTCAATGACGTAAATTTTGTATATTTACTTATGTATACCTTTTGTGACACTTTGTCCATGTTCTTATTTTCTCCGATGGCTGATAATAGAAATATACCCCACGGTTAATAATAGAAATACAAGAGCATCGATCTCCGATCCATTGATCATGGCTTCAAATTTGAAGATGTCAAATTTATTCGGAGACTTGCGTGTATCCTATTTTACTTTAATTGCAACTTGCATATGTTTTAACCTATAATTTTGTAGTAGTTGTGACTATTTTTTTTTTAATTTTATTGATGTACTTTAGGATTTACTCCATAAAATAGTATTTGAGATTGCTGCCAAATTTGACGAGTACCACAACCTCAAGTCAAACATCGGCAAGGAGATGGCGCTTTATTTTACCTTCTAGCTAGTTGGAGCACCAATGAAGAATATTTATGGTCTTTGAGACTGTCAGCTTAGATTTGAAGTCTCCAATTAGAGGTGCTCTAATGTGATATATTTATTTGCTAATATGGAAGAAGAAAGAAGAAAGGAAAAAAGAAAAGAAAAAAAGAGACGTGATGATCCAGGCTTAGAAGTTAGTTGAGGAGTAAAAAACACCACATAAATAAGTTTATGCCTATGGCACAAGTGGAGACTTCAAGATGGATATTTTTCTTGAATTAATTCTTCAAGGACACCCTAAAACCTAAGGGAAAATGACGGCCAAGAACGTGTTTGATAATTAATACCTGACAATGACATTTTTAGCATTAACAAATGTTCTTAGCTTTGTCCTTCACGGATATTAATTATCAAAACACGTCATAGGCCGTCATTTTCCCAAAACCTAAAGGAATGAGGCCCGTGAAGGTTGACCTAATCTAATCATTTGGGCCTTAACATATATTCCATTATAAAAATTTCGTCAAAATAGAATAAAAATCATACTATACTTCTTACCCACTCAACATCATAAAACTCCCCCTCTTTGGATCTAGCTAGCTAGTTGGTGCTACCTCTTTGATCTGGTTTGATCAAACCCAATTGGGGTTACTAACTTACTACCATTTCTTTCGTTCTTTCTTTTTCATGGTTTTTATTTTTATTTTTATTTTTTTATGAGGAAGATATTTGGAGCTCTGCACCGATTCACAATCTTGTTTTCAGAAATATTACGTACTTTGATTTTATTTCGATGAAATTTTTTATTAAAATTCTTTAGAAAGAGAGCTTGTACAAGAACCATAACTACGTATCTTGATACCATAAGAGATCTAGACCATAAGTTTTAAGCATCTTCGCTTCAATTTATTAACTGTATATTGTTAGACTAACATTGCTCCACAATTTCATCTAGAAAACAACTTATAACCAAGGCTAGTACTTTGATTATATTTTCTTTTGTATAAGAGTCTATTCTTATTAATTCATTTCTATTCCGAGTGACTATTTCTTGGGTTGGTCTTGCAGTGAGCTCGACATAGTTATTACGAAATTCACATGATTAATGTAAGGGGAGTGATTTTCACAATACCCTTTTTGATATCCACACTCTTCTGTTTTTTTGTATTGAAAGTGTGAATATAAAAAAAGAGAATATGAAAATCAATTCCCTGTGTCTTCGTAATTTGAATATAGTTCTCCTCATACTTAACATAAAAAGAGGGATATTTCTTTGTTGCCTTTTATGTGCTGCAAATAATAATTCATTAAACCAAACTTCAAGAACTTTGGATTCTTGACCCAAACACATTGGACAATTACTTTCCAGAACATTTTAAAAGGAGCAGCTGAATTTCGCTTTGGGTACACAGATTTTGAAATTGCTCTAATTTTGTTAAAAGAGAGCTGTAATTGAAAACATTTACTACATCCTATAAGCAAATAAAGAAAATACTGTATTGGGAAAAAGAAGGAAGTATTTACAAATATAGGGAAGATTAAAAAAAAAATTGAAAAGAAAATTAGTAGTACTACTTAATTCACAATTTAAAAATCGAAATCTTCAAAACAGAGCCAAGTCACCATCTTCCATCTTCTCAGCTTCTATATATTTCTTACACAAGAGGATAGCCAAAGCTTCTCTCTCTCTCTCTCTCTCTCTCTCTCTAGCTACAAATATACCTTGTGTATTATTACTCATTTGGATGTAAATCCATCACCCTCCACCACTCTCTCTTTCTCTCTCTCTATCTCCTCCTCTCCTTCTCTCTCTCTCTCCCCACTGGATGAAATCTCATCACACCTTCGCCAATTGAATTTTTTTTGTAGAACAAAGACATAGAGAGGAAAAAGGGAGGGCCTTTCGCCCTCTCAGATCTTAGATTCTCTCTTTTCCTCATCTGGGTCTTCTTCAATTGGTAAAATTATGCTATGCTTTTATCTCACACAGTTCTAGGTTGCTGATATTAATTTTCTGCAATTCTCTTGTCAAGTTTGATTCTTTTCTTGGTTTTCCAGGAATCCTGGATCACTTGTTGATCGAGTATTGATCTACTAAGGATCGGATGATTCTCGATTTATTCTAAAAATTCACTCATTTCCTCACTAATTGTAAGAGTCTCCAATTTTGTAGTGGAATCTTAGGTAAGTTGTGGTTTTCCTTGTTTAATCTGCATTATGATGATGTTATGTACTTGATGAAAGATTAGATTTTACTTTACCCGAAGACATTAAGAATTGAGAATTGAATCGTATATTCATCTGATTTCATTCAATTACTTGGTAGTCTTAGATCGTTTGCTATTGTGTTTTTTCTTGTTTGGCACTTAGGATCCATTTGGGGAGGTGGGTTTTATGTGATTAAGGTAGTTAGTGCTCGACTTCGCTGATAATATAAAGGTTTAGGAGTTGGTTGATTGTCAAACTAGTATGGATTATGGAATAATGCAAGGTTTCCTATATTGGGATCCTAGTTATAAGCCTCACATCTGTGCAATTTACATCATCCAAACGGAGCCTTAGTTTGTACAGATTACGGATTGCTGTATTCCTTTGGATGTAGACAGGATTTGAGGATTTTTTCATCTTATAATGCTTCTGAATGCAACTGATGGCAAATAAAATTTTGCAGAATGCAAATGGAGCCTGGCAAAGTATTCATTGGTGGGATTTCTTGGGACACAGATGAAGACCGCCTAAGAGAGTATTTCCGTACTTATGGTGATGTAATTGAGGCTGTGATAATGAAGGATCGGAACACGGGCCGTGCTCGTGGTTTCGGTTTTGTTGTCTTTGCTGACCCTGCTGTTGCAGAAAGAGTTGTTAGGGAAAAGCACATAATAGATGGTAGAACTGTAAGTCATCTATGTATCTTTATATGGAAATTTAGATTGTGCTCAATCAAATACACTAGTGTTGGGTTTACTAGAATGAAACTGGAAGGGGATAGTCATTATCTTGGTGCTCATTTCGATATTATGTTCTCCAAAACAATGCATAACATATATTACACATGGAATCTATTGGGAGGTCAACGTTCCATTCCTTCCTAAAATCATTCCAGCGAACCAAACTCCCTCCATGATTTTGTGGATTTTATTTCTACTTGTACAATACATTAGCATAATTCAAGATTCAACCTACGAAAATTAGTATTTTGCTTAGCTCATGAATTGATGAAGGATATTTTGATTATATCATGTTAAGTTCCTTAATTATGGATTTGCTGACCTCATGAATCTTTCGGTGTATCAGAGAAGTTGGATATGATTGGAAGTAGTTTTCAGAATGTGGATTGTCCATTTGCTTGTTACCAAGTGAAACAAAATTTATTCTTTTTATGTTATGTTGAGCTTCATTTATTATAAGATCACTGGCGAAACTACTTGTCATAATTAAGTCCAAAGTAGAACATATACAAACTATATTGTGCAGAGACAAGCATATGGAGAGTTCTTTATAGATAAAACGAGTCTGTTGTTTAGCGTTAAGCCCTCATTCAAGCAACTTTAAAATGTAGTGAAGGTTGGTTAGCAATTAGCAGACCACTCATTGAAAAGATTTCTAGTGCAATGTAAGATGCCAAAAGGACACCTTATGAGGGAAACTAATGGTGACATTTTCCAGTTCTTGAAAGTTGAAAAGCAGTGGCTTGGAATGCAAAAGTTGAAAGTGTGAAAAGCACAGAACTCAACAAATGGCAATTGATGGGGAAGTGCTGATGGCATGAATTTCTTCGTAAAGAACTAGCTCTTGGGAAATAAAGTAGGGAAAGCATCACATCCTATAATAGATGTTTATGAAAATTGAGTTGCTTTGCTACAGTTGCTTGATTGTCCAAGATAGTTTTATAAGGCCAGATTAGACTAGTCTCATTCTGCATCAGTAATTCAACTCGTAAAACAGTTATAGCTCTACGAGGACAAAAATGTTGTCAAAATTATAAAGTTCAATCTTGAATATATCTCGATAGAGTGTTGTTTCTCATTGGTTGGTTTTTGTTCTCAGGTTGAAGCAAAGAAAGCTGTTCCAAGAGATGATCAAAATGTGGTAAACAAAAACAATGGCAGCCTTCAGGGGTCACCAGGTCCATACCGTACGAAAAAGATATTTGTTGGAGGTTTAGCATCGACAGTCACAGAGAGTGACTTCAAAAACTACTTCGATCAATTCGGAATAATCACGGATGTTGTGGTAATGTACGACCACAACACCCAAAGGCCTAGAGGTTTTGGGTTCATCACATATGATTCAGAGGACTCAGTGGATAAAGTTTTGTTCAAAACCTTTCACGAGCTCAATGGTAAAATGGTTGAAGTTAAGAGGGCTGTCCCGAAGGAGCTATCTCCGGGGCCAAGTCGTAACCAATTGGGTGGATATAGCAATGGCCTGAGTAGGGTTAGTAGCTTCCTTAATGCATACACTCAGGGAAATAGTCCAAACTCGGTTGGTGGTTATGGAGTAAGACTGGATGGCAGATTTAGTCCAGTTTCAGTTGGTCGGAGTGGATATTCTCCATTTAGGCCTTCTGGGTATGGCATGGAACCGAATTTTGAGCCTGTATTGAGTCCAAGATATGGGGGAAATGGAAATTCCAGTCCCCAAATTGGCTATGGCCGTGGATGGAACCCTTTCTATAATAGCAGTCCAAACAGGTACGACAGTCCTGTTGGTTATGGTGGGGGTATTTCTGTAACTGGTTCTGGTTTAACTTCAGCTCCTCGGAATATCTGGGCAAATGGGAATCTTAATTATGCTTCAAATTCAAACTCGAATGATTTGATGGGCTCTGGAAGCGGAAGTACTGGATTGGCTGGTGCTTTTGGCAGTATAGGAACCATATGGGGTTCCTCTAACATTTCAGGTCAAAGGGGAGGAACAGATTCTTTGTATAACAGTGGCAGTATAAGTTATAGCAACACGGACAATAGTTTTGGGTCGGGAGTGGGGGGTTACGGAAGAAACAATGGAAATAGTGTTGCCCCAACATTATGGAATGGCGCCGCATCAAGTGATAATCTTGATGGACCATTTGGAAACTTCTATGGTGATGATTCTCTTTTTGGCGATCCTTCTTGGCGCTCATCATCTCCGGGGTTAGAGGGTTCTGGCACTTTTGGTTATGGGCTTGGTAAAGTGGCTTCAGACATCACAGCCAGAAACAGTGCTGGATATGTTGGTGGTTACACTGTTGCCAATAGAGCTAATGGAGGTAACACTTCTCTTGGTCTTCTCCCTCTTACTGTCTTCTTGGATTCTGAGGTGTCAGCATTCCTTGATTTTTGAATTTTTCATCTGGATGCGAAAACTTATCAAATTTGTTGCCATGAAATTTGGCTTGCTGCCTTATATTGATTGGTTGGTCTAGTTTGACCTTAAGGGCCCATTTCTTTGACCGGATATGAGCATCAGATTGGACTATATGTCCAAGATGACTAAACATACGCTGTTTGCTAGAAGATTTAAGACCCACATGCTTGTGATAGATGATCCCACAACCATGGCACTTGGGACGTGGGGTTTTATTAATTCGTTTGGATTCTATATTCTCGCCGTGTTAGTCCTGTAGAACAAATAGGTCCTAAAGGCTAAATGCATAACATATTGCTTCTCAAGATTATGTCAGAAATATTGTGTGTTTCAACACCAACATTATGTTGAACTATTTAGCCTTTTTGTGTGGCTTGGAAGTGGGATTTCAACACCAAGACGCCTACGGATTTGAGAATGTCTTCTACTGATGCCATAAAAGAGAGGATTTTCATGAAAGACATGAACTGTCCGAAAATATGAATTTTTGCTTTACATACTTGCGAGAATTTAGGGTCAATGCATACCCCATACAAATCAAAGTTTGAGTCAGGTTTAATTGCTATACTGAACAAGCTCATCCCAATCTATTTCACATTTAGACTTTTTCAAAATGTCTGAAGTTTGACACAGAACTAAGAAGCATGTTCGTTGTACATTTTTTTGGTTGAACATTCTCCTAGGGAGAGTCTTATGCTTGTTAAGAGTACTTTTTTTTACTTCAAATCTTGTAGGGTCGTCGTATTCATTTTTGTTTCGTGTAATTTGCTCCAGGAATTGCTGCCTAGCAAGACTTTACCCTCAGTCGTACATCTGAATAGAGCTAATCGGAGCACCTGTTTATAGAACTCATCACAAAGAGAGAAGTTACAAGGTTTTCTCCTAAGGTTTGAGCTTGAGTTTTCCAGTATAGTTTTTCTTTTCTTGAAAATTGAAAATGTAAAATCGGATTGCGGGACATACTCAGAAGAATTATTGTGTCATGGGTCTCTCGTGTCATGACGGTACATAGAAAACGCAGAGGTTTTCACTTTTCATCTTTTCTCTCTTTCTACTGTAACTTCCGGAAAATTTGCTTAGTCTTCGTCAAGTATGTTGTTTTAATTCTCTTCCCCTGCCTATGTTTTTTGGCAGACTATAGGAAATTATTGTGAAAACTGGGGGATGCTCACCCGTAATCCCCGAGAATAAATTGGTTGATGTTAGTTCATTTTCGATGGCAGACAGACGTCAGAAAGTTTAAGCTTCTGTTTATCGCAGACTTTCTTTATCTACTGTTTTTGGTTTCTATATCTAATGGACTGGAAAGGCTGATAGTGTTGAGGTTGAGAATCATCTCGGCCGGAGTACTAGCATGTTTTGCTTCAGTATATGTTTGAACCAAAGTGTTAAGTTTTGTGTGAATTGTGAAGCATTTTGGTTGAGTTTGATTGATGTTCTAAAATGGAGCTACTTACAGGAATTAGGGTTTTCCCTCTATGCAAGTTCAGTAATTCAGAGTTAAACACCCTTTTCAAAAAATGAATTCAGATTTAGTGACAGATCCAGAGTCAACCCTAGCAAGTGGTAGTGCTAAACTCTTTTTTTTATCGGCACAAAAAAGATTTTATTAATCATTGAAACAAAGTTACAACAATTAAACAGAACCAAAGAGTGATGGCTTTACAACGAGGAAAAACTAGCAAATCATAGTTGGTTCCAGCCCTCGACATTCATAAGCCTCTAACGACCCGGGAAAAGGGGAGGGGATAGTGTTAAACTTATTTATGATGAGATGAAAATAGCCAAGCTTAATATCAAGGCAACAATGGTTGTTCAGTAAAGGGGAATGCATTTATACCTCTCTAAAAGTTTGTTGGTCAAACCAATTAGGACTAGTTTAGTTGATCACCTTGTAATTTTGCACTAAGAGGTTAAAGGATTAAGTTTTGCCGAATACAAGAACCGATTATTAGTTGTCCGGTACAAGAGTCTTTAGTTGTTAGCTTATATATTTCCTGTATGGGACTGTTTCTTGAGTTGTTCTATGGTTGCGGAGTTAACACAATCAATGCGAGTTCTTGTTATTGTGACTCTTTGAATGTAATTTTCCTACCTTCGCCATAAAAAATGTAGTGTTTCAAGCTTCGTTTGAGAAGTCACGAGCTTTAAAAACGTACTCGAGCTTTTTTTCAATTAATTAAATCCATCTCAAACGAGATTTAAGTTTGAGATTTAACAGTGCCGATCATGAGTAGAGATTCAATAAAAGAGTATTTTTCTTGTAACAAGCATAAGCTTATTGAGTTGAGTTGAGAAATTGAACGAGCTTTTACTTTGCCTTCAAAGTTTAATTTGTTCAAATAAAAAACCTATTTCAAAGGAGTTTTTAATTCTCAAAAAAGCACAAGGCTTGTCTGAACGTGGATTGCAGAGGTGCGGTTGGAGTGTTCGCAACTGTCGGATGGTATTTTTAATGGTCGAGATTAAAAACAAAATTTTCCGAGGAAAAATTATTAAAATCTGGACCGTTGAATACAAATATGAACGACTCTGATAGAAATCGGGTCCCTCAAAAAAAAAAGTTGGTACACCAGGAACCCAATTGCTGAAAAGTGTCCCAGAATCTTTTTGTTTTTTTTTGTTTTTTCCAAGAATCTTCAATTGCCAGAAGATGGAGCAAAAACTCAAGGATAGAAGTTGTCTAAAGAGCTGTGCTAACTACACAAATTTTGTGCACAGATCACGGTGTGGGGCCTGCAAAAAATCCCACGCAAACGATTTGAGTCGTTCATTAAATGTGAAACATTGTTTCGAGGGACTAAGGTAATAATCAGGTCAATGCGACACCTATAGATGCTCGATCCAATCACATCCAGATTACAGGATCTCGAAATCCAAATGAAAAGTAAGATGATTGGATGAGTACTAATAAATATCGGATTGAGCTGATTTTTTTGAGAGGGCCCTCAAACATAATGTTTCACGTATAATGAACGGCTCGGATCGTTTGTGCGGGAACCGTAGGGAGCCCCCCCACCGTGATCCGTTCACAGAATCTGTGTCGTGACTTTTTTGTCGCCTAAATCTCCAGTCATCTCTCATGTTAATAACGTGGGTAGGGTGGCTGAATAATTGTAGATTTTCTAAATAAATGTATGGCCACTTTTGAACACTCATCCTATATACTGGAGTACTAGCTTCCAATTCCCATTAAACAGATTGGTTTTTCTGAAGGATAAGATACAGCTTTCAAATCGCTTTCAGGAACCCAACAAAACAGGCTGCTCCAGTCATCCTAAATCTTCATTAAGGGTGTTCAAGAAAACCGTACGAATCGTAAAATTGGTCCGATTCGGACAGAACTATCCTATTTGGTCCGGTTCTGCGGTTCTACGGTCAGATTATGGTTCTAAAAAAATAAGAACCGTTAATTTTGATTTGGTTATTGGTTCTTAATTAATGAACCGTGATTAGAACCGAACCGGACCGTTTAAAACTAAGATAAATATAGAAATACATGTGTGTGTAATTAAATATATTAACTAAATTTGGTAGGTTAATCTTTTCCTTGCTAAACTTAATTTTTTTAGAGATGAAATCTCATTTGTTAGGAAAGCTTTTATTTTCTTCATTCATTTCATATTCCAGCAGATTATCTTCATATTTCTTTAATTTTATGAGTTTATATTTTGTGAATAAGGGCCCGTTTGGATGCGGGGAAAGAATTGGAGGTATTAATTAATAAGGGGGATAAGATAGTAGAAGGTATTAGTTAATAAGGGATGACCCACATTGATGTGATATTTATGGAGGGAGGATTAAATAGTAGGTTGTTTGGATGAGGTATTAGAGAAGGGGGATGAAATAGCACTTCGTTTGGATGGAAGATTAATAGGGGGTATAAAGGAAGGGGGATGATGTAAAAAGTTGTCAAATGGCCATTTTGCCCTTGTGCAGTATTAAATTAGATTATTCATTAGATTAAATATATAATTACGAAATTAAATTTTAAATAATTTTCTTCATAAAAATTATATAAAATACTAATTATAACCATCAATTTTAGATGTTAATACTAATACTCCAAGTTATACCCCATTAAATTTTTATAATTACTTAATAAGTATAAAAAAAATTAAAATTCGTTATTTTAAGGTGTTTTTTTTTTGTTGATAATTTCATTTTTTTAAATGTGAATGAGTGGGGGTGTATATGAAATACATGACAGACATGCACCAAATAATTTTCCTACTCTCTTTTAACCCTTCTTGCTGTAAAAAGAGAGAGAGAGAGAGAGAACGATGACAGAAAAGGAAGAAGAAGAAGAAACACGAACGGAGACAGAGCTTTCACGATCGTCGTCAATCTTCGGCGCCTCCTCGCCGTTGTCACGGTACCCCTCTCTCTCTCTATATATATTTTCCATTTTTACCGATCTGGGTGTGCATGTGTGTGATGAAGAGGTATACAGAAATGGGAGGTTGGGGGTGAGGGAAGGAGGATAAGGAGGGGTAGAACCGTCAAATTCCGAGGGGGATTAGGAGGTATAACTTATGGGCACCTCCAACCCTATCCGAAAATAATACCCCCGATGCCCCCTTTCTCCGGTCTTAGCCAAGAACCGGTCTTCTTGAAAACCCCTCTCTTTG